>VWZS01000910.1:414101-430379 GCA_013397075.1 Rhabdornis inornatus
ATGGAAATGTTTTTCTTTATGTTTGGGCTTGGTTGTTTACCAAAGCCTATTAGAAAGCACAGAGCATTTGACAGCACTTCCGCCTCCTTGCTTGAAGTGAAGAAAACGGAGGGAGATCTAGCTGTCAATAGTCTAATAGAGAATTAACACTTGTTTATACTTTTAATAACTAGATTTTTATGATCTTCAGTGTGACACTGACTGACTAACCGGCTAAAAGTGCTGCTGAACTCTTGTAGTTTTGATAAGATTTAATAAACAACCAAGCCCGAACATGAGAAGATTAATTTCCTTCGTGTATTTTTTAATCCTGGCTCTGAGTGAAGACAGAAGAGACTTCAAACAAGCCACTAATTAAGTGGTGCAAAACACCACCTTGTTACAGATAAGATGGAGATACCACAACTCCTGCAAGGAGGCAACAATTCAACCCCAACTGCATGACCTGTGGGAGAAGCAGCACAGCTTTATCCAGCAAAAACACACAGAAACCACAAAGATCTGATGCTGGATCCCACAAACCTGGGGTTTTTGAACTTTCTGTGCTTTCTGGCACTGACTCCCTGCAGAACACTGCTTTTGACCTGAGGCCTTGGAGAAGGCTCCCAAATTTGAGTTGATGCAGTTAAAATCACTGGTGTGTAATTAAATAGAAGTGTGTGATGTCACATGGTAAAGGGTTTGGAATTTGAGGTTTTTATAATGCAATAATAGGTATGGGACAAGATGGAGGATTTTATTGGTTTTATCCAGCAAAACCACATAGAAACCACAAAGATCTGACTTTTAATTAGGTACCTTTTGCACCCTCCTGCTGGTCAAGGGTGTCAGGCACACTCCAAATGCTCAGTCTCCCTGAAGAGTCTCCTTGGATTAAGAGCCTGTAGGAAAACTCTCTCTGGCCACAGAAGAATCGAGTCACTGGAGGACATATTAAGAGCTGTTAAAAAAATAAGGAACAAGCTCAGGCCACGTGCTCTGCTCAGCTCCAAGCTTCCTTCCTTTTACAGCAGGACAAAACCTAACACAGCCCATCAGAAAAGAGATGTACCTGCTTCTCTGCTCTGTCCAGCACGCTGTACAATAAAGGTGGAATCAAGTTTTCCACTGCCTTCCCCACATCCCTGCGGAACGAATCACTGGCTGGGAGGCAGCTGGGTGTAACAACAAAGAAAGGAATAAAATTCCTTGCATTTCAAGAGTGACTCCTGCAGTAGAACGTGGGTGTTGCTCCCATCCTCATGCTCTGATCATGTGAGAGCAAGGAAGGAGCTTATGTGGGAATATTCCAGATAAAACACTACCTCTACCCAGAACAAACACATCCACCCACCATGAAGGTGTCACAAAGAATGTCTTTGATTTTACTCTTGTTGTTTTATGCCAAATTTTTCATTTATTTTATAGTTTTGTATTTGCATGTCTTCCCTTCCCTTCCAATATATCAGTAGTTCCTCAATTCAATCAGTTCAATTCAAATTAATCAAAAATTAAATAAAAGGGGTGTTTTTTTTGTTGAGTACCTGGCTGGTAATTTATAGATGAAACTTTGCCCATCCTCTGTCCATACAATCACTTTATCAGCTGCCACAAAGTCCCCACCAGTCCAGGTCTGCTCATTTTCACTGGGCACTGAGCATAAGAGGGAATAATCTCCAGCATCAAAAACCTGAGAGGAAATAGGAAACAAAGTCTGTTGCTATTAACCAATTAATTACATATTAAAATACCCAGGCAGCAGCTGATTTTGGGTTCAATATCACAGAATCACAGAATGGTTTGGGTTGGAAAAGACCCTAAGGATCATCTTGTTCCAAACCTGCACCACAGGCAGAGATTTGGATTAAATATCTAAGAATAAATTAAATACATAGTAGAGAAACATTAAAGAGACTTGGAGCATCTTTGTCTGAATGTTTTCCTGCAGTTTAATTGGGATTGCAGAGGGAGAAGGAGCCAGGGGCTCTGCCTTACCCTCCAGTACTTGGAGCACACGACCAGGAGCGAGCGCTGGGTGAAGGTGCAGAAGGAAATGCTCTGGCAGTTCTCACAGTAGATGGGCTTGGATTCCTCCTCAAACACTGGGCTGGTGTCCTAAACCAAAGAGAACCAGCCTCAGCCAACTCAGCACCACACCAGAGCCCACAGGAAAGGACTGGAGCACTTCTGCAGCTGCCAGCTGGAGATTTCCATGGAAAACCCAAAGCCTCGGAGCAGTTTTTATTCCGTGACTCCTCCTAAGCAGATCTGCAGCAGCACGTGGTGATCTCTTTGGGCACTTAAGTCTCCCAGATTTCCCAGCAGGGAATTAGTGGTGCTGACCTTGCAGCCAGCCTGGAAGCTGGAATGAAGCAGATTCCACTCCTAAACAGAAGGTGACTTTTCCTTAGTTAATAAGCATCTTTTGCAAGAGGTTTCTGGGAAGAGATGATTCACCACAGGTCTGAGACCTGGGGCAAATCTCCTTTAAGACTTTTATTCATTAGTACCCAGGAAATGCCAAATAACAGAGAGCTGGAGATAGATATATATATATATATCCTGTATATAAAATATTCCCAAAAATTGTACGGTCTGCTCAGCAAAATATTAACCCAAATCACTACATGGCACAAATAAAAAACAGATTTGGAAAAATTGGACATAATCCTACACTTAATTTGGAAATCGGTTAGGGATTCTGATGGCAACTTAAATCAGTAAAGGAAAACTCAGGAAGTTGATTTTCCACTGGGAAAGAGGAAAAAGACTATCAGCAGCAGAATACCAGGAGCAGAACCCTCCATCCCACTAGGAAGTGTCACTGATGCAGTCTTCGCCTACCTGCATCCGACTGACTTCTGAGGTGATGATCCAGACTTTGAGGATGCCAGTCACAGACACAGCCACAACAGTGTCCTCTGGGAAACACAGAAACACAAAGACTTCCTCACCTGTGCAGATCTGAGCATAAATGAAAACCTGACCAAGCATCCCAGGAGCATTTGCTTCCAAATGGAATGGTATTTGTGAAAATGGTCATGGAACAAGGAATAAATGAAAGATATTAGCAGGAAATGCTTGATAGCAGAGCTCATCTTTAGTTGTTCCAGCAATTTATTTGTTGTGGGGAAAAGAGCTGAGCTTTCCCACCCCAGGATTTTGGGAATGCCCAGTTTACAACTGTTGCTGAGCATTAACTCAAGAGGGAAGTCCTTTATTCAGGATGTTCTCCCAAACCTCTCAGGAATTCCAGTCTCCACAACAGGACCAGAAATTAAAGCCCCCCAGACTAACACCAATTAGCAGAACAAACCTGGTCTGTGCTCAGGGGACACTTCAGCTGATCCAGCTGTGGCTGCCCCCGGATCCCTGGCAGCGTCCAAGACCTTGGAGCACCCTGGGACAGTGGAAAGTGTCCCTGCCACAAAAAATAATCACCTTGTGTCCTGTCGGACCGGATGATGGTCATGGAGCTGATCCAGTCAGGAGAGATCTTGGATATCAAAGAATAAAGAACTTCAAGGCTGGTTGCATCCACGACCAGAATTTCAGGATAATGCCCATGGCACAGGAGCCTCCCTTCTCGCTGCGTGCCGACCGTGAACTGATAGAACTGCACAGATGGGAACAAACACGAACTGGAATCCATGCAGGACAGAAATTCCTTCCCTTTGGACCCAAAGTGTATTTCCCAAATCCAGGAGGACACTCCCCACTCTGCCATCCCTCCCAGCACTCACCTGGATGCCTGTGTGTGCACAGGCCAGCTTGGTGAACTCGATGCACCTGCCATCATTCACATCCCACAGGCACATCTCCCTAAAACACAGGAAACCCACATGGAAAAACAGAACTTAGAACCCTTCAGATAGGGAGGAATTTCATTTCAATTATTTATTAGGGATTATATCCATTGTATTTAGAGAAACTCAAAATTTCCAGTCCTCCTAAATCCACATGACCTCCTGTTCCCTATGAAGATAAATCACAGAACTTACAGGAGTTCAAATGAGCAGCTACTACCCCCCCTTACAGTACTTTTTAATTTAAAACTTTATATTCAAGTTTAATCCAAACAGAATCTGTGAGGTGCTTTCTCCTTTCCATCAGACAGATAAACTCCCAATTAAAACACACTTTGGTTTTAAATCCAATGGGAAGAGATTACTTAGCCCTGAAATCTAAATTTTGACATATTCTCCCCTCAAATTGTTTCCTAAAAGGTTATTTAGGCAAATCATTCCCTACTTTCTCTAGATAAAAAAATCTCAATCTATTTGGATATCAGTTGCACAATAAATCTTTCCTGCTTCTACCTCTAAGCTGCTGCTCTGTGATTAATAAATAAAACCAATCAAAAATGAAAATGTATTTGCTGAAGAATTTTTTCTTGAGGATAAAAATCAAACACAGTGTTGAATATATGGATAAACTCGGGACAAACTCCCATTACTGCAGTTCTGCACATCAATAAACACTTAGAAACTCACCCACTCTCTGATGCACTCACTATATATTGCTTTTCACTGGAAGCTGAGGCCTTGGATAAACAAGTAACTGAGGCTGTATGACCAAAGAGCAGAGCTCTGGGATTGATCTGGGATCAGGGAAAGAAAACAGGGAGTCAAAATCACAACAAATGACCAGAATATCCCTATCCCACCTTTCTACTTCCTGTGTTATATATCCATTAATATGTGCACACACATTTAATTAGTGCAGCAGTGGATGGATCATCTTGGAAGACTTTCTACTTCACATAGGAATGAGAATTTGGAGGGAAAATGCATTTTGTGAACTCCTCTCAATATTTACAAATCAGGAGCTGAATTTGGCTCAGCTAAATTTAAATTGAGTTTGGCTGAATGGAAAAGATTGTGTTGCACATTAAGTTGAGTTCTTGTATATTCATAAATAATGGGAGATCTCAGAGCCCCTTCCAGGGCCAAAAGAGGCTTCAAGAAGCTGGAGAGGGACTTGGGACAGGGAAAGGAGTGCCAGGAAAAGGGAAAATGGCTTCCCACTGCCAGATGGGATATTGCGAAGCAATTCCTTTTCACAACGCAGTACTAAGAAGCTCAGCTAGAAGAGCAGCTCCAAGGAATTGGAATGAGTTTAAAAACCTCCTGCAGGAGCAGCAAGGAAGCCCAAAAGCCAAAGCAGCGTTTGATAACCTGGAAGAGCGCTGTGGGAAGGGAGAGCAGCCATCACTGGGAGAAGGAGACAGGCTGAGGGTGCACTCCCAGTGCTGGGAAGGTGAACTGGGGATCCATTACCTGCAGGTCAGGAGCCAGGTCCCACAGGCAGATCTGCCCGTCATGGCAGCCGGTGACGATGACGGAGCCATCCACGAGCAGCAGGGAGGACACGCAGTGCGTGGGGGCGCGCCGGCCCCACAGCACGATGGGCAGCACCAGGCTGTTCCCGGCCATGGCCACGGCCACGCAGCGCCTGCCATTGCAGCAACACAGCGACATCAGCAGCAGCCGGGCTGCTCCTTGATCATGTGTTTGTTATCTTCTCCCCCCATGCCTCCTGTTACCTCCTGTCTCCAACACTTTGTCCCCTCACTTTCCCGCCCTTGTCCCCCTCATGTTTTTGCCATCTTTTCCCCTCACATTTCCTACCTTTTTCCCCTCATGTTTCCCGCCCTTTCTCCCTCATGTTTTTGCCATCTTTTCCCCTCACATTTCCTACCTTTTTCCCCTCATGTTTCCCGCCCTTTCTCCCTCATGTTTTTGCCATCTTTTCCCCTCACATTTCCTACCTTTTTCCCCTCATGTTTCCCGCCCTTTCTCCCTCATGTTTTTGCCATCTTTTCCCCTCACATTTCCTACCTTTTTCCCCTCATGTTTCCCGCCCTTTCTCCCTCATGTTTTTGCCATCTTTTCCCCTCACATTTCCTACCTTTTTCCCCTCATGTTTCCCGCCCTTTCTCCCTCATGTTTTTGCCATCTTTTCCCCTCACATTTCCTACCTTTTTCCCCTCATGTTTCCCGCCCTTTCTCCCTCATGTTTTTGCCATCTTTTCCCCTCACATTTCCTACCTTTTTCCCCTCATGTTTCCCGCCCTTTCTCCCTCATGTTTTTGCCATCTTTTCCCCTCACATTTCCTACCTTTTTCCCCTCATGTTTCCCGCCCTTTTCCCCTCGTATTTTGCCATCTTTTCCCCTCATGTTTACTACCTACTTCCACTCATATTTTGCCATCTTTTCCCCTCATGTCTCCTGCCCTTTTTCCCCTCATGTCTCCTGCCCTTTTTCCCCTCATATTTTGCCATCTTTTCCCCTCATGTTTCTACCACCTTGTCCCCTCCTGTCTCTGCCATTTGGTCCCCTCATGTTTTTCCAACTCTCCTTCCCCTCACCCTTCCTGCCATTTTCCCGTCACATTTGGGGGGGTCCCAGGATGCAGCAGATGGACAGACAGACAGACATGACTCCCAGGTATGAGGCAACAGTGCCATTTTTTTACATGGTGGGGGGGCCCTGCTGTCTCCCAAAATCCAAATTATTCTCCTTCAAAGCAAGAGGGAGGGGAGTAAAAGGTGGGAGCCAAACAGCACATCCCTATGCACACAAGGATTTTTGCCCAAATCTCTCTTTTTGGAGTAATTTAGAAGTAAAAAATGCTTTAAGCCCCAAGGCTGAAGCCGTTTTTATACCCCTGATGTTATTACATCCCTGCTACACAGACATTCATGGTAGAATATGGAATATCCTGCCTGAGGTGAAATCAACCATGTATAATCCACTGATAAACGGGATCCTGGCCACTCTCCAGCAGGAAATAAGTCCAGCACTATCTTTACAGCAACATTTTGGATCTTCCGAACATATTGACACAAAAAACACAGCGGAATTACAATTGTCCCCAGGCCAAAATGGTCTCAGTGACTGGGAATAGAAACTTAAGTTGTGGCAATAAAACCCACTTGGATTTGCACAATATTTAAACCCCACAACAACCCTCTGTTTGTGGTAGCAACATTCCCAGCTTGCTGAGCACTTCCACGATTTTAGAGCTGAGGTTTTCTTATCGGTGAAAAGGTCGTGTTAAATAAATAACCAAACACTCAGTGTGGATTATCCTGTGGAGGTTTATGCTCTGAACTCACCCCAGCTCAAACCAGAGCTCTGATTTAGAGGAGCATGAACACACCAAAACAGGTAGGATTTATGGAAGAATTATTTTAAATTATGTGTGTTTCTGTGGGGTATTTTATAGCTATACAGACATTCTTCTACCTTGAGGGGCCCAGCAATATTTGCATTTTTCACCGGTCTGTAAACCTGTTTCACAGCACTTCAGAGGGAATAAATCTAAATTATGACAGAAAAAGAAAGGTCAGCCTGAATATGAGTGAGGTTCCCAACTCCAATTGCTGCTGGGATAACCATGGGTACGCCTAGGATGGGTACAAGGATCTACATCCACAGCTTCCCTGCACAACCTGTGCCAGTGCCCTGACCTATTCCAAGAGAAATTCCTGTCATTTCTTATCCATGTAAAAAGCACAGGAATTGTTATTCCGTTAATGAGTGCTGCCACCCTCTGCAGCCAGAGAACTGGACTGTGTCCCTGGAAAAAAGGGGGAAGGGAGGAAGCAAGGGCAGGATAATGAATGGCTAAGGATTACACATGGCTCCCGAGAGGCTCCTGACAACTCAGGGATCAATTGTGGGGTTTCCACAAAATCCACAGCACAAAATCAGCAATATCACATCACATGACCCTTCCCACTAAAGCAGCTTACTTCTGGCAGCCCACTGGTCCATCTTCATTAAAAGCCATTTAATTAAGAGCTCAGATTTAATGATCAGGTTCAATAAAGACCAAAAATCCACACTGCAAACCACACCTGGCCCTGCAGAGTTAATTGTTATGCAATGCTGGATCAATTGCTCTGTCTGGACCATCACAACACAGAAAGAGAAATTAATTCAGCATTTTAAACAACAGGGTGACAAACAAAGAGCTACAATTAAACCAGGCTTGATTTGCAGGGAAATCATCATAAAAATGGAATAAAAGCAGGAATAAAGTGTCCAGATGCAACAGAACAAAACGTAAATATCAACAACAAGAACAAAACCACCCACAGCAAACAGAAATACCCATCCAATTTTTGTGAGGAAGCAAACCAAAAATGACTAAACCAGAGCTGAAAAATGCCAATGAGCAACACAAAAATCTCTTCCCACTCCTCTGCTGTCCTACTGGTCCCAGTTCAGGGAACAAGTCAGTGTTCCTGTGTCCCCTGGCCGTCAAAAACAGCTGCATTTTTTAATAAATACAGAAACTCCCCTACTGGGGCACAGAATTACTACTTGAGATCCTGCATTTAATGAATCTGCATTTAAAGCTACTTCTGCACACTTCCAAACCCACAGCACTCACAACATAGGGAATTTTCAAAAGGAACATATAGGAGGATATTACAACATACAAGAGCATTAGCATATAACTGACCTAAGAAATTCCAGATTTTCCATGCAGAAAATACATTATCAACCCTCTGACAATCCCATTTCAAACACTAGTTCTCAGAATATTTCATAGCAAGGCTCTGGGAGAGAGAGGAAAAAGAAAAACTACCTCTTTCCTTCTAGTTTTTGACTATGGCAGCGCAAGGCCTTCAGAAAAAACTTCCTTTTCAGGAAAAGCCACATTTTAATTCCCCAGGAATTGGGATTCCAGATCTCAGGCACAGCAAACCCCAACTGCAGCCCCTGCCAGCACCAAAATCCCTTTTTGTCTGAAAACAATCAATAATTCCATTTTTTGACATCAGTGATGACAAAGTACAGGAGCAAATCAAAACTGTCCCAGTGCCAAATGGGCCCAAAAATAGGCAGAGAATCATCACACACCAACTCCTACATTCCAGCCACCCAGAACTGCCCAAAACACACAATTTCCTGCAGAAAAAGGGAACTTGGAAGTGCAAAATGGAGATGCCACGAGTAAAGTTCTTCCTGTTAATATTTCTGTCTCTATCACTTCCACAAGCGCCAAAATCCTGGTTTTCTTCCCAAGCCATAACCAAGCAGATTATTCTGTTATTCCATGTACATATCTATCTATCCATCTATCTAATCATCCTTGTACTTATTCCTTTCACTTCAAATTTTCTAGCATAAAACCTTGCAAATAACAATGAATAAATAATATAGAAATAATTCTAATCTTATCCATACAATAAGTCCAGGGATGTGGGAATGCATATAACAATATTGTACAATAAATAAAACAAATGCAGGGATGTGGAGAAACACTTTCCCCAAACCAGGATTTTTATAATATTTAAACAGAAAACAATTATTTAAATGAAGAAATTAAATAATGTTAAATAATGTGTTAACCTGGCAGAATAATCCAGTGACTCTTCGAACTGCTCTGCTTAAAAGTAGGATTTAGGCACATTTAATAATTCCGGATCAATTCCTATTTCAGTCAAGCCACTGAACTGATTTTTCAAGTACAAGGTATTAAATACTGAATCCAAGACTCAACCAAACACCGTTCCAAGTTGTCTACCCAGAAATCCACAAGATGGATTTTTACAGCCAGAAAAGCCCCCAAACAGAATAAATCCATGAGGGAAGATGTAAAACAAAAGTAACTCCACCTTTGTTACCTCAGAGTAACTCTTCCCACACACTTGTATTTCCATTAAGTAAGGAATTAATTGCAGGATATATGTGCACGCTCCAATAACCTGCCCCCAAAATATTATTAAATAGCACAAAATAGTGTTAAATAGTACAAGATAGCAACGAATAGGCTATTTATGCATTTCAGAAAAATGCAATTATTGTAAATTTAATTACAGGTTAGACTTTCTATTTATGTAGGGATGGAGAAAAGGGACCATTGAGGGAGTAAGAATACAACGAAAACACCTTCCCAGGGTATGCAGGAGGTTCCAAACCAAGACAGAGAAGGAAATACTAATTTGGGACATGAGATTGGAGTTAATTAACACCTTTGGAAGCCACTTGCAGGTTTTCCTGGTGCTTAATTTAATGACACACTGAACCCAGTGTAATTTTTCCCGTTTCAAGCTGTCACAAAGGACAGTTACCCAGAGCAGCTGGAGGACTCCAAATCCCACCCTTGGGTGCCAAGAGCACCGTGTGAGGCACAGGAAAGGGAAATAAAATGGGGAAGGCTGCGAAGTAGCAAAAAATTGGCGTTAAAATGAATTTAAGTCCCCAAAAGGGGGAGGGTGAGGAGCCTCTCCTTAGGAGAGGTGGAAACCTCCATCCACTGATAACGGGGCGCTCGTCTTGAGGGGAAACCTGAGGGAATTCTAAACCCAATCCTGCTCCGTTAACACGGCGGGGCCGCTCCCGGTGTCCCGGGATACCTAAATCCTTGAATCCCCGGGCTCCCGAATCCCTGGACTCCTGGCCAGCCGGGTCTCGGGACCCCTGAATCCCGTGTCCCTGCACCTCCCGGTGCCGCAGCCCCCTCAGCACTCCCGGCGCGAATGCTGAGGGGGCCTGCGGAGAACCGGGCGCTCAGCCCACCCCTCCCGCCGAGAACCGAGCCGTTCTCCCGCCCCCTTCCCCGGTCGTACCTGTTCGGTGCCGGTGCCGCTCGCCGTCCCGGCCCTCACGAGCCCCGGGCACCGGGGCCCCGCCGCGCTCGGTGCGGCAGCGGCCGGATGACACCGCCTCTCGCGACACTGCCGTAAAGCTCCGGCCGGCGCGCTTGACGGCAGGCGCCGCCGCCGCGGGAACGGCTGAATTCCGCCGAGGGCGCGCAGGGAGCCGGTGATTACTTGCGTACTTTATTAATTAATTAGCGATTACTATGGGGCTTTAAGATTACAACAAGCGGGAGCAGAATGCTGGGGATATTCCTGGTTTCTATTCGGAAAAGCGGAAATACGAGACATCTTGAAGTGACATTTATTATGTTGTGTTATAAAATACGTTGGGAAGTTGTCAGCAATGACGCTGCAAATGGGGTCGTAAAAGTCCTGGGTTTAATTTCGTTTTATTTGTGGTTATTACAAGCATTTATTCATCTTTTATTCCCCCCTTTTTGCTTTTAATTTTAAAGTTAATTTTGTAGAAATTCTCAGTATCGCGACAGCTTAGCTTTATTAAAAAACATAATTTAAGTAAGGTGACAAAAATTTACACCAGTCTTGCCTGCAAGACAGAAGGGTCGTCCCCATAACGTCAGCAAAAAACGAATTCATGACGAAACTAGTACTAAATTTTTATGTTCAAATTTCAAGGCGCGTCTCCCCTCACGGAATTCCCGCGTTTGCCCATTCCCAAAATGGCCGCCGGCGTCACTCCCTCACGCCCTGCCCATTCCCAAAATGGCCGCCGGCTTCGCGCCCTCACGCGCTGCCCGTTTCCAAAATGGCCGCCGGCTTCGCGCCCTCACGCTCTGCCCGTTTCCAAAATGGCCGCCGGCGGCGTCAGTGCGTCCGCGCTGCCCTACCCTAAGATGGCGGCGGCGGCCGGGCGGGAGCGGAGCGGAGCGGGGCAGGGCAGTCGCGCCTGCGCCCGTGCCAGCGGTGCATGCCGGGCGTCCTGCCCGCCGTGACGCTGCACATCGCACCCGGCACCGCCACCGGGGCCCGCGGCCATGGCGGGCGTGAAGGTGATCGCCAACGACACCGAGTTCCAGCCCGAGCTGAGCGCCGCCGGCTCCCGCCTGGCCGTGGTGAAGTTCACCATGAGGGGGTGAGTGAGGCCGGGATGCGGCTCCCGGGAAGGGTTCCCCTGTTTCCGTGTTGTTATTCGTTCTTCCTGCGAAGGCGCCGAGCGCGGTTCTGCGGCGCGGTTTGCAGCGCGTCACTGTACTCACAACATCTAAGTTCTGTTATTTTCAACACCGTGTTCCCAGATCCTGGAATAAATTCCTATTTTTTTCCCCCGATCCCACTGCCCTGCGGACCTGCCAGCCCTCAGGCGCTCTAAGGGAGCAGGGGCTGCGCTGGTTTATAACCCCGTCAAAGGGCAGGAAACTGATGGGAGCAAGGCATGGACAACACTAAAAACACCTAAAAACTTGGAAAAACATCTTTTGGTCCCGTAAAACTTGGCTGGATCCGCACCCATTTGCCCAGGACAAGTGGATTATTCCCTTTTTCCTTCTCAGCCGGGAGGTGCAGTTGTGGTGAAATCAGGTTGAGTTTGTCACCAAAGAAACCTCAACGTGTGAATTATTGCCATTAATCTGTGAAATTAGGGAGAATAGTGGTGATCTCGGGAGTTTGCGGCTTCACAGGGCACCTCGTTATTGTCTGGCTGCTGCCTCTTAGTTGTGGGGATTTTTTTGCCAGTTTTCTACATCGGGTTTTTTTGTTTGACTTTTCGTTTCTCTTTCCCAGTGAGAAACTCCCTTTACAGGAATTGGTGCAGCTGAGCACTTCCTGCACTTTTGCTGACCCAGAATAAGTAAAAAATACGCATTTTCAGCCAAGGCAATGCAGTTAAATCAGAAGAAACCAGCTCTGTCCTCTCAAATAAATATGGGAATGACTGGTTACATGTGTAAATGAGATTTGTTGTGGGAAGAATTTTATGATCCCTGAAGCTTTGATACATGTTGGCCATTAAATATTTAAATTATGTGTAAATGCAGTTTTTCCCCACGAAGGAGGCAACATGGACTAATGATGTTACTTTTATTAACAGTTTTTTTTTTGCTGATTTGCCCTTCTTTGTAACACTTTATCGAGCAGGACTGTGGTAAAAACGCTGCAAGTAAAGACAATAAATTGCAGATTCCTAAATGTAATCTTTCATTGTATCACCAGCTGGCAACCAAGTAGAGAGGTTATTTTTACAGCAGGGTATTGGGAGTGTTCTGGTTCTGTTTGGGGCAGGCATTGAGAAATAAAAACAAAGTGGAATGAAAAATGTCACTTTTTGCTCAGGTGTGGCCCTTGCCTGAGGATCGCTCCCGCCTTCAACGCTCTGAGTAACAAATACCCACAGGCAACATTCCTGGAGGTGGATGTGCACCAGTGCCAGGTCTGTGCTCCAAAATCCTGCTGCTGTTTTAGGGTCTGTGCTCCAAAATGCTGCTGCTGTTTTGGGGTCTGTGCTCCAAAATCCTGCTGCTGTTTGGGGTCTGTGCTCCAAAATGCTGCTGCTGTTTTAGGGTCTGTGCTCCAAAATCCTGCTGCTGTTTTAGGGTCTGTGCTCCAAAATCCTGCTGCTGTTTGGGGTCTGTGCTCCAAAATCCTGCTGCTGTTTTAGGGTCTGTGCTCCAAAATCCTGCTGCTGTTTTGGGGTCTGTGCTCCAAAATCCTGCTGCTGTCCTGGGAGGGGCTGGGAAAGGAGCAGGGAGTGGGGAGCTGGGATGTCAGTGCTCGGAGCTCTGCTGGGTGAATTAAAAAGAGCTTTTCCAACGCCAAATATTGGTGCAATTCTTGAAGTAAAAAGACAAAAATGAGCTGAATGGATTTCTTGGTGGGTCTGGATTGACCCAGGCAGTGACTGGGACTCATTTGTGCTGCCAGGGCACGGCTGCCACCAACAACATCTCGGCCACCCCCACGTTCCTGTTCTTCCGGAACAAGGTGAGGATTGACCAGTACCAGGGAGCAGATGCTGTGGGCTTGGAGGACAAAATCAAACAGCACCTGGAGAATGATCCTGGCAACAGTGAAGACACAGACATCCCCAAAGGATATGTGAGTACCTCCCCAGAGTTTGATTGGAATGCTTGTGCAGCTCAGGAGGTGAAACACCCTGGTGTTCAAATGTACCTGAAGTCAAATCATTGGATTTTAGGCAAAGCTGCCCAAGAAAATCACATGTCTGAGTTTTCTTTTCCAGAAAAAATTAAAATATTGACATATACACATTTATTAAGAATGAAAGATCTCCCTAGTCATTAAAACGAATTTTTTGTGTCCCATGATGAACCTTTTCCTTCTCAGCCATCCCAGCCTGTGTTCCCTTACATTTCATGAAGTGGAAAAAGTCTCATTCTTTTTTTTCCTAATGTTTGCTGAGGTGGGTGGTCCTAAATTCACTTAGTATTTCTTTCTGCCTATAAAAAGCCAAAAACTAAAAATGATGACACAGGAATACTTGGGAAAGGCAACGTGCCTGCCCTGAGTGGCACACAGGAATACAATAATTATTGTTGCTAATAATTCCTTCTTTAAAATGCCTCGGAGGGCTGGCACAGTACGGCTGATAGTTCACAGAACCTGTTCAGTGTCGGTACACCCAAGGGTTTGTGTGTGTCCCTGATTCCAGTGGATGTGCAGCTCCCATGGGCGTGCTCTCCCATGGGATGAGCAGCTCCCATGGCCATGCTCTCCCATGGGATGAGCAGCTCCCATGGCCGTGCTCTCCCATGGGATGTGCAGCTCCCATGGCCATGCTCTCCCATGGGATGAGCAGCTCCCATGGCCGTGCTCTCCCATGGGATGAGCAGCTCCCATGGCCGTGCTCTCCCATGGGATGAGCAGCTCCCATGGCCATGTTCTCCCATGAGATGAGCAGCTCCCATGGCCATGCTCTCCCATGGGATGAGCAGCTCCCATGGCCATGCTCTCCCATGGGATGTGCAGCTCCCATGGCCATGCTCTCTGTCCCCAGATGGATCTGCTGCCGTTCATTAACAAGGCTGGCTGCGAGTGCCTCAACGAGAGCGACGAGCACGGCTTCGAGAACTGCCTGCGCAAGGATTCCTCCTACCTGGAGTCGGACTGCGACGAGCAGGTGCCCCACTCCAGGCATTGTTTGGGATCACAGGGAGCTTCAGTGCAGGGATTATTTGGGATCACAGGAAGCTCCAGTGCAGGGATTCTTTGGGATCACAAGGAGCTCCAGTGCAGGGATAATTTGGGATCATGGAGAGTTCCAGTGCAGGGGTTTTTTGGGATCACAGGGAGCTCCAGTGCAGGGATAATTTGGGATCATGGAGAGTTCCAGTGCAGGGGTTTTTTGGGATCACAGGGAGCTCCAGTGCAGGGATAATTTGGGATCATGGAGAGTTCCAGTGCAGGGGTTTTTTGGGATCACAGGGAGCTCCAGTGCAGGGATTGTTTTTTTGGGATCATGGAGAGATCCAGTGCAGGGATGGTTTGGGATCACAGGGAGCTCAATTCCAAGCATTGTTTGGCATCGTGGAGCGTTCCAGTGCAGGGATTGGTTTTTTAGGATTACAGGGAGTTCCAGTGCAGGGATTGTTTGGGATCACAGGGAGCTCCAGTGCATGGATTGTTTGGGATCACAGGGAGCTCCAGTGCATGGATTGTTTGGGATCACAGGGAGCTCCAGTGCATGGATTGGGTTTTTTTGGATCATGGATAGTTCCAGTGCAGGAATTGTTTGGGAACATCAAGAGTTGCAGTGCAGGGATTTTTCCTTTGGGATTACAGGGATCTCCAGTGCAGGGATTGTTTGGGATCACTGGGAGCTCCAGTGCAGGGATTGTTTGGGATCATGGAGAGTTCCAGTCCAGGGATTGTTTGGGATCACAGAGAGCTCCAGTGCAGGGTTTTTTTTGGGATCTCCGGGAGCTCAAGTACAGGGATTGTTTGGGATAATGGAGACTTCCAGTGCATGGATTGTTTGGTATCATGGAGAGTTGTAGTGCAGGGATTTTTTGGGATCAAAGGGAGCTCCAGTGCAGGGATTGCTTGGGATCACAGAGAGCTCCAGTGCAGGGATTGTTTGGGACCACAGAGAACTCCAGTGCAGGGATTGTTTTTATGGGTTCATGGACAGTTCCGTTGCAGGGATTGTTTGGGATCACAGGAAGCTCCAGCACAGGGATTGCTTGGGATCACAGGGAGCTGCACTCCTGGGATTGTTTGGGATAATGGAGAGTTCCAGTGCAGAGATTATTTGGGATCCCGCTGTGTTCCATTGCAAGGANTGTTCCATTGCAGGGATTGTTTTTTTGGTATCATGCAGAGTTCCAGTTTATGGTTTGTTTGGGATCAGAGGGAGCTCCATTGCAGGGATTGTTTATTTGGGACCATGGAGAGTTCTAGTGCAGGGATTGTTTTTTTTGGGATCACAGGGAGCTCCAGTTCAGGGATTGTTTGGGATCACGGAGAGTTCCAGTTCAGGGATTGTTTGGGATCATGGAGAATTCTAGTGCAGGGATTGTTTGGGATCATGGAGAGTTCCCTTGCAGGGATTGTTTGGGATCACAGAGAGCTCCAGTGCAGGGATTGTTTTTTTGGGATCATGGAGAGTTCCAGTGCAGGAATTGTTTGGGATCACAGGNGTTTGGCAACATCGAGATTTGCAGTGCAGGAATTTTTCCTTTGGGATCACAGGGATCTCCAG
>VWZS01000911.1:354-76810 GCA_013397075.1 Rhabdornis inornatus
CGGAGTCCGCACCCGATGATTGGTTTGTTCTTCCCGATTACTTCCGCCCAATAGACACAGGGATCTGCCGGTTTTGCCACGATGTTATTGGGCACCGGGATCACCTGCGCTATTAGTTGACTTTTGGGCAGGAAGAATGGGGGCTGGATGCAATGTGCCAGGAGAAAGAAACCGTCCGGACACAAAAGCTGTGTTTGCAGTATGATTTCAATCTCCGGAGGGGTGTGTTCTGTATCCCCAAGGACGACATAGGAGCAGTCAAGTCTGGCGAACAACCCCGGAGACGGGGGTCCGACAGACACACTCCGCTAGTCCTGGGTGTCAAACAATGTGTTCTCAGTCAGGGTCAAGCCCAAGGGGGGACGAGGGTCCCACCTGGGCACTACGTGTCGTGTCCGGATGTATGTGTCACAGTCTGTGTGTTCATTGTCTATTTTGGTGTTGGTGTCTCTTTCTGGTGTATTATCTTTTTTATTAGTGTCTCTTTCATTAGCTTTCCCATCCCCCTCTCTTTTCCCCCGACGGCCCGCCTCATTTATTTTCTCGCGCGAGGTAGGACCGCGCTCCCCCATTAGTTTTTTTTTGCATGTTGGTGTTACCCGCCTCCCCCTATTGTTTCCCTTCGGTGGGTCTCCTTCATTGCGGGCAGATCATGCGAAGTGTCCCAGTTGCCCACAGATAAAGCAGCACACTGAAGATGTTTGCGGTGTTGCTGCTGTCGCTGTCCAGGGCTGTCCTCTGCCAGTAGATGGAGCCTGGATGGGAACCACCGCGCGCTTCGCGCATGCCTCCACAATTAACCTAAGTGTAGACTCAGGTTATAAAGGCAGGGATGAAATCACCTTCTTGCAGGCATCATTAGCATTTATCTTTAACATCTCAATGATTATTTCCTCCTGGGTGTCTTTATTTATCACCTGCTTGCCTACCTCCGCCCTCAGCCTCTCCACAAAATTCATAATAGGTTCCATCGGGCCCTGTTTTACTGTGGAGTAATGCAAAGCTGGTTTGGCCGTTGGTAACATCATGAATGCTTTCTTGTCAGTGGCTTGGACTTTTAAAATTACAGGCTTTGGAATTTTTTCTGCCTGCACCTCCGCCACTGCCCAATCCCCTTCGCCACACAAATGCTGTAACGTTATTGGCTTGTTATCGGCGTCAATGGCACGCTCGGGGATTTGCAAGAGCTCTGGAAGGAGGTTCCCAAGTAACCTTTTCCATGCGTCCTCCCACAATTCGTATTCAATTGGTAGGAGGAGGCATGTGAACAAATCCTTCAAGTCACTGGGGACCAAGACATTTGAGGAGAAGGTGGCATGCAAAAGGCCCTTAAAGTATTCACTCCTTCTCCCAAATTCCTTCTGTGCTTTGCAAATCTCCTTTTTGTGGGAGTATTCAAAAGGCCGCCAATTAGGAATACCCCTCTGTCTTGAATAATGAATTGGTGTGGCAAATAAAGTGGGCCCTGGTTCCGGGTTCCAGTCCCCTGGCCTGTCACATCCGGTTTCCACAGCGTGGGAACCGGAAGGAGGGGCATGGGAATTGGAAGTCAGAAGCAGGTGGGCGGGACCACTTGCCGAGGAGGTGGGATCTAACAACTGACATTCCTGATGGATGGAACATTTTGTGGGTGGTAACAACTCTGAGGGCGGAGCTGGAAGAGGAGTTTGAAGGGTGGGAACTTCTTGCCAGAGGGAGGAGTAAGAGGAGGAGCAAGAACAGGAAGAGGAGCAGTGGAAGGGGTTGGGACAAGGGGCTGTGGGTGGAGTTGGAGGAGGGGGGAAAGGGGGCGGATCTAGGTGAAAGGGATTACAGGGAGAAGAAAGGGAAGGAGCACAAGGGGACGACCACGCCATGTGGCCGACGCCATCTTGTGCTCCAGGGGCAGAGTTGCCATCTTGTGATATTAAATTTTTAAACCAGACGACTTTCAGGGTTCTAGGGGTGGAATCAGGAGATGATTTAGGGGTAGACTTGGGAGTGGGTTTCCTGGATCTAGGGTTTTTTAGGGCGGGTTTAGGGGTAGAAACTGGGGTAAAACTAGGGGAAGAAGAACGTAGGGAAGAGGGAGCTGGGGAAGGGTCCCTGACAGTGGGTGATTTGCCGGCAGACACCTCACTGCCAGGGCGGGGGAATCGTGGAGACCTGGAAGGGCCAGGCGAGCAGTGGCTGGTTCTCCTGGCCAGGCTCGCCTGCAATCGTGGCCGAGCTGCCCTTCCAGGACCTCCCAGTTTTGGGGAAGAGGGATAGGATTGAGGGTTAGGAAAGGAGGAATCAACTGGGGAAACCCTGCCTGGCTTGCCTCTTTCCCCCTCTTTTTCTTTTACTGCAGTTCTAATTTCGATAAAAATTCCAAAGAACTTGTCTACAGAAGTGTTGCCCTGGGTACGAACCGCTGTTAATCTGTGCCCCATTGTGTCCCAAAATTGCACGGTGTCTAACTGCTGGGGTGACACTCTGGGGAACTGCGAGGCAAGCCAGTGCACCAACCTTTTAACTAAACCCTTAGAAAACTTTTTCCCCCCACCCTCCAGGGTACCCACAACTTGGACATAAACTCCTCTTTGTTGGGTGGACAGCCTTGCGCCCATTCCTACTCTTTCTGATGTTACCCTTGTCCACCCAACCAAACTCACCCTCCCCTTGCAGCAAACGGGAATTTAAAGAACTAAAAATAAGGGTCCCGGGGTCAGTCCAACGGCAAGGGAACCTCTCAGGGTCCCACCCTCAGAGACACTGCTCCCTGCCCAACCTTGGTAAGTCCCCCACCCCAATGTGAGATACTCACCTACTCGTCGACCTGCTGGGACGGACGAGGTGCTGCAAAGGAAGGTTCCTCCACCCAAAGGCAGCCCTCCTGGGCGTCGGGGGTTCCTGCCTTCTCCCCTGGGAGCACTGCCAAGCCGGCCTGCTCCTACCAGGGGTATCTGCCAGCCCACGCCTCCGGATCCCCAAATCCACTGGAGGCACTTCGTAGGGTTGGTTTCTGCTGGCCCCACGTTGGGCGCCAGATGACGCGGCCCGTCCGACTGTCCACTCCGGCTGGACACCCTGGCTAGCTCAGGGCAGGTCTGCGCCACGAGTGGCCCTTCCCAGATATCTCCGGGAGAATCCGGGTTAGGGTGTGTAGCGTCAGCTACGAGACGGCAGCCGGTCCGGTGGAGGATAAAGAGCCAGAGGGAGACCTTCTGGTAGATCCAGCGAAGGGTTTATTGGAGAGGAATGAGGTACGGGTCCAGGGTCGGGGAGAGAAACCACCAAAAGGCGGGGAGAAAGGGTGTGCAGCAACTTAAATAGGGGTGCCACCCATTGGGAGGTTACAATGCAGGGACCAATGACAGCAACTGGGAGGTGTACAATAATAACCAATCAGGCAGAACCGGGGCGGAAAGAATACAATATAACCGATCGAGTGCAAGGGATGTGACAAATGACAGGGAACATTCGGGAAAAAGGGGAGGAGCCAGGGAGGATTGACACAACCTTGGGAGGGGACGGGGGAGACGGACAGGGACCTTTCTGGAAGGTGGGCTGGATCCAGGGTTGACGGACAGGGGCAAAGGCGGGAGGGGAACAAACCACTATAACCGAAAACCAGGGGGAACAACTTAGGGATGAACCATTACAAAACACAGAACAATACAACTTTAACAATAAAACAGCAAACCACAACAATTCCCTGATTCTCAGAGTCTGAGGTCCATTTGGTGAGTGTTTCCTCTGGGAGAAAGTCACTCATATGAGGAACAGACTGGACAAATGGAAAGATTTCTGATGTGCCTATTTTTAGGCAGTTCCCTATCCAGATTAAGGCAATATTTTGTCTGGTTTTCTTAAGAGCTAAAAATAATCTCTCCATGGCATGTTTGTCCCTCAGCAAAGACTCTTTCTGCACTGTTCCAAGCTCAAGGAGTTCACAACCTTCTGAAAGTTTCTAAAGTGGTATTTAGAACTAAGGCAATAAAACAGGTTCTCATTAATAAAACAGACACGTAATAACACAGTGAGGCAGGAATGTCTGATATAGGTGTCTGTCAGTTGGAGGCTGTTCAATCATACTTGATACCAAAAGGGGCCCAAAGTCACTGAATTAATGAGAATCATCTCAGTAGCATCAGGCCACACACTCAGAAAATAAGTGCCACTCTGGGCCAGGCTTGTGAGTGGAAACGATTTACCCATGCCCATTATTCTCCGACTTCCTGCCAATGCAATTTCAAGGAATATTTGGTACGTGCTACCAATTATTGTATTTCTGTATTACTTAAAAAGGAAATACAGAGGCAAACTTAATTTAGCTTATGAAATGAAAATTATATCCCAGTCTGCAAATAAATAAATAGAAAACAGGAAGCTGAAGTCAGAGGGAGAGTCAGCACCTTCAGATGAGCCTGCATAGAGGGATCCATAAACCCATGGTTAGTTGTGGGCTGCTTTGCTGAAGGGTTGAGGTGCCTCAGATACTTTTGTTTCATTTATCATGAGATATTCCACAGAAACAAAAAGAAAAATTTGTGGTGTGATTTTCTTTAAAGATTACTGGGTTCAACATTGCCACACGAAGTTTTTTTTCTATAATATTGAGTATGGTGATAGCTACAAAGATTTTTAAAAGAAACAAGACTGAGAAGATAGCTATGTATACTCTTAAAAAAAATAAAAATGCACTGAAATATCATAGTATGTTTCAGCATGGTGTGCGGGATGTAATAAGCAGATTAATACCTAAGAATTAAGCTAAAATAAATTTAAAACTGTAGCCTAAATAAATAAATAAATAAAACCACCAAACTTACAGACTTTAATCCTGTCAAAGCTAGAACTGCCAAAATTATTTCTAGTTTTGGTAAAACTAAAATACCATAAAGACATGTGTTTTTTACTGAGAAACACACGTGCTGGAACTGAACAACTGAACTGGGATAGCTCTTTTTTGTCATTTTATGCTCCTTTTCTATTGATTTCTGAACATTTCAGTGTCTTGCCAGATGCACTTCTCAGAGACAGAAGCCTATGCAGGGGACTAATGGAAAAATCAAGAGTGATAGTGATGGCATAGGAGAGCCTTTTCCCTGGAGATAGAAGAGCACAACTTCTGTAGGAATTATATTTGTAGGTGGTACTTTTGCACAAAGAACACAAGAAAAACAAGCTGATAGCAACAAATGCTTCTCTAGTTATTGTAAACATTTAGTGCATACACTTGCACTCCCGTATTTACATAGAGATGAAATTGATTAAGGGCCGGAATGTGAATATGGAAAGGTCAAATTCAGAAAATGCCAGTTTTTAGAAACTGCAAAGAAGAAGAGATTTCTCTGTTTAGCCAGGTTTGTTTTGCTTGGCAGAGGGAGCTGTTCTAAAGAGTGTTTATTGTTTTGTCTCATGGTAGAATTGGTGAGACTATAATTTTATGACAGTCTGTATTCTGGCTTCCACTTAAAGGATAAAAAATTTACTTTCTCCATGGTACTGCTAACAGAGAATGAAACACTTTTTGAAGTGTTTTACATTTTAAATACAGTGGTGGTTTTTCTTCTCCACAAAAAAAAGTGATTTATTTCTGGTGTTATATTTCATGTTCTCTGGTACAAATATAATAACTATATGGTAACATATAATAACAATATGAGGGGTTCATGCAAGACTATCACAAGGTATGAGTGAAATATAGGTAAAGCCTGATTTTATTAGGTCAGCCAGAGGCTAACGACTCCAGGGCAGCTGCAAAGGTTTCAAGATGTCAATACTTATTCTTTTTTTGAACAATGAGAAGAGAAAAAAAAACCCAACACCAAACCATTAAAGACAGTACTGCTGCAGTTCAAATGCTTTTCTTTGTCTATTTTTAAGGAGAGGCATTGTGGTAATACTTGAAAATGTGCAAAATAAATATCTGCATAATTCTGGTGTATATTTAGACAACTGAGATACTCTAGGAGTTCCATTGTTTTGCTTTGTTATTAAGTTTGGCATAAACCGTAACATCTGAGTTAGATGACAACAGGATGTCCTTGGTATGTGTCCCTATTTTTTAGAAAATCTCAGATTATTTTGCCACTCATCATGAATGTTGAGCCATAGACATTACCCTACTACTCTCCCTACAGTGTTTATCTCCACTGATCAGCAGCACAATTATTTTCCTAGATGTTATCAAATACAGTTGGATGGAAAATTATTGCCTTGTGCTTGAAGAGCTTTCCAAGCTCTGAAGTACTAAAAAAGTGTTGGTGATCTCTTGAGATCTTCTGTTTGGTACATGAAGTCTATTACAATAATTCCTTTTTGTTGAGAATGTGATGTCTGTTGTGAGGTAGCTTTATGCAGTCACAGAGCAGTTTAGGTTGGAAAAGACTTTTAAAGGTCATCGAGTCCAACCATTTACCCAGCACTGCCATTTACCCACCACCAACCCATGTCCCTAAGCACCACATCTGCAAGTCTTTCAAATACCTCCAAAATGGTGCCCCCACCAGTGCCCTGGGCAGCTTGTGCCAGTGCTTGAAAACCTTTTCTGTGAAGAAGTTCTTCCTAATATCCAATCCAAACATCCCTCAGGGCAACTGGAGGTGTTTCCTCTTGTCCTATCCCTTGTTACTTGAGAAAAGGGACTGAACCGCCCTGGTTACGCCCTCCTTTCAAGGAGCTGTAGAGAGTCATAAGGTCCCCCCTGAGCCTCCTTTTTTCCAGACTAAACACCCCCAGCTTTCCCTGGTCCTGCTGGCCACTCGGTTTTTGATACAAGCCAGGATGCCATTGGCCTTCTTGGTCACCTGCGCACACACTGGCTCATGTAGAACCACTTTCCTGAGGATGTTTGCTCTCAGGATGAGTTAGGGCTCTGGTGTGCATGGGGACACACTATAGAAGGTGACTTCTTTCAACATTTTCCAAAGTACTACTGAAAAATGTTGCATATATAGGTGTTTAGAATCCAAAATCTTAAAGACAGATCAACAGATTTGAAAACTTAGCTCATCTATGAGCTAAATTAATAAATTTTATATCATCTGCTGTGAAGCTCTTTGATCCTAAAGGTACTCATCACCTGAGTAATTTTCTATCCTGAATTCACCTATATGCTCCAGTGACACAAAACTCAATGAGAAATACATTTTATTCCAGCTTCAGTGAGGTAGCACAGGTTCTACTGGTGATCATGGTGGCTTTTAATGAAAAATTAGGTAATAAGTAAGTGGAATAGAACTCTGAAGTTCTGCTTTATCAGTGGGGTTAAAAATAAGAACATCAAAAGGCAGGGAGAATACCTTTTAAGAAATATAACTGTATCTCTGTGTATGTCTGTACATATAAATAAAAGAATCTTAGGGGGATTTTATGTTTTTTGTTGTTGTTTGGTTGGTTGTTTTTTTTTTTCAATCAGGTACCAAAGATATTCTAATGAATAGTGAAATAATTTTGATCATTTTCTTGCAGTCTTAGGAACTTACATTCTGTTTTCATTTGGTATTATGCTTTTAGGTATTTTATTTCATGCTATTGAAAGAATTGCTATATAAGAATTGCTCTGTTAGAATGCCATCTATGTTCCTTTTCAAATGTACATATTCTACTTTTTATATATTTCCTCTGATGAGTGGTATCTCAAGTAATGCTGAAAAAAATTCCTCCTAGTCAATTTTTGCCTTTTATTGCATTTATAGTAATAGTGGTTGTCAAGATATGATACTGGTCACAGATTTTGCAACCAAATCTGTGCCAAAAAACCCCTAATATTTTCAAAGAGCTTTTACGAAGTTTTGAAGTTCTTGGGAATCAATTGACCTAAGTCTTGAAAATGTGAAAAGTAATAAAACCTTTCTAATATTCATATTAATGAGATGTAAATTGCACAATAGATTTTGCATCAGTTGGTTTGACAAAGCAGCTGCTGCTTTGACCTCTGTTGCCCGCTCTGAAGCATGGATGCATGCATCCTTTAGTGCAGGATGTACTGTTGTCTTCTTCCCCCAACATTTGAGGCTAATCAGCTCTTACAAACAGAAATAACACTCTCCTAACAGAGAAAATGTATGCTGCTCCTCAGTTCTGACAGTTCATAAATGTTTCAGGCAAGTACTCACTTGAAAGCCAAAAGAATAAAATGCAAGTACAGTTTTGTTCTCTCTGAATTGCTCCCTGTTCACTTCTCCAGATATATTAGGGTATTTTTCTGGTATATCAGCTGTCATTTATTAGAGGTGTATGGTTAAAGAGGAAAAAAAACAACTCTGGAAATGCTTTTTCCTGTGGTTTTCCTATTATGTCTCAAGCAACATTTTAGGTATAATGGAATGAATAGTTTCAGGATAAGAAATTACTTTAAAGCTTTCCCATTTCCCCCCAAAGTGCACAAGGATTTCGCTATCAGTTTCTGTCTGCCTGCTCCACAAAGACACTGCCTGTGTCTCTGGATTTCTTGCTTGTACAGAACTGTGTGTTCCTGTAACAGGTCTGCTGTGGGTGCCAAAAGGGAAATTGAAAACCTGTTTCTGACCTGGAGATACTGGAGAGTGAGGAGGTGGTAAAAATGAATGCCTAGCTTTCATGGAGCTATTACCATCCTTCAGCTTCTACTAAGGAAACTTTAAAACAGAAAGCATTATTTTAGTTTGTATGGTGACAGGATTTTGAGAAGAAGTGTAAGTGCCCCAAAGCAAAACAGAACAGAACAAAAAAAAAACCCATTTAATACACTGTATATATAAATCTCTCCTCCCCACAGGTTTTTGCACAGATGGTCTTGGGTCAGTGCCAGGAACCTTCAGGTGCAGGAGGCCTTCCCTTAGTCCTCATTCCCTTCAAGCAGCTTTCAAACACAAGTTTTTGAACCCTGAAAGTACATTGCTTTTTCCTTCTCACCAGCTGAGGTATAAAGATTTTGCCAGCCAGCTAGAAAGCCTGAAATGCTTTAAACACTTTGTCTTACCCGGTAAGATACAGCCAGCTGAAGGAGAAGTTGTACAAGTTATAGCGAGTCTCAGAAGTGTTACTGGTTGCCAATGCTTTGCCCTATGGAGGGAGGTGAAGCAGCTCTGTGGAGTTGCTATAGAAGCTGCAGTTTCTGAGCATCATCCTGAGAGATACAAGAGCCAAGAAGGCTTCTGCAGAGACAGTGATTAATGCTGCTGTGTTTGTAAACTGATTCCTCACTGATCTGAAGGAAGCCTCAGGAGGGCATCTAATCTATAATTCTGCCTGAAGAGAAGGTAAACTCCACTTAAACCATTCTTTACAGACATTTGTCTACTCCACATAAACCATTCTTTACAGACATTTGTCTAACCTGATCTCCCCACCAGGGATGGAGAATGAGCAACATCCCAGTAGGATTTACTCCAGCAGTTAGCTAATTTCACTCTCTCTTTCTCTTTGATCTTCAGCTACACATTGACTTTTGTCATGTAATAGTTCCTTAACCCTTGTGATGTCCATATTTGTAAGGCCTGAACTGAAAACAAAATAGGGTGATTTGGACCTCCTAGATTAATTTAAAGTGTGAATGTGAGGACCAAAAGAAAATACTTATTTTTTTTGCTTAATATTAACCAAATGAGCTCTGCTAGTGTATGGGATGGGTTAAATAGAACTACTGTACTTCCAGCTACCTAAAGAGATATGAACAAATTCTGCTTCTGAAGCACATCATGATGAATAATTTAGGGACTCTGGGGCTGCACACTGTACATAAAGGTATTACAAGGCGTAATATATCATTAGCATGTATAGAGAGTCTCTGTAATTTGAGATAGAAAATATATACAGTATTCTAGCAGGAAATAATGTGTGCTTCATGAAAATTTTCTTTCTGAGAATGTGTGTTTGTCAAAATGAGAGATCAAAACTCATTTGTGTTTCAGTAAAATTAATGGAGCCCATCACTAGGACTTAAGAAAGCAGCTCCTGATGCTCTGATGGTGTAGTGGTCATAAATAAGCTGGATCAATTTCCCCACAGAACATCCAGACAGGCAGAACAAGTCTGCATTGCAGCACCTGGCAGCCTGGAGTATGCTGGGCATGCTGGAGCCAAGGGGCCTGGCAGCAGCTCTGCTCTGATTCTGTGAGATGTGCATGCACACATTGCACGTGGGATGCAGCTCTTAATGCACAGAGCTGCACAGCTTGGGGCCTGAGCAGCATCAGCTACTCTGCCACAGCCCACTGCGGGTGTGCTGGGCACAGCTTGCTGTAACTTGGAGTGTTTTTGGGCCATGCTGCTTATGGCTTCATTATTTTAAACAAATATTCGCTTGAAAATATTTGTATCTGTTGATAGGCAAATCAGTTTTGTGTTCCTTAGTGCTTGTTGCTTATAAGAGTGTTATGCTAAGGTTTTTAGTAGGGGTTGGGAAGATGAGTCAAGATTTTTCATGAGGGAAGGTCAAGACACATGATTCATCCATCTCATGTGAAATATTGAGTGAAAATGCATATGATATACCAGGTAGGAAGAACATCTCATTTGTTTAACTCCCTGGGAATAAACCATTCACTAACGCTTCTGACCTTCATCAGTCAAAACTAAACTTCCATCCTGAGCTGGTTCTCGCCTTATGGCCTTTCTATTCATTGATGTATGCTGGATTTGACTTCAAAGCATCTTTATGCACACTGCATTATTTAATGTTACTGAGTTCCATTAGGATTCTAATGAATACTGTAAAATCACCTGTAAAATGGTGTTGGTCCTGAAAGTTATTGCAAGCAGTCAAAATATTAAACTTAGTGCCACTCAGTTCTGGTGCCAGTTTCAAATCTTTGATGCTTTTAATGGTGAATATTAGAAAAACTGGATGTATGTACATTCATAGCTATCTTTGTGAAATCCCCTTGTCCGCCTATGCAATGAACTGACTAGAAGCAATGCAATTCCACTGGTAACCTGGACTTATTGCTCCTTCTCATGTCACTGCTCTAAATAGAGAACTTCACTCAAATGAAAAGGATAATCTAGGATTTCTGTGCAAAACACTGTATAAATATCTGTTTAATAACCTGCTGAGGGAAGGCATTGGCTGCTTTGTGCTATCTCTGTTGAATGGCACTGGGCTTTTCATTTTGTCTGACAAAGTTGCTGTGGAAAAAGTTTGGCACACCTTTGCCTCATCCTCCAGAAGGGTATCTACTTGTTTCAGTGGTGTGGTAAGACTAGGACAGGAGCTCAGGCATGACTTTCCCCCCCATGAGTGGTGAACACATTTACTGAACACACTTTTATATCAGGATGCCCTAAGAAAGCAGGAACAGCACCAGAGCTGCTGAACAACTCTTTCAGTTCTAGGTAATTTCCAGCCAGAGGATGACTTGGCTATGTTTCTGTTCAGCAATGTGTGTCTTTGAGCTTGTCTGTGCCTTGTAAAAAGAATGAGAGACTGGCTGAAAAGTGCAGCTTTATGGAGATTGCATTTGGTGAAAAGATTAGTCCCTAACTTATCGGGTAATTTTTCTTTACTAAGATCATTTAAGCATTTTTGTAGTGTTTAGATTTGGGGAATGGGATTCATGAGGGCAATTGGGTGTCACTAAACCAAGAGATGCCTCCAAAACCATTCTTCTCCCTTGTGTTGAATTATGGTACGAAATGGAGCAGTTTAACAGAAGAGGTCAGGAGTGATTAGATCTCTGTAGCCCAGAGTTTGGGGCAAACTCTTTGGAATTGAACAGCTGAAGTTCATATTCACACTCCAGGGCAGACAGATTGTACTGTGGTTCCTGGTATAATTTGTGCATGAATTATGGGAATGATAGGATGTTGAGGGGCTGAAAAGAGAGGGAGAGAGGGTAAGCATCTCTTTTCTTCCTTTTCCTTGTAAATCCCTGCATGGACTCTTTTGTAATTTTTCTCTTTAAAAAATCTGCAAATGGAAATTTTTTAATTTGGGTAAAAATAGGTACTGTGTTGGTACTTTTCACTTCTTTTTTCATCAGTTTGTCACTGATGACTAAGTGATGGAGTTCTGGAAAGTGTGGTTTTGGTTCAGCTTTAGAAACTCATGCAAGGTTTCCTCTTAAGCAGGTAACATCAAGGTGTAATTTATTTCTGTCCCCGGGTTTCATTTGCCCATCTGTCTTATCTGTTTAGCCTCTATCATTGCAGAAATGATTTTTTTCCAAACATTGGACATGCCAGAATTTCTACTTGTGTTTTAGACTGAAAGCCTATGACATCTGCAAATTAGAGCTGGCAATAGGAGAGAATGAATTCAAATGAAAGTCTCTCTGTGGCTGATGTAAGTCACAGTATATATCTTATACCCATCTGAGGTAGTTGCACTTTTGATTTTATGGTAATTCTAATTTTAATCTGAGTTCTTATCAGTCAGTGTTGTAACTATTTCTAATTGTTCCAGACTCGCAGTGGTTGTTATAAACTGTACTCCATAGAATATTCTCAACCCTAGAGCACTAGCAAACTACCAGAAGATCAAAATAGGTATACACAAAAAAAGTCAGTTTTCCATACAATTGGCATTAGTTTTATCATTATTTGATGCATATGAGAATGGCATTCATAATTATACAACCAACTGATCATTTGCAGACACAGAAATGCAGTTTGATGAATATACAAACAAAGGAGAAATGCAGATTGTGTTTTCCTGTGTGCATATGTTGCTGTCTGTGAATCTGTTTCCTGGGATTTGAGTCCTCACTCTCTGGGGTGCTGAGGTTAAAGAGCAGTCCCTGGGCTTGGCTTCATAGTTGGAATTCCCAGATGGCTTTTTGTGCTCGAGCATCAATTCAATGAAAAAGATGGTGTAACATCCCTGATTTTTTTGAACTGAATGCAAAACAAATCAAGCATATTTACCAGCCCAAACCTCTGCCTTGGTTTGCAAATAATTAGGTTTGCAAATTTTCATAGATCTATTTTTAGATGTAGCTGGAAAAGATGTTAAGCATAGCAGTGTCTTTACACTGCACAGTAGGAATGGGTCACTCACAAGATGTCCTATCTAAACAGTTTGGTTAGCAGGACTTTATTACAGATTTTGGAGGGAAGAAAAAAGAATTTCTGTGTCTTATAAATACTGGAAAGATAAATTACCTTGGCTCTTATCAGTACTTTTTATTCTAGTCTAATATTTCTGTTATCATAATTAATTCATTCTGTGCTTACGGGAGACTTATCAAGATGCAGTCTTTTCACTTCTCTGTCTTCTCTTTTCTGAGTTAAACACCAGACTGATTCTCCTCTCCTCTGTTTTCTTTCAGTGCCTCTTCCCATCCTGCTTGACCAATTCAGGTTCTGTCAGCCTTCTTGACAGCCTGAGGTACTTGTGCTCTTTGCGATATTTTAATGGGTTTAATTTCTGCTCACATTCAACAATTCATTAACTTTTAATTTTTTTTTTCAGATGTAAGCGTAGTGCTGTTTCTCCTTTTCTGTTTTCATCTTGTCCTTAGCCTGGCTCTGATTCCACAAGTCAAAAGGCTTGTTAACATGCATGGTGTGTGGAACAAGGGGGGCTTTAACAGGTTACTGACCTGCTAAAATCAGTAAACTAGAGAGCATCAGCAGGTCCCTGCCAGGCAGTCACCTTTCTTTTGTCCCCTTTAGTCTTCTTAGACTGATTTTTGAAAAAGCAACACCACTTTTTTTCATCCCTTCATTTATGACTCCACTCCTTTCCAGTTTTGATTTTATTTTGAATAGCAATTGGAAAAGAGTATTCAAGCTCATATTCAATGTCTAGGGATTTAGCAAAGTCATGCTAGGAACAGTTCAAGGTAGCTCTATAGGAATTTGGATTCAAATGATGCTGATGTATTTATCATTTATGTTGTGTGAGTAATAGAAGGAAGACACTTTATTATGTAGGTGCTGGTATCTGAAATGGATTTACATGGATATTTTAGTAGATTAATGACAAGTTGTCAGATACTCATAGTTGTGTGGTTTTTAGTCCTACAACTGGGTGAATTCTGAGGTCTTGTTGACCTAAGCAGTAGCAAAAATTATATTCTGAAAACTGCACACTGTGGAACCTTATATAGAAACACAGATGTCTGGATGGTGGCTTGACTAATGGGAATTATGTGATTCTTCAGATTCCTAGGATGCTTGATGGCATAGATCGCTGTTCTGTACCAAGAAATGGATGGTGCTGTCTACATCAATGTTACAATGACATTTAATGGTGGAGATGGTTGTACATTGGAAGCAGACATCCTGCTCATCTCGTTTTGACTTGTTGAAGAACGAGGCAGTCTGCTTATATATGAGAAGTTTTGAGGTTATTTCCTTAAAATCTTTAATTACAGAGGAGACGCCTTAAGTAACAACATCTGAGATTTGTCCCCCTGAGAGCCTGAGGAGACCAGCAGCTTTGCAAGTGGGAGATGAGGCAGGTGAAGAAAATGCAATGACAGTGTAGGAGATAGCAAGGCAAATGTAGGGTGCCTCTACAGCCCAACATAACTTCCTGTTGCAGAAGGCTAATTCAGCTTTGCATCTCCTTGGAGGTCCATGGTGAAGTGGTGAATTCCTGTGTAACTCTCTGTATGACAGAGATCAAGAATTAAGAGCAAGGGTAGCTGCTGGGACTTCTCTGGGTTTTGCAGACTGTTGCAATGCAGCCAGAAAATAAAAGCCTGTCTGAGCAGCTGGATGAGGTCTTCAGGAATTCCTCATTATCCCTCTGAAATTGTAGTCATTCTTTTGTATGTAGACATAATGTTCTATCTGTAATTTCACCAACATGGGAGGGAGCATGTCCTGGTGTTATTCTGCTTGTGCACTTTGTGTTGCTGTAAAAACAGATTGCTGCTGATAATAAATATTTCATTTTGTTAAGACAAATTTAAACAATATCAGAAAAGGTCACTCTTTTTGAGATTATATCTGAAACACGTGCTTCCAGTTTTAACAAACTTTTCCTATTTAAGTAAAAAGTTATTTTTTGCACAGATCAGAGGACATTATGAAAAATGTTGATGATTACTTATTTCAAGTGGCAGGAGTGTTGTGACTCATTCTTTCATGGGCATCATTCTCTACATTTGTAATGGATTTTGAAAATTTGAGCTGGCTTCTGCCAACAAATGAAATATTAATGAATGCAGCATTGCATAATACAGTTTTGGCATAGCGTAATTTTTCCAAGGAAATGAAATGACCACCTGTTAAAAATAAACTAATTTTGCAGCCTTATTTTGCTGTGAAGCAAAAGGTATTTGGGTGAAATCTTGAATATATGTGCGTTGGTGTATTTGTTATATACAGAGGCTCTGCAGCTTTGATGCATCAGATGAAACTCCTAAAGGTGGATTAAATGGTTTATTACATGACTGCTGCATTAGTTGTAGTCACTTAATCATACTTTTGAGTGTGGAACAGTTCCAGATCTGTTTAAAAGTATACACCACACAAGCAAGGGAGTCAGCATGCAGGACAGTGGAAAATCAGGAGTTCATCAGCACACATAAGTAAACATTTTCTGAAAAAAATTACATAGAAATTTTTTCCAGATAGCAGAAAGAGATGCTTGACTGGTCCCCAGCACTTGTCAATCAATCCATGAATCAACCAAATTGTACTTTCAGTATGGATTAAATTTAATCCATCCTTGGTTTACTGCCTAACCCTTGAAATGACAACATTTTTGTTTGTTGTTACCTAAGGCTGTAAGTAGGGATTTGGGTCAAGGCATTCAGCAACAACTTGGGGAAAACAACTGGATTTTCTACAGTCAAGGGAAGGGTAATAAATAATAGCAAAGCCCATTAATCCTCTTTTCCATTAGTGGCAATGTCAAATAAAGCTGCTTAGTGACTCTTGAGGAATGCTGCATGGATGATTTATTGCACGTGTAGTTTTAGATGTTAAGTGTAATTCTGAAATGTGGTACCTCTACAGACTCACCAAGAGATACAGTAGAATAGCAGATGAATTACAGTACCATATGATGGACAATTTCTGTATGTCTTTTCGGCTGATTTCCCAGCATTTTCAGTTAGTTCTGGCTCCTTGGAGTGGATATAAGCCTCATTTGCTGCAGAGGCTGACAGGACACTTTGCGGTAACTGGTGAAATTAGAAAACCCCTGTCTTTGACGATGCACTTGGAGAATGGGTTTCATTTGGTTACTTTTCTGCTGCCTGCTTCCTGTTTGACATATGACTATTTATAAGAATGAGCTATTAATAAATTGTCTACTCTGCATTACAGATGCAAAGAGTAGTTATAGTTTTATAAACATTTTTAATAGTGGGGATTCATTTTAATGGTGTATAAGGAGGAATATTTACCCTGTGTTGAAGAGCAAGCTAATAATGAATGAACTCTAAACTTCCATCTCCATTGCAATATCCCTACTGATTTAAAAATGCCAAATGCTTTATGCCAGGACGTGACTGTTCCTCAAGTTCTCCTTAAAAGCATTGCTGTTCCTGATCCCAGCTGCATTTGCTTCTGGGAGAGGACTCAACTACTTTTTTATTCTGCTGGAAATTCACTGTGCAGAACAGGAATGTGATGGAGCCATGAGTGTAGTGCACCTGCAGGCCAGGTGCAGGCACTCGACAGCAGCATGACGCAACCCTCCATCCTCCCAGCCTGGCTTTCAGCTGGATTTGCCTTATGCTTGACAAAGAAATAATCTGCTAGGTTCTAGACAAATACATCTGCCTAACACTTATTTACTACATGCTTATTTAAAGCTTTAAGATACATTTATGCATCATTGTGGTTTGCTTAGATCTGCACTGTGATTGTGCTTTGGCAATCACTTTAGAACTGTGCGATGCAAGGCAATTGAGGAAGAGCACACAGAAATTATTCCAAAAGTAATTCTTTTCAAAAAGTGCTGTTAAGCAGGTTAGTCAGAACTGTGAGTCACTCCAATTGAGTCATGCTTACTTTTTGGTGGCTATAGATTATCTGGTTTTCCTGTTTCTCCACGCAGCTATGAGTAATGCTGTGGTAAGAACTGTACTGCTTTGGAGAATGGCTTTTCCCTGCTTTGCCTGAGCACATTTACACGTTGGACAGTTTATAAAGTAATTTTTTGGCCCATTCTCTCAAAACACTTGAGTGGCTGGTCACATGATACAAGTGATGTAAAATCTGCCAAGTGTTGCATTGAGGGCAGAAAAAAGAGCAAGGGCCCTCTCTACCAACCCTTCTAGGTTGGTATATATAATAGGCACCACTTCTGTGGGGTTAGGAGGAAATACTGAGGGTTAGCTGGGTTGGCATTATCCCTTTTGCACCCCCAGGAGCTGAGACACGAACTTTGGGGTAGTTAATCAGAGCAGAGAAGACCTGTGAGGAACAGAAAAACGAGGGGGTGGGAGAGAAGAGCAAATATGCCCTGAGACGGTAACTAGGTTGGTGCCTTAATAACTGTTGGAGCTGAGTTTGGGTGTGTTGGAGGATTTTTTTTCTATATTTGCAGTGAGCATGCATCAACATAGCTGTAGTGTTAGGCATAATCCTGGAGCCTTTACAACCATCATCCTAGACACTGAATTAGCAGTGTATGTATTGGCCAAGGGTTTTCAGCTTGGTGGCTACCTAAAATTAGTCTGAAACTGTGTAGGTGCTTAAATGTGGGTTCGAGAGCCTGGATTTGGGTTAGAGAGTGTAGGCTGTACCTCTTCAAGCTTCAGCAAAGAGAGGGAAGATGCTGTAGTTCTGAATATTCCTGAATATGCCTACATTTAGACTAAAGTATTCATTGCTCTTTTTTAATAAGTACTGTCAGCATTTTTGTTAATATAAAGGCAAGATATATTTTCCTTGTAATCTTAAAAAAATGTATTACAGTCATGTTTTAAAGGATTAGCTATTATTTTTCACTGGCTCTGCTTCTGAGAATTTTTATAAAGTCTCTACTTCTCTCTAAAAATGGATAGCTCACCTAGAGAGAGAACTTTTTTCTGTGATTGGTATCTTTCTGATTGATGCTGCTAGATGGAAAATACTATCAAAATTAGAACGAAAATGTCTTTCTTTTATTTACAACTCTCTGAGTAGTGTAAAACCAAAACCAATTTTCTCTAGTTTATCAAAGGGTCAGGGGACTTAAAACTTGGAATAGAGAATGTGATCATGTCATTAAGAACACTTGATATACTTTACAACAAAGGATTTAAATGCTTCAAAAGGGAGAAGTAATTTACACTGCCCCTTTGCAATAGATAGCAAAGTGGTAAAGCTGCTTTCTGCATAAATTTCTCTTCCTACATGGTTCTGTTCCCTTTCAGCAGATCCATAAAGGAAATATCCAAGTCATAAATAGTTTGCATTGGAACCAAATTTATGTGAAAGAGGTCATTTGTTCAGTGTCAGCAGCTGTTGTAAAGTTGCGCAAGGTCTTCCCAGAGAAAATTCTTGCTTTCAGATTCTTTTTGAACCTTAAAAGCTGTTGCAAACATGGGATGAGAACATATTCAAACAAATAACGTACTGAAAAGGAGAATAGAGAATGCATAACTGAAGGGCTGAGTGCTGCCCTCTGTGTGCTACAGCACTTTAGAGCTGATTGTGGAGACCCCTGTGAGATGCTCCAAGCCAGAAGGAGAAGAAAGCTCTTCTGCAAAACCTTGTTCAGTGAGGTTTGTCCTTTCCTCCTCGTAAGAGTTGGGAAACACTACTAAACTTGTCCCTATGAAGATAATTGGCTGTTGTTAGAACCTTTCTGTGGTGCCATGGATGGTAAACCACCTGTGGCCTGGCTATGTCAGGACTCACATCCTGGTATCTGGGGCAAGAGGCTCTATTCCCTAAGGAAAGGAGATGTCCCAGTGGCCCTGGCATGGGACATGTCTGCACACAGGCTTGGGCTCAGTGATATCTCAGGACACTCCTGAGCAAGGCAGCCAAGCCAGCCCACAAGATAAACACACACACATGAAGCAGGAGGCAGTGCAGCAGAAGAATAAAAAGGCAAGAGCACAGATGGTGTGTGGTTGTGTGGATATTTCCTCAGCTTTGTAAAGAAATTAGGTCCCTGTTCCAGTGACTGGCACAGATTCGTCTACTTCCCCAAGTACCACTGTACAAAAGAAAATCCTTCTAAGTAATGAGAAAATAAATATGAATATGTGTATAAGACATTTATGCTTTATAACACATGCCACTTTCTTATATTTTTGTAGGGTTCTGATTTTATGCCACAAAGTTGAATATTACGTAACAGGATTGTATTATTTAGTTTCTGTAGAGTATTATGACCAGTCCTGACTGTTTTACTGTGTTGCAAGACACAGTGTGCTGAGAATGTACATTTGGGTGAAAAGCAGTTTCCTCTGTCTTTCCCTCAATACAAAAGAAAAAAAATACTTTGCTTACTGGGGAAAAAAAACAAACCAACCCAAAACCAAATCAAACAAAACCAAAGCAACTGAAAATGTATTGAAAGTTAGAAACAATCTCAGACTTTAGGAGAGCAAAGTTATATCTATGCTGAGAAGCTGTGAATTGTCCTGGTAAATTAAAATAGTGCATGGTAGGACACAAACACAGATCATGACCCTGGATAGAAATAGAAGCCAAATAGAGGAGGACTACTTGCTAGAAGAAGAAATTAAAACAGCAAGGTAGAAGCTGAGCAAGAATTGACCACTGACAGTGGCTGCTCATATTTGGTGGCTTTATTCACACTACTTTGGTGAGATACAAGCGCAGGGGAATATGGTATAACTGATGAGATGTTTCTGATGTCAGTGGATCATGATATTAAAAAATTTAATGGCCTGAACCAGTAGGTTTCAAATGTCACTGGCTACACATTTAGTGAATAGTAATTCAAAAAACAACTTGGAAAAAAAATCTAGGATTTGTTACCATGTAGTTTTCATGGCAAAAATGAGAATGGGCAACTGGAGCTTTATAAACCCCCACAAAATTGGATGAGTTAATGCCCAGAAGACCTCCCTTGGCTGCCCATAACTATGTTTTACATTGGTACCATTTGCTTATATTTGCTGGATTTATTCTGGATTTTGCTTGTGCTTTCCTATTATAATCCCCAATGTGAGTTTTCTCTCTTTTGTCCACTACATTATTTTCTTTTCTGACATGTGGACAGCTTTTTATTTCTATGAGATTAAGATGGCTGGGAAGAAATACTATGTCTGAATTGTCAGCCAGGAATAAGTTGACTAAATGCAGTTCTTTGTAAGATTTTTTCCATGGCTCAGAATGGGCTCCAGCGGGGCCTGTGAGAAATTGGAGCTGTCTTGGGTTTATATTTATTGATGCATGTAGTAAGTTCAGAAAAGAGCATATAAATAGACACATTACATCAATTTTGACTTAATGACATCAACTTCTTCTCTGACCATACTAGGCCTTGAAATTAATAAGCACTTGGCAAAAGAGCAACGAGATTTATGTGTATAGATACTGACTGCGCTCTCTGTGGGATCTCGTGTCTTGTACGGTTGTATCTGATGTGTGCAAATCGAGACTCCCTACTTTTCCCTGTTTTTGATGTAGGAAGGAATATTATCTTTAGATTTCCAGACATTTCAAGGGTTCAGAGTAATGTGGAGTAAATCTTAATCCACTGCTAAATATATGTGTTGCTGTCTGTATTTCCTTTTGTTTCCAAAAGAAAAGCAGTTCTGGTTATTTATTATGACACGGGAGACTTAAGTTACAGGTTACACTTTTGTAACTGCATTTATTACTATTCTCTTTCAGAACTTCAGTCAGCATTCCTGGTGTTGCACAAACAGTAGTGATTATTCAGAGTTCTCTGAATGTGATCTAAATGCATAAAGTAGTTGTTAAGTGGCATAAGCATCATATGAATGGTGTAGTTTTAAATTTCATGTCCTGGGTTAGTTTATACATTAATAGTTCATAATCTGTCTTTATCAGATTTTCCTGCAGTCCAACAAAAATAAAAAATAGGGAGTAAGCTCTTGAGAAAGAAAATAAAGAAAGAAAATATTCAGGGGCTTGAAGAGTCTGTATTCATACTCAAAATTCAGGCACATGTTGTCACAGGGATCAGTCCTACTGGGCTATAACTACTGTGGGCAACATCCTTGGGTGGTGTAATTAGCAAAGCTTTGCATACCCCCCTGGCACAGCTGCCCAGCCCTCTGAGAGCAGCCTGTGGGTGCTTTCTGGTGGTGGTCAGAGGGTAGAAATACCCAATCACAGGTTTTCTAAACTAGAAAGAGGCTTAGGGAGGATTCATGGTGAATCTGTTTTTTATGTTACCTGGCCTGTCCCTCAGATATTAGTAGGACTGATTAGTGAGTGTCAGGTTATACACAGTAATGCTTGGGGGGAAGGCCAGGTGTCCTCTGAAAACACATAATTGCTGATAATGAAACTCTTCGACAATGCTGATTAAAGAGGTGCTTCTATATGTCACTGAGAATAAGCTCTGAAATTAGACAGCAATTGCTTTAGGTTGGTTTTGATACATGCCTTCTAGATTGGTATTGATTTTGTTTTATATCGTTCTGGCTTCTCTGCTACTGGGAAGGTAGAGCTACAGGTGATGAAAGGTAGTATGAACTGGTCTGCTAGTTACATAGAAGAGACTGGGCAAGATCTGCAAAGTACCTCATAGGTGAGTGCACTAGTACAGGCAGATGTGAAAAAAGACAAATACTGAAGCCTTTGAGGTATATAGTTCTGTGAATAGATGTTTGGAATGAACATAAACATAAAAATTAAAGATATGTGTGTATTTTTCCTCATCTTGCAATAATCAGAGGAAAAACTGGTTATGAATTAGTGCTGTGTTGAGCCTAGCCTGACTTTGGTGTAAACCTGCCGGAAATAGTTTTGTCATCTGTGATGGTATTAAATGATCTGCAGAGAATCACTGCAGCTGAGTAATAGCTCAGTCAGTAGCACCACTTAGGCTGGTACAGCTGGGCTTATTATACAGCCCTGTGGGTGCTGGATAATGACTCTTGGGCATCTCTACAGAGATTTTCAGCAGAGCTGATGTGACTTCATGAAACAACTTGTTCTTTAATAACAAAATTGGACGCATGGTTCTGTATTCCCAGCTTAGCACTCTTCCTTGGACCAGAGGCCTGTATGAAATCAGCTGCTGCTATTTAAGCAGGGCACCAGTAGTGGTGTAGCCTTCCAGCAGAGCTTGGTGTGGGCTCCCTGCCCCAGAAATTCCCTGTGCTGGTGGCAGCTTTCCTGCTGCCACCACTGGTACTTGCTCAGGTATGTGCACCTGGGCTGCACATAATGTAATATAATCAAGTTATGTATTGTAATGTAATCAAGAAATGTAATCAAGTTATGGGACTGTAATGGTCCAAAATCTTCACAAAATTGTGTAGCGCCATGATATTTTTCCTTTTAATAGAGCAGGGATCTGTGCCTTTTGAGCTACAGGGTAGATGTGCCCCCCTCAGTGCAAACTTGGATGCACTATGGGAGTGTATATGGAATTCATGGGCCTACTGCTTAAAAGACTTGAGCCAGGAATTATGTGCAGTTTGATTGCACACTGAAATATCTTCAGAAAATATGCATATATATTCACTCCCTGAAGGTCTGTGCAAGTGCACAAAGTTTTACCCAACCCAACAGAAAGGCATCTTATGGAATTTCCCTGGACTGGGTTATGACAACTCTGTCTGCACCTATGCTCAGCTGGAGTCTCTTCCTGCAGGAACCATCAGTTCATTTTCAGACACACAGCAAGATCAACTAAGCACTGTTTCCCCCAGGTTCCCCCCTCTCAGATGATGTCCTAATTAGGTCACAGAGAAAATCAAAGATGTAGAAGCTGGACTGAGTGCTCACTGACCCACATGTAATTGCTGTATTTTAGATTAATTTCTCCTGAGATGTTTGCTAAAGTCTTGGAGAATGTTGCCCATAAAAAGGCAGGCTGCTCATCAAAAAAGCAAGTCGGTGAACACATGAATATTTTGAGCCACAGCGTGTAACACTCAGTATTTATCACTACAGGAGACAGCATGTGACTCCTCTCTCACATGGCAGCTCCTAGGTTTATGCCTTACAGATTGGAAAATAGCAAAATTATCCTGCAGGTTCCCTTTTGAAGAAAGGGCAAGGCACTGGAGCGATCCACAGTGCTAACATTTTGCTGCAGAGAGATTCCTGCCCTTATCCCTCAAGAAAATCCTGTGTGTGGGAAGACAACAGACTTGCTGAAGTCAGAAATTAGTTACTGCTTTACTGCCTAAAGAAAAATTAGAAGTGTGGCCTCAGAAGTAGCAGTGTGACCTGCCAAAGAAGCATATTTAATCTGCTCCTCAGAGCAGTGGGTCTGAATGTGTTCTGTTCATGGCAGCAAATGCTGTGCATGCAAACAGGTGGAACTCAGTGCACCTCCTTGTTGGTACAGATGGTAGAGATGAAGGACGGCTGGAGCACTTCAGGGTATTGTTTCTTGGCAGGAACACACATGCTCCAAGAAAAACAAATTTGCTCAATATTTTTATGAGTCTCTGAGCTTAGCCAGGTCTGGCAGGGATGACTTGACTTCGTCCAGAGAGACAGTAGTGGAGAAATCATTCCAAGTTTCCCTATATTTGGGGAGTGGAACATGAGTAACTTCTTTCCCCGAGCTGGAGGGCGTTGCCCTGGGCTCCTCATCCTGCAGCGTGTGTGTGTGTCACACTGTGCCTCTCAGTCCCTCCATGGTGCCCAGGGCAGCTCCTTTGTATGGCCTGACTGCACGGAAAACTATTATTGCCTTTGATGCAGCAATTCCAGCACAGGCACTTCGGACTCTGTGGAATAACAAATAGTAATAAAGAAAATAGTCTGGCAATAAATGCAAATCACACCCTATAGGCTTGCACTGAGTTTTTCATTAGGTAGTAGATATTACTTGCAAAATACTAACTTTCCCAGAACCTTAGAGAGTTTAGAGTTCTTTGTAAATGTGTAATTTCCCCTTTAAAATACAGTTTATTTCCCAGTACAAATGATTCATTTTTCTGTAGTTAGGGTTGAAAGGCCTCATGATTTATCTGGGTCAGAAACGCCCTTAAAAGAAAACAGTCATTTAGTGAGATGAGCAAATTCGGGAAATTGAGGCAAAGGTTCTGTTCTGCAGGTGAACCCAAAGATCCACAAAGCCTGCAGGGATGTGGGCGTGGGGGGTGTGTGACTTTTTAGGCAACTGCAGCTTGGAGAGCTTCAGTATTCCTCCTTCCTTTTTATGACATTTTGATTGTTACACTCTCCTGTTCTGCCAGAACTATTTCTGCCCACTTTCACTACCTCTCTCTCCTTTTGCAGACTTATACTGCCTTTGTAAGGCACTCACTGCCAGCTAATGCTGTTCTGAGCTTATGAAGTTATAATTTATTTTGAATATCTGTCTCTATTATGTGCAAAACCAAGCTGGATGCTGTGATTCCTGTTTCATTCTTCTTTCTGACCTAGCAGTAATTCTTCTGATGATATAAACCAAATAAAGAATAGAAGTTCTATGCCAATCTATTTGTCAGCCATAAATAGGTAATATATTAGTCAAACTTCCAGAAGTGAACAGCAACGTATTTCTGAATCTTGGTGTCTCCAAAACATATATAGATGTTTGCTTTGGTGATCTCTGACATTTTTGTTGTCAGCTAAGGACTTTCATGTGTTTTTTATGTTGGCTAGATCAACACTTGGCAAAAGAGGGTAAAAACAAAACTGGGTATAAAATGAGAAGCTTTTCTGTGGAGAAGATGTCTTTTCCTAGACATAGGATTTGCAAAAATATGAATCACTGAAACTATTCAGAAGAAATAAGGAAAAACTGATTTAAAATTTTCAGAATTTCAGAAATACATGTTCTGATGAATTCAAAATAAAAAGTCCTTAAAAGTTTATCTGTTATTCAGTAGGGAAGTTCAAAGCTTACTTCACACATAGGTGTAGCTTTGTTTTCATTGAGACTTCAGGATGATGAGAGGCCTGGCATGTCATCTGAAAGTGGTGATGAAATAAATCTGGCACTGAGAATTTTGGTGTGTTAAAGAGTGATGTTTTATAGCACTACGGCCCTAATTGGCTTGCATGTCATTACAGAAAATAAGGAGGTAACAGCAGTTTTAGGTTTTCTCCATGCCTGGGACTTAGAAGGAAACAGCAATGCAGGTTCAAGCACATTTGGCTCTCCCTTGTGAGGCCAAAGGTTCTCACCCCTTTGGCTGCTCTGATCTCACCCCGAGCACATCAATGTGGAAGGAGCTGGGGTCAGCCAACGGGGCTCAAGCAACATCGTTGTTGAAATGAGTGTTTGCCCCTAAAGACAAATTACCTACATCTGGTAAAAGAAGAAAAGTTACTGTGAGCCTACTGTAGTTCCTCTCTTGTGTTCCCCAGGAACAGGGTGGCCCCATTTATCAGGGCATTGCTCTGAAATGGGTTCCTGAGTTTGGCTGGCCTGTACTCATCTGCATTTGTCATTATTATGAAATTTCACTTTGTTGAATGGTTTCACAGCCTTACAGGAAGAGACTCTCCATTTACACCAATCAAGTGCTATCTTTAAAACTAGTGGAAGTTTGTGAGTGAGCTGCAATGTAAAGTGCTTCCCTAAAGGAGATTTAGCAATTGCTGTTCAGCACCAAGGTACAAACAACAGAAAAATGATGATGCTTTAAACTTGGCCTCAGTCCAAAGTATCCCTGTTTTACAAACTGATCTTCTGTCATGTTATCTTCCCACTAATAACATCAAAGCCCCGTGGTGTGTTTGCACAGCGAATGAATTTGCAGAGAATTTGACCTTGAGTTATGCACCCACAGATGGAGAAGTCATGTTTGTAAGAGCTCCCTTTCTTGTAGGGGTGGGGCTAGGTACCCAGTCCTTTAAATTCTACTCCAGCCAAACTGTGATCCTTACCAGTGCGATTTTGTGATAAAATGTAGTGATTCCTCCACTACACGCTTGAAGTGCTAGCTGTGAACCCAGCCTAACCACTCAAAATCAAGAGTCAAGCATTCACTTAAGCATTCTGGAATATATTCCTTAAAAATAATAAAATAATATCCTTTCTTTTTAATGACACTCTACTTATTGAGCATGCAAATGAAGCTTTTACTTCCCACCACATCTAGAAGAATATCTTTGTTCAGTTGCTGTTCTGCAAATAGAATAGCAATAAAGAAATTTATATTTATGTGGTCAGAGCAATAGAACTGGAAACAGGAGGAGAAAAAATTTGAAATTTCAATTTTAAGGCAGGATTTAATTACTAACCATCAAATTTAGCTTTTCTGTTAATCCTTCTCTTGCAAAACCTGCTCTCTGAAGGGCAGAGGTCCCTGCAGACTGACTGTGATATTCTGATCCCCAGGTAATTCATGCCATTATCCACATTGATATATATATATATACAAATATAAGAAAGAATAGAGCAGGCAGCGTGTGTGAGAGGTGGGGAGGCTGGGACGAGGGGAAGATGCATTGTTAGTGCTGCTGATGGAAGAAAAGCCATCGTCAGGGCTGTGATTCCTGGCTGCCACTGCTGCCTGGGAAATGCGTGTCAACACCATGCAGAGGCACAAGCTGCTGCTGCGGGAAGCAGGAGGAGGAGGTGCCTCTCTTTATCCCTGCTCGGCTTGATGCTGGAGTCTCAGAGATGCCTTTGTCACAAACAGGAGTTCTCGCAAGGCGTTGTCTGCATTGGTTTCTCTTCCCCAGCCCAAACAACAACAGCAAATCCCATCTCTGCTATGTAGCAGTGAGATTGTTTGCTGTTTTGTTTTTTTATTTTTATTTTTATTTTCTTTTTTACTGCTGTAAGATTTCTGGATGATCCAAGAGTGTATTCACTGGATTTGTGGATTTTTTTCGAGGGGGAATTCTGCTGCTGCCTCAAACCCAGCAGTTTGCAATATCCTGAGCTGACCCTGCTGAACGTATTACATCAGGTCAGAAACACTTTGTTGCAGGAGCACAGCAGCCTATTCCTTTCACAGGAATGGTTTAATCTACTGCTTGCTGTTAGCCTAATAACCTTTTCCTACTTGAACTGTCCATTCTGCCAGTTTTGTTTTTTTTTCATGGAAAAAAAATGGATTTGGCCATGAGCTGAGCATGTAAGAGACCACTAAACAAGAGAACCTCTGGGTTTTAAATAGGGCAACCCTATTTAAGTAAAAAAAAAACAACCTGCATTTGATGAGCCAATTACACAGAACAAACATTTAAAGGACAGAATGCCAAATACTTGTTTGTAAACCTAAGCCTTTATTAACAGCACTGTTACAGCTGTAAAAGATCGTGATCCAAGCCTCACAGTCTACCTGCACCCCTGCCTGCATTCTGGGCACTGCTGGCTGGGTTTTGTGAGTGTTGTAGGACTAATCCCTGTGGTGTCTTGATTATGAGCATGTGCAGAGCAGCCCAAGGTACAGCCGTGCATGTAGAGCGAGTGCAGAGACGTGCCTCGCAATGCCATATTTGTGCATGTGTTCCTACAACTGAGGAGGATACAGGGAGCCTGCCTGCCGTGCTGATTTATCTGATGTTTTCTTGTTTCTGTTTCAGCATTCAGGACAAGTCCTTCAACACGACAGCTTTAGCAGAGTAAGTGAACACTTTAAAGATGTCCTTATTTTTAAACAAGAATGATGAGTTTAGTTACCATACAGAATATTTGTAAGTGGTATGTGAGAAGTCCCAAGCTATCATATATTTTGATTGAGTTTTCTGTAATCTAAATATATTATTGACTGTATGGGAAGGATTGCATAAAACAGCTGCTTTTAAATGCTCTGTGACTATTTATCAGTGAAATATCTTTTTTTGGGACAATATATGCTGGGTGCACATCACACATGTTTAAGTGAGTGATTTTCAGTGTTGGATAAACCTCCTGTCAAAATGTTGCTTATTTCTGGCAGTGATGATCCTGTCAAACACAAGCATGTCTGTTTTCTAAGGACACACTGTCTGTACTTACCACAAGCATTGTTAGGAAAAAAAAAATCATTAGGAAATATTTTGAAAAATCCCTATACATTATTTAAATAGGCCAAGTACCAGAAACATAATTTCTTTGTTATCAGTTCCATAAACTCCTTAGATGGCCTTTTGTATATGTCAAAATCATAAGGATGTATCTGTTGGTTTTTCTTTATTTTTAACAGACACAACAGAACAAGGGAGGACATTAGAAAGTTAGAAAGCCAAACCCTCTAGGAAGTATTGCAAATGAAACAGTCTTTGTCTTATTTTAGTCTAAACCACTTAAATATGGGTGTTCTGTGCATTTTTATTTTGCATGCTTTTGATTGTTTCAAAAGCTTTTGGGGAAGGTTCTGCAGCAGTAAGGAGCCAAGCTGTTGTTCAGGAGGAAAATTATGTATGGATTTGTTTGTGTGTTAGGTGAGTTTTACACTGCTAAAATGCTCATAATCTAAAACACCCCAGCTGGACAGTGAGCTGTTTGCTGGGTGCTGCGGGGACAGGGGACATTCTGAAAGCAGGCCAAGTTGTAATCATCTGAGCCATCCCTAAATGTTGTCATTACCTCTACAGGAAAAGTAATATTTCAAAGGAATCTGAAGAATTTTGCTCTCATATATTGCTTTTCTTTATTTGCTTATATTTCCTTTCCTTTATTTAATATTTAAATTTAGTCACACTTTTTGTGTGACTGGGGCAGATATGGAAAGATTGAACTGAAGCTAATAAATCACGGAGGGGTTTTTGTTTGCTTGTATGCTTGTTTGTTTTCATTTCCTGTGTTCCTGTTAGTTAAGTGATGAAATGTGGTCTGTAAAATTATGGGTTGCTCCCCCTTCATAGAGAAATAGCCAGATTACAGATAATATATTTTTCTTTTTTTTTTTTTTCTTCTCCTCTTTTCTCTGTCCCTAAGTACATCCACTGTTTCCTGTAGAGATTCCTTTGGAGCTGTTCCTAGGCCTGCCTCACCCCTGAGGTTTCTGGGACCTGAAGGTGATGGCTTTTCTCTGTGGGGCTTCATGTTAAACCCAGGAGGGTATAAAAGCTGCGAGTGTGGTGCCAGCCCTGGCCTTGGGGAGATGGAAAGGGATTGGATCTCCCTCAATTCAGCTGCTGTTGGTTCTTGTTTGTGGGATTTCATGTTTAATCTTATATTTCCAAACAAAAAGGTAGAAAAGTGCTTTTAGAAAACAAAGCAAGTGAGCAATTATATCTGAAAAGCATTGTCTAATTGAACCAACTGGGTTTCCAGAGCTGCCTTCTCTAAGTCTTGTTTTTTGCCTTCTTCCTAAGAATCAAAAACACCTGCTTTTGAGAGCTGCTGAGGATACACAATTCTTACCAATTTCAGGACTTATTGTTTGTGTTGACCACCTCTGAAAACAGATGAAAATAGATTTACTTTTATTTAGCAGGAGAAAGAGAGACCTTACCATGCAAATCTAGACATCCTCATTTAACAATCTCTGTCTTTATTTATGACAAAGGCAAAGCCAGGGCTTCCTGAATGATATAAAGCCAGCGGTACAGCACTTTCAGGAACATTTCTCCAGACAAGGCAAGTGCCTGGGGGTGCGAAGCTCCCAGCAAGCCATGCACACAGCCTGGTTTGGGAGCTGTTCACGTGAGCATCTGAAAGGTCAAGTCAGCCAAAGGGAGCAGTTTTCACTCTGGTCTGAAATGGCTCCTGTGGAAAGGTGAAAATGGAAAAAAGTTAAAGAAGCTGGTCTCATTAACCCTGAGACCTTGGAAGGAATTGCTATCCTGAGTCAGAGCAACACTCCATCCAGGCTGGGATCCCATCTCTGACCTGACTCCGGCCCATGCTATAAGAGATATCCATCAGTCAATAGCAGGATTGGGCACTGAAGAGAGAGGATTCACATCACTGGTTTTGTTAAAAGACAGCTCCTACCCAATGTAAGCCTCAGCCTATTTGGATTTCTGACCTGAAGCTGTTGTGGCATATTTTCTGGTGGTTTAGGATTGAGAAAGATGCTGCTATAGTTATTTGGTTGGTGGGAAGTCTCTCTGCTACATGGCCACAAACTGTCAAAAAACTTATCAAACTCTCAAATATCACCCTATCTATTAAATACAGCTAAAGATAGACAACAAGATGTACAAGTTACTGGTGAGAGGAAAGGAAAGTGTGCCTATTTGTTTTGATGTGTGCAGACAGGTGGCATGAACACAGAAGACTCATTTCTTTAAGAAATCAGTGTAGAAACACTCCATGCTTTAATGATGGATATTTGCATTAAATTGAAAATTCATCTTTTTAAAGGTCCTGCTATATCCTGGCCTCAAGCACTGTCTTGTGTGAGTGGGCTCTCAGCTTCCTGGTAGTTATTTATTCTTGCACAGACAAAAATTTCTGTTGGAAATTTTAAAGTGTGTTGCTTCTGAACTTCCTCATGATCTTTTAAATTTCATGATGGTCATTGCATTCTCTGACTCATTACTGCTTATCTTTCCTATCTACTGCCATTCAGTTACTTACTTACATTTTGTCACACTCACTTATGCTGTTTATAAGCTGCGTCTTGTTTTATGACTTCCATCCGTTGCTGGGTGGTGAGTTAGGACCTCTGCCTCTTGAGATCACCTCCCTACAGCCAGCTCAGTTCTTCCAGTTAGAGAGAGTGCTCCTTAACTGAACTTGGCTTGGCCACTGGACTTCTGCTCAGCCATCCATTGTCCCTCCAGAGAGTTTCCCATTGCTGACGTGGTCTTTCAGGACTGAAGGCAGCCAAGTGAGGTGACTGGTGAGAAGAGGGAGGAGCAAAACTGGTGGCAGAGCTGCTTCCTCCCACCTCCTCTCTCTGAGGCACACCCAGGAGGGAGAGTTTGTCCCTTTAGGGGATCCCTGGACTTCACTGGCCGTGGCTTGGCCCATGGTGCACACCCCACCCGTCGGCGCCTTTTCCTTCTCCTGTATCTGTGCTGGGAGCTCTGTCCATCCAGCTCTGACCTTGGCACTGTTATGAGGAGCTCATGATGCATTTTCTTTCTGTTGTTTTGTCCCTCTGAAATATTACTTCTGGTTCTACAGCCAAGTTCCTGGTTCCTTTCACACTGGGCTTCCTTATTCAAACCCCCAGTGTGTACTGTGCCCAGCCCTTGCTGTTTCCCATGCGGTAGTCAGGTATTGGCCAGAGGGGAAGGTGTGACTGGCATCCAGACGCAATCAGACTTCTGCAGTGAACTTTCACATTTTGCACATCAAGCCCTGCCATCCATCCATCATCCCACTTTGCCATGTGTGGAAAGCTGCACTCACTGCAGAAATGTGATTAGGGTGATCTGCCACTGTAGTTCTCTGCTCCAATTTTGAGCAGCAAATGCTTTCACGCACATGCTGATGTATTCAGGAAGCGTAAACACTTGAGTGGCCCTTTAAATATTTTCTGTTGCAGTCTGACTTTTGATATAGACACCAGCAGAAGACTGGTGAGGAAGAGGAATCTTGCCGTCAGATTGCAACACAGAGCCACTTAATGTACTTAATGTGTCACTTAATGTACTCTCTTCTAAGTGGGGCAGCTCTTCTCAAAATATAACAAGTCAGCAAAAGTACAGGCTGCTTCCCCCATAATGAAGAGATTCCTCTGCCAGAAAACTTCAAGGAATTCAGGCCTCCTTAGTGTCTGTGCCCTGTGAGTATGAACTGAGGGTGAGGAGAGGGCTCTGGCTTTACCCCAGCAATACCAAGCTTGGAGTTTGAATATTTTAGGAGGGCATGCTTACGAATGCATGTTTATTTGAAGAAAGACTGCTCATGGGCTTTGCAGGTTAAATCATCCTGTAAAGTTCAGCCGTGCAGCCACAGTGTCATGTTCAGCTCTCAGTGGTTGTGGTTTAGAATATTTATCCAGACTTTAGACAGCCTTAGGACAATTCTTTTGTTTGTAACTTAAAGGAAGTAATTGATTATAGTTGTTCGGGCATATTAAAAAATACTGCTAGTTCACTTTTTAAGACTAACTCTCACTGCATAATTTAGTTGGGGATTCTTTTTCCTGTTGCACAAAGGGTGACTGGTCTATCATAGTTAATATTTTTGTGAGTTTGGGAGAAAACCATCCTTGGTTGTGTCTAATTATTTTTGAGGTTAATGTGAAGTATACTATAAGCAATTAGAATACAGAATTTCTTGTAACTTTTCTGTGTTTTTTATTGTAACATCTGAATTCCTTCTAATTATTTTCACTTGTCTGAAAATGATGTGCTAAATTGTGCATGCTTAACATCTCAAATCCTCTTCTTCCTCTGAGATTTGGATTATCATGAAAGAGCTACGATATTAAATGACCCTAACTAAAGTGTGAGCAGAAGAAGAAATGTGTTTCTAGTTTGAGCTGCACTGTAGTGTTATTAAAAGCTAAGTTTCTGCAGCTGGCAGAAAATCAGTAATTATCTTGAATTCATTTTCAAGGTGTGACAGATATTCAGACTCTGTGCATGAAGATCAAGCAGGCAGTTCCAGTCCCAGGTACTCTCCTGTAAACTTTGTCTGAAATCCATTGGCAGCAAATAAAGCTGTGACTGCTTCTGTTAAACCATTAGAAAGAAACCTTTATTCTCAAGGGGATGCAAAATTTCTGGGGTATTACCTGCAAAAGCTGTTAGTATTTCTGGGAAGTATGTATTTATCTAGTGTACTTTTGTCTGAACAATATGAAGATTAATTACCATTGCTATTATGTAAGTAAATCTATTATGGTCTCTAGCCTTAACTTCTCATCATACTCCTGTCACTCAGATGCAGCTGTGGTGCTTACACACTGAATTTTACTGTACAGCAGCTGGTACAAAGCAATAGTAAGCAGAGTTTTGCTATTGTGCAAGGATATGCTTGTTGCTGTGTGTGTCTGGGAAAAAAAATCCTTCAAATTGCAATTTAACTGAAGTATTCTTGAGGCATGCCTCTCTCATGCCCATGTTAGTACATATTGATTGCTAGGGTATGCAATTTAAACTTTCAGGAAGATTTTAAAATCAGAGGATACCTTAAAATTAGCAACACTTGTGCACATTCTTGGCGTGCCCGTGGGCTATAAAGCTGTAACTATAACAACTGCCTTGGAGTACACTTGCAGAAGGTATGGGCAGCAATGGTGTTCAACTCCACAGGCACCCTGCAAGCATCCATCTGGGTGCTGATGGGCCACAGATGGAAAGTGAGTTTGGCAGCTCAAAATCCTTAGGAGAAAATATTGAACTAGAATAACTAGAAATTATGCTCCCTGGAAAAAAAAGAAAATCTCAGGGGGATTTAATTCAATAGCCCTTGACTCCCTCAGCTGTGGAAGTTTCACACCAGAAGAGAGGTCACCTACCAGCTAACCATTAGGATGCTACCAGCTGAAGCTAACATCTGAAATCCCATCTGAAAACCATGCTACAGGCAGGGATTTTGGAGCAGCAATGCCGCTCAGCTCATGCTGCCAGCTCCTCAGGCAGCCTTGCCTTCTGCATTGCAGTACCTTTGTGGAGCCATGGAGATGCTCCCAGTGAAAGGCATGGGACCAGGCTAAGGATGGAGTGACTGGATGTGGATGGCACAAGCAAGGTCTCCTTGGACAGAGCTTGGACATTGTAGTCTGGATGGGGATTGAAAATGTCTGTCCCAGATCCCATATTAAGCATTCATGAGTGTCCGTTCAAGCCACCAGGTGTGCTCTTACACAGGAGGATGTTTTCTCCAAACACACCTCTGGCTGTTCAGATCTTACTTGGAGTGGCTTCCTCCTTCCTTTGTGTGATGGACCTGAAAGCCAGAGACCGTCAGAAGGGAAGTGTGTTGTAGAGAGAAAAATTATTCTGTGATTATATTTTTGTGAGATTATAGTTTACTTGAATCCTTGAATGGGGGAAGTCTTCTGCATGAAAAGGACAGTTTCAGATTTTGGTTGGGGAATATGAACGGTAGGTCTGAAGCCCAAGAGTGCCTCTAAAGCTAACATTTAAGTAGCTCCACAGTGGAGTGTATAATAAGGCTAATAGTAGTTTAGATCCATTACTGACGTGTAGACCACTAAACTTAGTAAAAGCAATATGCCATGAATAGCTAAGGACTTGTTGCTCTTCTTCCTTCATAATGTTTTGATAAGTGTCGGAAATCCTGCGTGATGCATTTCAATTTTATTTTCTTACAGAGACGATGATAACAAAGAAAATTACCCGGCCAACTCCGCTGTCTTAGAGGAAAGGCAGCTGCCTTTGCAAGACACTCAGCAGCACAAGCAGCAGGTTGTAATTGACTGCACTCTAAAGCCTGAAATGGGCAACTTAAAGCTGAGGAAACCTAAGCCCATTGCAAAGATGGAAAACGGAAAAAGCCATGAGGAAAGTCAGGTAAAGAACTGAATTTACCAGGGGTGGGCTTGTGGCACAATGTCTAAACAACTTTTGAAATGCGAAGAGGGCTCCCTGGTAATTAATGGTGTGATTTGACACCTCACAATAATCTACCCTGATTTCCAGGGACTTGCAGTCTGCAACCCTCCTGTAACAACAGTTTCTTTCAGCTAGGAGATTGCAGAGAGGGTTGTGCTGCAACTGCTTTCAGAAGTGAGTGGAGGGCATGGCTGAAGACATACAAATATTTCTCCTTAGTTTTCCTGTGTTTCCTTGCAGCAAATACAAAAACTAGTTAGCTGCAGCACTTGATTAGACTATTTCTGTTTTGTTTGTTTGGTCAAGGATCTCTTAAACTGGTATTTTGGCTGCAAATAGAGAGATTTCATGGTTTTCCTTCATCTTAATTTCTGTTTTTCTCATATTTAAATAGTAAGTCCATACCAGTGCAGTAGCATACTGGTAGCAGTGCTACCCCCCACTAGGCTGAGCTGGGGGGAACAGAACTGTAAATTTTGTAAAAGGTGTTAAGGAAGACAAGAAATGAGGAAGCCTCTGCTGCTGTCTCTGCAGGTACATTTACTGTGTTGACTCTAGAATTCTACCTCTCAGCAGCTGCTGAAAATGCTTCTCTTCTTCCCTGGTGCTTCCCAAGTCATGTTGGATATGCAGTGTAAGGGATAGAGCTCTGGTGCAGATGAAAGCCCTCAGCTGGAAATATTCTCATATCCAAGACAGTTAATATTAATATTGGTAGATTTGTTGGTCTGCAGTAGGTACAAGGCCTGACATCTGCAAATACAGATGTCTGTGTTTACATAAAATTGTGCATACACAAATACAGATTTCTGTATTTTCATCTCTTCTTTGCTGTGTAACGTATTTGGTTACTTTTTGTCTCTCCTCCCTTCTTGTTTGTGGATAGAAATTTGCAGAGCTCTTTCTGAAGTGCTTCAAACCTATAATAGGCTAGGAATTATTTTTGACCAAGTTTAGAACGGGATTTCACTCTTTTAGACAGGATATCTTACTTTCTAAGTGAGGACTGTCCTTTTGAATTCCTGAAGGAAAATGAAAAGCAAATGACAAATGGTATTATCACAGTCTCTTTTGGAATATCAATGTCAAACTCTTGCCCTAAGCTTCCTGCCTGTTCTTCTGGAGCTAATCCAGAAATAAAGCAATAACTGGGTTTTTATTTTTGCGACTGTACTGTATTACTAGAAAATATTATTTAACCTGCAGGGAGATGAGGTGTCATGTTTATCAGCTGAACAGAAAAAATGATGGGGATTTTGCCCTGTGAAGAGCAAGTGGAGGCAGATCAGGAAGAAGCAGTAAATGGGGCAAGTCATCTGTTGCTTTTTCAGCCTCTCCCGAGCCCCCTGTGTGTGTCCTGCCTGTACCTCTCACCCAATGAAAGCCAACACAGCACAGATTTGCTGCTCTGTGCCATTTTACATGGCCCCAAGGGGTTAACTGGAAATGGCAAAATTCTTTCATGGGAAACTTTTTGTGTATATAATTAGACTGCCATAAAATACCAGTGTGACTTATGTATGCAGCCTCTGGAAGGAAAAACAGTGCCAGGCAGATAATTTTCACGTGACTCAAGGGCTTGAACTAGGAAAGACAGAAGTGATGAAACACTGTAACTGCATGAACCTTCCTTGGTGAAACCCCTTGCCACCAAGCCACTGGATAGGATAAGTGGTATACTCCCAAGCAGCTGACAAACAGCACTTTCTGAGCATATGCACTTATGAAAGAAAAGTGGGATGCACTGCACATCATGATAAAACTGTTCATCCTTCTTTTCCTGAGATTATTGACAGAGTGCTTTTTCAGCAGTCTCCTCACTTCCCCAGCCTGACTTCTTTGTGGCATCAGAGGGAGTGACACCAGAGCAGTGACACAATCTCTGTCAAAGGTGTTGCTCTGATAAGCCAAGGAACTCTTTGCTATTTACTCTCATGTGTTATAAGCCCATGAAGAGAATTGTCCCTTTCAAATTAGAAGAGGCTATTGGGAGATGAATAAGTTTGCTGTGTATGTTTGAAGGATTAAAGTCTGTTTCGATGGGAACCATTTTTGTGTGCCTTTCTAGTTATGAGAATCCAAGGGGTTTCCATTGTAGAAAGGTCACTGAGAGGGAATGGGCAGCTGTGATCAAGTAGAGGAAAGATGGTCAGCTTGGGGATTTTGAGCTTCACAAGGCTCTCAGCTGAAGTGATTCCTGTGCCTCTGATATTTTTGGCATAAGTGTAGCCCTGTGGTCATATGCCTTTGGTCTTCAATAAGCAAAGGTTATTTGATTTACACTGATGATTGAAAAACCCAAGTGTAATAAAAGAGCAGCATCAGGTGACTTCACTTGACCAATTAGTAGATGATTAAATGTCACCAGAGTAAAGCTGTACTTTGCATGTTGCCTGCAGTTATTTCTCTGGGGGCAGGAGCTGGCTCTGGAGGCAGCTGTAACCTTTCCAAACAGAGTACAGGAAGAGAGGAGGCTGCTGGAATGAGGCTGCACTGCTGTTCTCCAGCAACTTGGTTTCATCTTTCCCATGGTTCTGTCTGCAATCTGCAACACTCATCTATAGGAAATCAAATTAATTAGGATTTATTTGACTTCAAGAGGTGAGGAAGCATATGCCCAGAATGTACTCCAGGGAGTCAGTGTGAGAACAGATGGGGAAGAATAGAAAGTCTGCTTTCCTTGCCCAATTCTTTCTCCTGTCACTCACCTTTGGTGCACAATCATGAGTATGGATTCTTGAGTGAGTCATCCTCAAATTCTCTATTGATACTGGGATATATTTACAAAAGGACACCAAACTTCCTGGCTAATAGGCAGAGAGAGTAAAAGTTCAGTTTCAGTCTTATTATCAAGGTAAATGGCTATAAAAATGAAATGGTGGCTTGACAATCAGTGCCTAGAGATGAGAATGCTGAAAACTGCTGAGTTAAGTTTTGTATTTTGAGTATAAATGAAGTGTGCAAATTGCTTGAATGTCAAAGAACTTCCAATAATTTGACATTAAAATTGTGGTTTTAAGTGCACAGTAATCAAAAAGCCAGAGCTGATGTTGGCGCATCAGCTGCGAAAACACATGAACACATCAGCTGTCTGCAAGTTATGCTTCAGTTTCTGGGTATACTCTGATTATGTTTATTATGATGCAACTTCATTGTAGAAGTCACCCTCTTTAGTGAAAAAGAAACAAAAACGCAGTAGAAGACAGGGCTCTGCTGGAGGTGCCTGTGACACATCAGGATTTCACTGCTCTTTAGAAACAGAGATTCCATCAGAGAATTTAACTAGTGTTACTTGTTAACATCCTAATGACACGATTTATGAGCAGCAACAAAGACATAAAAGAGAAAAAAAAAATACAGAAACAACTCAAAGCCACCCAAGTTCTCGAACATCAAGCTTGGAACCAAGGGCGTATTGCCAGCACCTGCTCTTGTCCTCAGCTTTCCCCTCCACCCAGCAGAAAGCACCTGGAATTGCTGTGTTCTCTCTGCCCTGCAAGTTCCCATCTGAAGAGTCCTATCCAAACTTTTGATTTCCATGCATCCAACCAAGCTTTGAAACTGGAGCAAAGCCAGGTACATTGCTTTAGCAGGGAAGGGAGCTCTGTTGCTTTGCAGAGCACATTGTATTTTAATTTTGTAAACTATTAGACTAAAATATTGAATTCAAAAGCTAATAAAGAGGTAGGAAAAAAGTACCACTTTGATTATCATGTTTTCAAATATCTTCATTAATTTATTTCATTGCAATGCAAAGGAAATATTACAACCCATTTCATAGGTAAGGAAATTAAGATGTGCTGAACACATCTTTTCACAGCCCTACAGCTGGTTTTCAAAAGCTTGGAGTTAAATGGATACTTTCCTCATTCCTGTTCTTTTACTCCTTTTTTTGGACTAAATTACCTTTTTTATTTTCTATGTAGCAGATTGGGTGATGTGACTTTTTTCCCCTCACTGCCTTTCCCTCCTCCCAGAGTAATACTCTATTCACAAAGCTACACATAAGCTAGGGAAGGGAAAGAGTCAAATGGTTAAATTTTACATACCCTATTTAAGTGAACTGCACCTGCCTTTGTCAGCCAGATTTTTTTCATGATGCTCAAGTAATAAAATCTTACTGACATGTGAGTAAATAATTTCAAATGAATTCTTTGTATAGAACTTCTTAGCTCTGAAGCTGACATCTGTTATTTAAGTAATAAACAGAAAATCTATAGTCTGCTTTGGTTTCAGAAACTGTTTTATGTGAAATAGCATACTACTTTGTTTAGAACCTTTTTTCTTCCGAGTTCTCCAGTTGTTTCCAAATTAATACCAAAAAATAACTAAGATCCTCAACCAGCATCTGGTCTCACGGAGCATTTTTTTTTCCTGAAGCAAAATACTTAGCTAAGATTGGATTGGTACTGACAGGGCACATTCAGCTTTTCCTTTTTTTTCCTCTTTGTGCAGGAGCTGGAGTGTGCATTGCCAGGCGTCTCAGAATGGCAGGGGAAGGCTGGATCCTCAGCTAATAACTATGCACAGAACGTGGCTTTGAAATGCCAGGAAGCAGTTGTGAGATTCCAACCAAGGTAAGACTTGGGATAACACAGCACATTTCACTTCTCATTAACTGTAGGAAAGGCTAATTCTTTTGCTGCCTTCTTCATAAAATATTCAGACTCGTGGCTCTTGTTGGCAGTGTATTCTATATTTATACATCTAGGACTCTTTGGAGAAAGCAAAAGGGATAAAGATAAGAATGCAAATTTCATCATTCTTTAAACCCCTTACATCTGAAGCAGAAAGAACATCCTTAGTTTAGAAACTTCAGTTCCTCTGGGCCAAGTTTCAAAAATACTTCTCCGCTTCTTTTCTTTTACCCCCAATGCTGAATTGCCTCTCTTTCTCTGAGCTGCATTCTCTGAGAAATAGGAAAGGGAACCTTCACACCTGATTATAGCAAGGGTATCCACTTATGTACAGTTTAGACTCTGGGTGCTGTGGCAGCTGTACTTGTTCTGGAGCTGGAAGGGCACTGTGTGTTCAGGTCTGGCATTAAACAAGTCTTGATGGCAGGTAACTCAGCTGGTGATGAAGTAACTCAGCTCTGTTTCTACTTTCATCCATCATGGCCATGCAAAAGGCTAAAAATGAGGTTTCAAATCACCCAACTGACCAGTTAAAGTGTGTCCTAGGGATAAGATTTAGTCCTTACTAAATCTGGAGGCACTGCTTTACACATTTCCTATGTTCAGGTGCTGGTTTGGCTCTGCTTTTCTGTGCACAGAGCTCTTGTCAGGTGAGCCAGGTCTCTGCTCTTTGTCTTAATGTGCACGATAGCCTTGGCACTCTGTGGCAGTCTCTGTCTCCCTTTGGAGGGTCTCAGCAGCAGCAGTGCATCCCAGTGATGCTCAGTAGCTCAGGGCACAGCTGGCTGACAGCTAGAGCTCACTGACTCAAGGTTTGTTTGCAGTCAGGAGCAGGACAGCAGTGACAGCTGCCATCCAATGGCGCTTAGGTGCTTTATGTGACATGAACTGGTTGTCTTCTCCACAGCTTTTAGGAGGCAACATTGTAAAAGACCTCAATTTGTGCACTCAGAGGAAGGGTTAGCAGAATGAAAAAGCATTTAATTAGCTTGGACAACAAAGTGCTTTTGCCCTCCAACGCCTGTAAGTGCAATTGAAACGCTGCATCTCAGGAAATGTTTCTAATTAGGAAGCCTGCCTTCTCTTTTTTCTGTCATTCCATACGCAAGGAAAGAATCCCACGGACTTCTTGTAAAGAGGAGCTTACTGAGTGTGGTATCAGACAGTCAGACCTACCCAGTGGCTCTGCTGGTGGGATGTTTGTGTATGGGTAGGTAACAAAATAGCTGGTTAATTTAAAAAGGAATGTGATGAAAGACACACGGACTTTAGAGATAGGAACCAGAATGAAGTGTGCGTGAATAAAAAACAACTGCAGCAAAGTTCCCCTGTCCACTTGAACAATTTGGCCTTTTTAGTCTGCCTGGTATTAAACTATTTTCCAATATGCTATTTATTCTTGTTTAACACCACGGTAGCTCCTTAGAAAGCCTCCTATCCACAAGGCCTAAATCTGTTAAATAATGATCCTGGATTTACCATTCTAAGTGCTGTGAAAACACAGTGATTAAATCTCAATTCTGGCCATGTTTCAGTTTGATTACATTACGAAAAAGAGAAGTTGGTGACTTTACTGTCAAATAAGGAACTTTAAACATAAATAAGCGTTAACATGTGGTATCTGGCCTCACATACACAATGCACACTTCATTTATTTTAACTGTCCTTGAAATGACACTCTCATCACCCAGCTGTGGCAGGGCACTTCCACTTGCCTATGCCAGAGTTCCCAGTTCCAGTTTGACAATCGCTGTGTCTGGTGATTCCTCCTGAGGGTCACCACCAGTTGCCTCCTCCCTGTGCTGTCAGGCAGGGCCACAGCAGCTGAGAGCCCGTGTCTCAGCTCACACGGGTCTCTGGCTGCTGAACCAGGCTCACAGCCCTGACTCAAGCAACAGGCTGTGAAACTGCTGCCAGGGGATGATGTCTTGCCTTGTTTTGTGCCTTCTCTGCTGTGGGACGTGCAAAGGTTAAGCATTCAGTGTTGGCAGCAGGCAGCAATTGTAGCTAGATTTGGACAGAACATGCTCGCCAGCACCACAAAACCCAAATTTCCCTGTCTTCCACTGGTTTTGCTGGGCTGCTGGTAAAATTAGCAATGCTTTGGGACACTACACCTGCCTAGTGTCCCTAAGTCAGACAAAAAGCTCTCTGGTCTTTAGGAGGAGAGGAGAGGGACACACTGCTGCAGGGGTGTCCCTATACACCTGTCTCCCATATCAGACGTGTAGGGAGAGGGCAGGAGAAGTAGTATTTATTTCTGTCCCAAATAAAGGATCAAGGTTGATTGTTTCTAGTGCATCCTTTTTTTACTTCTGCAGGGGGCTGTAGCTCTGCCACGAGTCTCATTGGGATTAAAGGTCTAAATACGTCTGAACTCTATATAAGATCTGTTCTGGTGAGTGTGAGGCAGCTAAAAACTAGATCATTTAAACAACGAACAACCTTTTTTTTTTTTTAAATCACTAACAGCTTTTCAGTACAGTTCCCATTAAGCAGAAAAATCTAAGTTTAGGATATTCTAACAAGGGATGCTCATAAACAAATGTGTGACAGAGAAGAACAAACCAGGCAGTGTAAGAGCAACAATACAGAGAGTTATGACTTAGAAGTGTGTATTGTTTCTTTGAGGGGGTACTTTCATTTTATGGTAACCACTGAAACAATAAAGGAAAAGTTTTGTGGGATTTGAGGGAAATGGAAAAGTAGACTTGAATAGATTTGCAGCCAGAAGGATAAGGGAATAGTGTCTTGGTTTTGGCTAAGCAGTACCTGACCTGTGAAGCAAGGATTTCAATCTCAAGAGGTATTTATCATGTATGATTTATGAACATTAGCATAAATTTAGTAGATGAAACACCATCTGTATGGAAGGAAACCTTTACATTTTTTTTCCAGAACGTGAATTTCTAATACTATTGCCAGCGATTACACTGAATACTGCTCCGGTCATTTTGTGTAGCTGGGTTTGGATATGAGTGCAATATAATCTGTACCTTGATAGAAGGTTATAAGCTGGTCCTGGGAACAAATAAAGGAATTGCCTTTTTTTTAACAGAGACTAGAAAAGCCAGCATAGAACAATACACATGATTACAAACAGCTGCTCCTGTCACTTGCCTTCTCGAAGGCAATCAGCAAAACCGGAGTGGGCTGCAGGCTGTGTGCAGTTACCTGAGCCGAGCCTGGTGCTTTTGTCAGATGCCTGCTACAGAGAGAGGAGGCTGAAGCAAAGCTCTCTGTGGCAGTGGGAAGGTCAACGCTTCAGCAAAGGCTGCATGTCAAGTCAGCGTGGAATTCAGAACTACAGTCTGGGGTGAAGTTTTCTGCCAAAGGAAAATTCCTGAAAGTTCCCCACCTTTCACCATTCCACAAATAAATTGGGAATGAAGTGGTTTCATTTAACAGGACTTAGCAGGTCCCAGGACTGGTCCTTATTCTGCCATTCTATAACTCTATCTGGAAGAGGCTGTAGGGTGGCAGTTGCTGTCAGACTTATGATTGTTCTGCAGAAGTGGAAATGCTGGATCTTGGGGTCAGCCAGAGCCTCCCGAGGTTTCTGTGCTTCCCTGAGGGAAGGACAAGATCTAGCAAGGCAAGTGTATTTTGAGAGTGCAGTTCAGGTGGGAACTCTCGTGGTTTTCAGGCTTTCTGCTGAACAGCTACAACTCAGAGATGAGTGGGAGGCAGCAGGGAAGCTGCAGAAGTGCTGATGTGGCTGTGCAGACCTGAATGGCTGAGGCAGAGCCTGAGAGGCTGCATTTCTTCACCTGCACAGGTAGCCAGGTGAGCAGGGAGAAAGTTGAGAAATGGCTGACTGGTTCCTAAGAACAGTTTCTTCAGAGATGTTGGTATTAAAGTACTGGTGTTTATGGTTTCAGTGATACTTCCTGTACCAAGACATGGAAAAGTCTCTGAGCAAGCTTTTGAGTTGCATTGAGATTAAAGAAAAAAAAAAAAAGGTGGGATGGGGAGAGGATAGAGGGAGGAGGAAGATAAGAACAGCTCTTGCTGCAGCCCCAGTAAGGACAATGCCTGCTGAGTATGAAGCTGCTGGTAGTAAGAATAACAAGTGCTGGCTGGGTTACGTAAGGGCTGGAACTAATGAGACAGGCACTGCTACACTGGCTCTCTGTCTGAGTTCTATTCCAGCACTCAGGGACTGCCCAGGGAGTGTCCTTGGGCCCTTCAAGGTGGATATTTCTTTCGTTGCAGGTGTGCATTTTATGTTCATCCCAAAGTCTGTTGCAGTTCTGCATTGCTTTCTAAGGAGTCATAGGTATGCTTTTGAAGCATCCACCTGCAGCCCCATATTGAGGTGTTTGGATTTCATAACTTTTTTTGCCATCTGGGAAGGTTCCAGAAAGGAGCCTTCTGTTTTCCGGGTGCTGAGATATGCTGGTTGTGTGTTCTGCCGTCCTGTGAACTTGTCTGCTGTAACTCTGGACAGGCTGAGTCAGTCCCCTGACAGGGAACTGAGACTTCCATTCATGAGCTGTTGGCTTTCTAGGTCACCCTCATGGTGGGAAGGGTGGAACTGGCTCCTGGATTGGACACAGGGGAGGAGTATTTGGCCAGGATAGACTGAAGGTGACTCTGGAAAAGGAGTTTCATCCCACAGAATACTGGGAGGTTGATGGACAAGACTTACCCTGGCATCAGCAATGCCAAGACACTGTGCACCTGTGGCATTGTGGTGTATAAACACATAAATAGCCTGGGGGTGGGGTTTGTGTGGTCAGAATTGGACTGGAGTGAGGTTTGCAAGTTACAAAATGTAATACTCTTTTCTGAGTTTCGCAGAAGAAATGTGGTGGGGATTTGCTTAGATTATCTTCAAACATTTTCCCCAGCTTTTAAAATTATGTGGTTTTATTTGAATTTTATGCAGGTTTAAAAGTGATGTTGTGCATAATTCAAAAATTCATGTGTCCTGGTCTGTTTTTTAAACAGCACAGTGCTCATGCAAATTTATCTCCCACCTGAAGTCTGATAGGAGCTCTATTATGATAATTAGAATTTAGATTTTTTTTTTTGGTTGTTGTTGTTTTTATATCCACAAGCATCAAATGTACATGTTACTTATAACATCTTTGCCATCTCTGTCATGGAGAGAAGGATAATTTTGCCAAAGCCAGAGTCTATAAAGGAGGGTGAGAGACACGTATTTGAGTAGTAGCCACAGAGAAAATTTAATTTTCATTATTTTACATTATGTAAATTATACAAAATAATGGTGCCTGCAATTATTCAAAATTTCAGCTAAGGCCTGAAATAATTTTAATGCGGCACAGATGGAAAATTAGGGCTTGTTCCTGCTGCTTTTGAAGTTAATGGATATTTTGTGATTGGCTTTTAATGAGAGTAGGATCCAAACTGTTGTTATTAAATTGTAGGCCCTGTGTTGCCTGGTGACAATCAGAAAACCTGCATTTGCCTAGCAGAGCAATTAATCTTGGTGAAAATGAAAAAGCACACCCCAAAACTCTCTGTGTAGAGTAAGATCAGCTCAGCACCGATGAAACTGAAAATATAAATGCTCATCACACAAAAATAATTATTCACCTTAATGATTTCAGTATCTCCAGAATCCAAATAATGCATAAATAAGAGCATCTTACTCTAGTATTTCTAGTGTAAAAGCAACAGTAAAATGAAAGATTAAGTCATTCTACAACAGCTGGCAAGAACATCAACCTGAATGACAGAGGTGGTAACCTTCATGGCTGCTGTAAACCTTTCACCTTTTTCTCTCCAGAGTGCAAGACTTGTGAGTGATACAGCTGTGAATTATGTAGAACTTTGTACAGTTCCTGTACAAAGTGCTGCTAGCCTTTACTGTTTTGTTTTGGTTTTTTTGTTTGTTTGTTTTGGTTTTGTTTTGTTTTTGTTTTGTCTCTATTTTATTAAGGAGAGTTCCCATTTGCTCTGTTATGCACCCTGAAAGGAGTCATCCAAATGAATACCAGAAGTATACAAATCCGACATGTGTTGTTTTAATCCTTTCCTTTGTGTCTAGCTCTATTTCAATGCAATAAATCACCCTAAATATTTTTTCTGCATTAGTGAATTAGTTCTTCAGCTGTTTGTAGCCTTGCAGATGCCTCCTTATGTGTTATTAAATCAAACTACAAATATTTCACTCTTTCCTATTAAATTAGTCTTTTAGCTGTTCTCATGACTCACTTCTGTTCCTATGGGAATTGCACATCTTGGATCCTGTTTGGAGCCAAGAGGTTCACCCTGGTGTAGCTATCTAATGTGTCTGGTTAGATAAGAGAAGTGGCATAGCCATCATTTCAGTTTTTAAACTCCTCACAAATTCAGGCAGAACTACAACAAACATCTCTGCATCTCTCTGTTGTGGTTTTGTGTTCTCTAGAGGCTTTTACAGCTATTTCTTTTTGCTGGGATGACTCTGAGCTTAGAAAAATACGAATTATTTCATGCAAAGGAATCTGGGTATTGTGTTGGATTTGATCACATCTCCAAGTGAGTCTCCAGGGGCCAGCAGATATCACCACATTTTCAGCACTGACAAATCTCATTCTCTGAGACAGCTGCAGTTTTCTTGCTTCCCCTGAGTCAAGAGTCAGCTTGTGGTACACCCATGTCAGGCTCTGAAATCACATGTGAAAAGCCTCAGCTTGTTTTGGGGATGAACATAGTGGTGGTGGGAAGCTATTGGGGTTGCTCGCTCAGTCTGTAGGAAGCTGTTTTTAGACTTCAGTTTCATTGCTTGGTGTAATGAATTAGTACCTGACCCTGATGCTGGGAGCTGGGTGGGCCACATCTGCCGGGGTGGGGCACAGCTCCTCAGTGGGCACAGTCAGGGGAAAGAGACTTGCCCCTCAGTAGTCCAGGGCCTTCTTTTCCTCTTCCCACATGGAGAAGCAGCAATACACTGAGAGAAAACCAAAGGTGTGGACATCTCTGATGGCAGCAAAGTGACACTCACCAGAAAATGTGGACATCTCTTTTAAATGATTTCCAAGCACCTGGGGCCTTTCTGAAATTTGCAAAAGCAGAAAGATGAAGATTGAAGATTGAAATGCCGTCAGATTTAAATATGGAAAGATTTATTCTTCATGGCTGTGATATGGGAAAACTGTTGTTCCTGATTTAAAGCATGTGGGACAAATTGTTCTTAGATTCAAGCATATGTTTAAGCTTTTTCTTGGCTTTAAACCTGTTAGCTCACCAAGACACATCATACATCTGTTTTTGACACAACAGAGTGAGCCCAGATATTAATGTCATAGTTTCCAGGACTTCATTAACAGTTTAAATTCAATATTTAGGATTCCATTAAAATCCCTGTTGTTTTGAATGGGTTTAAAAAGAGAGATGTTACTTTCAGAGAAATGCTAGGTTTAAAATAAAATAACTTAAAATTATTCTGTAATTTATAAATTATATACACATATGATGAAAAGCTTGGGATATTTGCAGCACAGATATGCAATCTATTGAATGATCTTTTAAATTTTGTTTTGTAGAATAGATCAGAACACAAGCATTTCACCAAAAGAAGAAACTGATCAATTAAACAACTTAAATGTGGTAAGTGTAACCAGAAGTTGAAATACTATGTAATAAATTTTGAGTAGATGTTTTGGGGTTTTTTTTTGTTAATTTTAAGGTCTTGGAATAATGTAATTGCTTAATAATCCTAGGTTAACTTTTTAATGAATCATTGTAATCATGTCTTTGGAGAAAAGCTTAAAAGTGTGATATGAGACTGCTAAAATAATTTAAAAGCTAGAAGCAAGAGATTTTAAATTTCTTTAAGCAACTTTACACTCAGAAAAGAATCAGACACTCAGTATTGACTGAGTGAAGTGACATCTTTCAAGAATGTTTGCTTTTTTCCTCGTATTACAGCTCAAAATGGTTCATCTGTAAAATGTGTTTTCTTTAAAAATAAGGAGTTCTCAAGGTCGCTATATCCTGCATAAATAAACTATGAACAGTGCAATGGAGTCTAAAAGGTGCTCTGGTTGTAAGATGGAAAGAGGGGAGAGCTGAAGAGGGGAAGCAAGGAAAGCCAAATAACACTAGTAACACTTGAAACAAGCTGCTTTCACAGGGATTATTCCAGGAGTACAGTGTGAGTGAAGCACAAAAAGCTGTTCCTGTGATCATGTCGAACAATGGATGAGCCTGGGAGGCTCAGTTGAGCTCCTCACAGTCAGCAATATCCTGGGAGGGGCAGGAGGGTAAAGCCAAGCTTTGCAGTTATGCAAAGCAGAAACCCTACAAAGCATCTCGCCACACCTGGGGACTGCACCCAGCACAGTCTACTCACACTGCAAGGACAGTGGAGGACATGGGACTTACACAGGGAGAAGTTGGGTTTTTTGTGTAGGCCAACACAACAGAGGCCGTGGGAGAAGAGAGCTGGATGAAGAGAAGCCCATTCCTGAAAAACTCTGGAAGAGATAGCTTTGTTTTCCATAATGAGCCAGAGAACATCTGTGTCTATTAATAGATGCCTGACTTCCATTAGGAGAAGACAAAGATGTATCCTTTTAAAGGAATTCAGACCTAATCTCCTTGCAGCAAATTGTTTCCTCTGCATTTGGTGTCACTTGTGCAGCTCACTGTAGAAAATCTCAATGCTGACAAGCAGGGCTCATTCAGTGACCAATACAAGGGAGTACACTCAGCCTCTGTCGAGCCACCTCAGGCCCTGGTAGAAATCATGAAGTTTTTGTTTCTTTTGAGAAACCCCAATGCAAATATTCACTGAAGCTTCTGCTTGAAGGATTCAATTTAAAATCCTTACAAAGGATTCCTTAAAGGCTAAGACAAAAAAAATGTAATAAATAAATCAGTATAAAATATAAAAATCAGTTATTAGATTAGAAATTAATGAATTGTTAATAACCAATGAGGAATGAGCAAGGGTTACAACCTGGTGGTTTCTTTTGCAAAACTTAGTTGTTTTTTGTGTCTCAGGTCTATTGCTAACCTGTGACATAAGAAAATAAATTCTCTTTCTGGAGTAGAAAAAATGGTGTCTCTCTTCACTGCTCACTCATGGCATCATGCAGACCCAGGGCATATCTTGTTCTATCTTATTGTTGCTTGTTTGTTCCCCATAGAGGAAGTTCAGAATTGAAAATGTCATATGCCTCAAGGCACAAATATTGCCTTAATGGATACTGCAGAGATTTATTTATGTTCGCATAAAATGCACCTATCTTATTTTAATGTGAACTCTCAGATTTAAAAGCTGTTCTGGTGTGACATATAAAAGCATTTATTTCCTCAGAGTAAAAAATGGAACAGGTTGAAATTTGCTCAGTTTCTTTCCAATACGAATCACTTCAAAGGCTATTAAATGCTGAAAGCTTGGATTATTCTCCTCCTCTGCCCCAGCCGATTTAACAAATCCAGTAAATCCATCAATAAACTGGATATAATAGAATAGCTGCCTTCCTGTCTGGGAGGCACAGGAGCAGGCCCAAGGGCAGGGTGCAGGCATCCTTTTTATTCAGGAACATTGTGTGTGGGTCAGGGTGATATTAGTTTATGCAGAAAGCACCAAGCCTGGGCTTTGCTCCTCATCCCTGCTGCCAGCCTCCTGACTGAGTCTGGGCAGAGCTCATGGCTGGGGCACACCTGGGTCCTTTCACTTTCTCTCAGTTCTTAAATTTGTCAAACCTTGGGATGTCCATAAGAATGAAACAAAAGATGCTGATAATAGTAATGCTTTATCAGGGAAAGAAATTCTTTCTAAGGGCAAAGGCTCTCATTTGTCACATTGTCTCCTGTCAGTCTATGGCCTGCTGGGCATGGCCCCATGCCATGTCAGGGTACTGCCTCTAGGTGCCACAGCATCTTGGTGATGAACTGGGAGAATTTGTTCTTTCAGTGTCCCACTCTCCAGAGGGATTTAACAGTGTGTGGCATTCATCTCTAGATATGAGATTATCTGTTATCTCAGTAATTCCTTGCCCTAAGGCCTCCCCTCTTCATTTTCAATAATCACTGGTTGGAAGGAGTGATGGTCAGTGGGTCCAGGCTTAGTTGTTTGTAGGGAAGGCGTCTCTACTACAGGCTGAGCTTCCTCTGGGAGTGGCAGACAGTTCCTTTTGTACTGTGCTTTCTCCAGCAGACAAGGGTATGGCTTCAGAGACTGTGTTTTCTTAAAGTATTATCAAAAATAAAAAATGGGTGAGAAGGACCACACTGTTTCTCTTCCTGTCTTTCTCCAGCTTCCTATAAATGTCTTCATTTTACCATTATTTGTAATGATGTACAATGCTTTTTTTTCTAGTGGAATTGGCTTAGCTCAAATCTGAAGAATTTGAACGGACATCCTAGCTGATATAGAACACTACTGCTTAAATTATTTCAGTTATACTGGATTTCCCTGTAGGGGTTTTCTCAAATTGATAATGGTGCCCACCATGACCTAACTTTTCCGTCTGTGTGTTTCAGCTGTTTGCACTGGCTTCTAACATGTTTAGCAACTTCCTTTGACCAGCCATGAGCAAAGGTGGCCCAGGCAAGCCCCAGGGACAGGTCTGGCCATGGGAGAGTTGGGAGCAGCATGTGCACAGGCTGACTCTCCTAGAGCAGATGTGCTGGCCTTTGCTCTAAGCTGTGTCTCCTGCCGTGTTTCCTGTAAATTTGTGGTGACTTTTCCTGGATAGTGCAGTGTGGCAGTGCCATAACACTCTGCTGTGGTTTAGGAGTAAAATGGGGTTGGTGGTACACTCCAGATTCATTATCTCTCTGGTAACATCAAGACAATCAAAGCTACTTAGTGTTTTTCTCAAATCCCTGTCAAGGGCACACTCATGAAAATAGGTAAGGTATTATTATTATTATTATTATTATAAGATTTCTATTTTTAAGTGCTTTGGCAGTGGCTAGAAATTTGCCATCCACTCACCTTCCCCAGATGAGTGAAAAATATCAGTTAGAGCAACCAAATATAAACCAGCTGGTGAATTACAGCACTGCTGAAGTACGATGTTTAACAACGTAGTCTGTGAGAATGCTTTTACACTGAACTTCCCATAAATGTTAATGTGTCACAAGGAATAGTGATGCAAAGTGAATGTATTTTCTTGAAATGGGATTTTTCTTTTCAAATGCTTGAAGTAACACTCCATGAAGGTTAAGTCCTTCTGTCAGACATTTACTTATGTTTTCCTTATTGGCACATTCTTATGGTTTGTCATCTGTGCTCTCTCTAATTTTCGTCAGCTGTTCTCCTGGTAAGGTCCAGGCTGGGATCAGAGTTCCTCACTGCTTTGTAACTGGTATAGTCATCTTTTGCTAGATGACATTAATGACTGTAAAATTCAGCCTGTCTGTGATAATTCCACAGCCACTTCGTTTATGTTTAGTTGGGATGAGAGACAATGGGAAATCAGGATTTCCCAAAACAGTGCCATATGTATGATGCAAGTCAGCATCCTTTCCTTCAGAAGAAAACGCACTGCCACCTGAAAGCTTTTAGAGGCGAGAAGGTTTCCTTAATTTTCCTGAATTCTAGGAAAGGAATGAAAGGATAAAGGCAGAAAGTCTTCCCCACTCTTCTCGAACAACCTAGTTTTTTTTTCCTTTTTTAACCTGAAGTTATCATTGGGCTTACAAAAGGGGTGCCTTACAACAAAAATAATGCAAAAATTTATTAAACTACTCATTACGTAGGTGATATATTGCCACATGTAGGAAATCAGGCCAATAAATCAATTCATTTTTCATTAAATTGATTCATTCCAATCAATAAATTGGTTTCAGGTATTTGACAGAGTGGGGAAAGCAGTTTTCATGATATAAATTTGAGGAATTTTTTTTCTTTGCAACTCAGATTATTTTCTTCAGAAAATGCCCTTTATAAATATGTATCACTTGAGCAACTTAATGTTATACATACATGTTATACATACAAGGTTGGAATGCCAGCTGTGTGGTTATTAAGACTGCCTTGTGTGGTTTTGTTTTATATTTTAAGCTATATTTCCCTTGAGATGGGGGAGCTGAATGTGTGGGGTGTGGGGAGTGACTAATTTTGCCCAGTCAGATGGTGATTAGGGCTTTCACAGCATTTCCATCACAGCGAGATGCTTGTGTGCAGCTCGGTACCGCATGCTGCATTAAAATTCAAATCAAAGCTGGACCACACATGGCACAGAGGCTGGAAGTGATGTGGCAGATAACTGTCCCTGTCACTGATTTTAGTGCAATGATGTGACAGTGATGTGTTGATTTTACCTTTGCAGCGGATCACAAATGATCCCCTGCCGTGTAGAACCGGCAGCAACCCACGTAAGAGCCATGTCTACATAATGAAGTCTCTCTAAAACAGCCAATTAAAAAAACCTCTCTCCCAAGAATCCCATGAGTGAGCGTGTTCTCAGTAACTCTTTGTTCACTGCTGTGTACTGCACACACAGGCTGGAGAAGGAGATTTGATTTTTTATGAATGGTAAATGGGGAGGGACATAATGTCATCAGATCGTGATGTCAGCCCAATGAATGAAATACTTCCTTAATGTATTGCTTCAAGCCCAAGAAGAGGGACACCATCTCAGTTTGGCTTCCTAGAATAAATCGTCTTTTGCTGACAAAGTCATCTTCCCCACGTGCCATGAATAATCCATGTAAATTGGGGCTTAAATAACCAGGAATCAAGAAACTCGTGGAATAGTGCACGTTTGTTCTCTCCACGTCCTCCCGGAGCTGGCAGCAGAACACTCCTTTGCAGGCGCTGCCGATGGGCTCCGGGAGTTGAGGAGCAATTGCTGATCCCTGTTGTTCTCTACCCAGACCAATGTTTTGCTTTTGTCTGCAGAATTCTTTGTTGAAGCTGCAAGCCCTGGAAACTGATCTGTGCTCTGCGTTTCTGCCAGCCCAGGAGGAAACTCCCCAGCTGCCGGCACCCAAGGACACAGCCCCTTCTCCAGCTCAAAGCAGTGTGCAAGCTGATGGGGCCAGTTGTGGAGGTAAGCGAACGTGCCATGATGTGTTCTCATTTGCAATTATAAAAAAGCCTTGTGACTTGCACTTTAAAATCAGGCTTGCAGCCCTCTGGGAAACAGTGCAGAGCTAATGCAAAGCACCATTTCCTCCTGCAAACGCTGAGTAATGTAAAAAGGGGTGACACCTGTCAAAAGAACAGAAATTAACGGCTGTAACCCTCTGGTTTTCTTAGAGGCAATTTTCCTTTTCAGAGAGGTTTTAAGAATCCCAGTTCTTTTACTTTTAGTTTTAATCTGTTATTTTTCCCCAAGTAAATTTAGTCTCTTTACTTCTTATGTCTGTATTGTGTGAAATCACCTGCCATATCATGTAATTCTATTTTTGTCATTCTTTTTGTCAGAGCAATATCACTTCATTTCTCCTATTATTGATTTTAATTTAATGCATCAGCAGAGAGATAGCGAAGGTGAGTTTTACAGCATGTGGATTTTAATCATTCATGATCCTGTATTATTACCCAGCTGGGCACACTGTGGTGTTATCTCTCCCTCTTCCCTCAATAGGGAAATAAATAGCCCTAAAGCTCAGCACTGTTTTTTGTCAATTCGTGGCTTGTAGTCACAGGGCTGGCAGATTCATGATGCTCAATAGAGGAGGAATCACTGCTCGTGAAAAATAGGTCAAAAGCAGTATGACTAATACATCTCACAGATGAGTGACACGAATACACAAATACCAAAGTCGTGCACCATATATGGTTCAAATTAAGGCAGGTAGGTCAGTAATTCCTTTGCAACTGATGTTTCATATCAGAAAAAAGTCTGGGTTCAGAAGAACTTATTTTAAGAGCTGCTTTCTCAGCATTTTCAGCAAGAAATAAAATTAAGTTATTTACAAAAATAAATCACAAATGATAGTGTTCTACTTCAAAAACTCCTAAGTTTGAGGTTGGCATTGGAAAAATCAAGGAACAATGCATATAGAAATCCAATTATTATAAAGATGAAGGATTCTAAAAATGCTAGATATCCTGGTTTTATTTTAAAAAGAGGATGCTTTAGTCCAGCCAGGCAAATACCTTAATAGCTCTTGGATATGGGCATGGAGCCTGGACTCGGGCTAACCTTGGCAAGGATCTGAAGCAGAGACAGGTCTCATTTGTTTGCTGCGTGGGAAAAGACATTCTGCAGCTCACCCAAAATATGCACTGACTCCTTTGTGGCAGGGTGGAGTTTTCCTCCTTTTCCAGTAGTTTGCTGCATTATTTTGCTCTGGTGGTTTCATAGTTCGTTGTTAGGATGGTTCCTAATTGTTCCCCTTAATTATTTTTTGCTGTTTTGATTAGATTTTCTTTTTACTTGTGCTGGTAGTGACCGCTGCTTCCAATCCTGTCTCTACTCCCATTTCCTCTCTGCAGCCACAGGGGGAAATGTTGCATGATGTAGCATTTCTCTTGCACAGTTTCAGAGCATGCTCTGCCACTCCAGCAGCCCAAACTCGTGCTTTAGTTAAAGCTTATCTATTTAATGGGTTTTAATATGCCCTCATTCCTGTTAACATCTGCTTTGTGGTTTGTGGCATTTTTAGTAACTTGCCATTTTGAACAGACAGGGCTGGTCCTAATTCTGTCTCTTAAATTACTGCTGAAATCTTCTGATGCGTTGAGCTGTCACATGGGACTATTGGCTGTTTGAACTCCACCTTGGCTGTAAGTCCAGAGATTTGTACTAGGCTGGGAAGAGAGTTTCTAGAGGATGTGCCATGTATGTTCCATCTTTATGGAAGTTATCAGCCTTTCCTCAGTGGAAAATAAACACAATCCTTTCATTCATATCCCAGTCAACAAATTTTAAGAAAGTGTACATTCTATGTATGGAGAATGAAGATACATCAGTCTAGTAAGATGACAGGGTGCTCCAGGATGCAAATTTTAAGGGGATGAACTGTAACTTATCTCTGAGCAACGTCAGCAATTTCCAGTTTTCTTTTGAATATGTGAAAGCTGAATTAGAGTTGCCAAAGTGAGACTAAAGAATTATGAGGGGTACCTAAGCTAGTTTTTTAAAGGGGTAATTATAAGAAAGTAGGGTGTAATTTCTGTAACTTTTGGATATGAAATCACATCAAATATGTGCATGCAGCAGTGGGCAGCCAAACCTAACTACAGAAAACTCTAAATGACTTTTAAATTAAAAATCCTGACAGAGGCATTCACAGAGGCCTCTAGTGTTTAGGACTGAACACATTACATCTCAACATTATTTTTCTATACAAGAGATTTCTGTGTATTATTGTTTTACTTTAAGAATATCACAGGCATAAACACAGGCTTTTACCATGGGACTTGTCATATGAAGTCTACCTGCTGAACCATGCTGCAGATTATCAGACACTAGAATTTGGCTTTAATTCTTGTGGTGTTCTCCTGTCTGTGCTAAGCTGCACGGAGTAGATGGGATGGAACAGATGCTAAGGGGCAACTCACTGGCTTGGGTAGAGGTGGCTTTAATTCCCAGTTTTGGCAAAAATAGAGGCTAAAATTAGATGATATACATGAAGCCAGGTAGAAGTTTGGTTAATTCATGGGCTACTTTTAAGATAATATTTAGTATCTTGTTTAGGATCTACACAGAACTGGAATCAGGATGATGGCCTTAAGTGTTAATTAAAAATGGGGTTGATTAGAACTTGTCATCACCCTGAGATGTCCCACTATTTTAGTAGTTGTGCTACTGAAATGAGTCAGTCTGAATTATTTGCTGACAACTTCTGATCATTTGGTAGTAATTTAATGCACTTCTGGTAGACTTAGAACTAAACCCTTGCTTGGGCCATAGCAAAGTTGCACTAGTGTTCAAGCCTTGCAGACCTTGCTATCAGAAGGCCAAGGAAATGAAAGTGCCCTGGCCTTTGGGAAATATTCCCAAATTATAAATAATGCAGGTTGCCTCCCTTTATTTATTTATTCCTTGTAATAACAGAAAATGAAAAACTGTGCAACTGTTCTTAGTCAGCCTGTTTCACAATGATTATGTGTTTCTTGATGTTCAGAGATGGTGAAATTAAAGTAAGAGAAGCCAGGTTCTTCAGAAAAGCAACAACAGCAGCAACAACAGATCAAAACCCAACCAAAGGTATTAATTTTTAGAAATGTTACAGGGTAAGGAAAGAGTACTTTCCAAAAAGAGAGAACACTTCTGTTTGCAGAACGCCAGTTATTCCAGCCACTGTCACTGTCTGTTGCCAGTGTCTATGATTTCCCAGGACTTGTCAGTGCCCTACCCCTGCTTCTCCCAGGCACGTCCTGGGGTCTCTCTGTGGGAGGATTTGAATCTCATAAAAGGTTTAGAAGATATGGGTGTTGCTCTAGTGTATCTTGGAGAGCTGAATTTGACCTACAGAGTATGAAGTACTTAGAGGAAGGTTGCAAGGTTAGAATTAATAATCAACTACATTGTCGCATTGTGAAAATGCTTAACATAATTAAAATTGATGATGCTGGTAAGAGTAGATGAGCTTATAAATACAAGAGTCACGTGTAACTTTTGCTTGACAGACTAAACTGTGATTATACAATATACAATAGGATTTTTTTATTGTCTGTAAAGCAAAAGTAGTTGGATAGTGCCCAATAAAATTATATTTAAACCATTGTAACTACTATTTTTTAGAGAAAGAGGGGTTTTTTTTTGAAGGGTGCAATTCAGAGCTGGTTCTTGACCACTGTCACAGTGCAGCAATAGGGATTTGCAGTTTTGGTATTTGTTGGGAAGAGGGTAAATAAAATGTATTACAAAAGTTCCATTCAAATCCTGAAAAAAATGCTCACTCAACATGGGAATGTGATGTCCCATGTGCAAAGCAGAAAATCAAAAGTGGAGGTAAAAGAACTTACCTAAACCTGCTAGTTCTTCTGTGAGTAAACCCATGTGTAGTTGTTTTTCTGCACAGTTTTAGACTTCCATTGAATAAAAAGATTCTGTGAAATGTATTAGAATGCATGACATATGGTAAATATAATTCTGATTAGAATTGGCACACATACTGCCTGGAAATGCAAAATAATAGATATTAATTAAAAGGCTGTATATATGACTGGGATTAGAAAAAAATAAAATAATGTAGCTGTTTTGAAATACAATGTACTGTGGAAACTGCTGTAGGGGAACCTGGGTCAGAGCACAAACTTTGCTTTAGCAAAGCAAGAGAGAAAAATTTTGGGCAAGAACTTTTATGAGATTATGGAGTTTCTCCCTAGAAAGTATAATCTGCATTAAATCAAGTAATCTGATAGCAAAAATATCAATTAGGTTAGATCATCCTCTTCCATTTCAACTACTGAGGGTGAGGAAGAAGATTCGATGAATACTCCCTTCAATGTACTCAGGTAGAGTACAGTGAAGATGAACCTCTGGTGTTCCCTTGGTAGGCCCTGTAATGTGCCATTATTTTTTATGCTACCCACAAACAGATCCAGTTTTATGAGGTTCATCAATTCCTACTTTGTCTAGCTTGACCATCACTATAAGACAAATTTTACCTTTTAAGTCACCTCTGGTGAGGTTTGCATTTACCGTCCAGGACACTGTTAACACACTACCACAAGCAAGACTCCTCCAAGGAGCAGCAACTGCCCACGACCTTGAGTGAATAAATTTAATGTTCTTGGTGGTGGTTGCTATTTTCATATCTTACGTTCTTTGAGCCAAGAGTATGTGACTGTTACGGAACAAAATCCCAAAGGATGCTGCAAGCAGCCCTGGAGGTTCTTAGCACCAGGACATTTTATATTATATTTTTGACCTTTCTTTCTCTTCACTGAGGGAGTAAATGATAAATCACAAAATTAAACTTATTGTGGACACTCATAATCTTCAGGAATGTGGCTTTCAAAAGCAAAGAAATCAATGAAAATACAAGAAATGCTTCTATTCTGGGAAACTCTCCATCTTTACTTCATAGTTTATAAATACAGCCATCCACCTCCTCCTGTGGAACTCAGAAAGGATTTATGTGAATGCAGTGACAGTACTTCTATTTTCTCATTCTCGGTGCTGTGTCCACCCTGCATGTGACACTTTGCTGATGTTTGCTGCTCACTTTGAATACTTAAGCTTGGAATACTTCTGTAAGGACAAATTTTTATTGACCTAGGTAGCTCAACCCCATGTGAATGATCCTCAGTCCACACTAATTTATACTTTCTTTCTAGAGCCTGTGCCAGCCCACAGAGACTGGCAGAATGACATGGAGAGCAGCCCACAGGAACATCACTCCCTAGGGACCAGCCGACTGCTGTATCACATCACAGATGGAGACAATCCTCTCTTGTCACCACGCTGCTCTATCTTTAGCCAGAGCCAGAGATTTAATCTAGACACAGAGTCTGCCCCTTCTCCACCAAGTGCTCAACCTTTCATGATGTAAGGAAATATATTTTAATTCTTATGTATTTTTAAGCCTTTTCCTGCAATTCACAGCCTTTGACTCTTCCTGGGTTTTTTTCAGTTGTTGCTATGTCATAAAAAGCAAATTTTTGTATTGTGGCATATTTTGACATGGATAATTTGCAACATCAGAAATAGGAACTAGTGTTTCCTCAGTCATAACAGTGTACAATATTTTTTGAAGTTTTTGTTAATTATAGTTATCAAGGACAGTTTTAAAAGTTACTAATTAGAGTGACGAGTAAACACAAGATAGAGATGGCTATCAAGGTATAATACCAAAAATCCAGCTGTAATTGAACTGTAGCTATGAATCACTGATGGGTGACAGTGTCATAAAGAATATGAACAGTTCATGTATGTGATTTCCAGAAACCAAGCTGTGAGTTTCAGATAGAAATCAAACTTTCTTAAAAGCTAATATACAGAGCTTTACTTCAGCTGCATATTGACTTCAGCTCTATTGACTTGCAACTGTGAATAATCAGAAACGAAACTGTCTTCAAAATGATAATGTTTATTTCCAGTAATGAAAAACTCCCTGAGCTTACTTTTACAAATCACTGTCTCCACAGTCTCCTGTTGTACTTGGAAGATTTGTGAATAAAGGTGTAGGTGTTAAATGTAAATACTGGATCAGGCTCTTGCCTACAAGATTAATTTTTTGAAACATATTCAGAAATCCCACAATTAATTAAAAAAAGAAGAAAGAATGAAAGACAGATGGTGAACCCATTAGAATCCCCTAGGGGTACCTTCAAGCAAAAGCAGTTATTTTATGCTTACTTTGCAAAACTAAGCTGTCTCCAGCCAGTGAAAGAATAGAATAGCCATGAATTCTGAAATGCGAAGTTTTAAGTGTGCCTGAAAACAAGGCATGGTCCATTATATCCAGATCTTAGATACCATAACTCCGCTTTTGGCTTTTGCAGGCCAAGAAGTTCTTCCAGGTGTAGCTGTGAAGATTGTAAAACACCACAGACAGTAACACAACTTACCAAGCATCTTCAGAGCCTCAAGAGAAAAATTAGGAAGTATGAAGAAAAGTTTGAGCAAGAAAAAAAATACCTGGTAAGACAATAATTGAAAAGGTAAATACTCCAAGAGGGAGGCAAAGATCCCAGTGTATTTAAACTTATTCAAAACAATGTGAGATAGGGTCTTTCTGGTAAAACGACATAGGAAAAACTTAATTTAATATCTTTTCAGCATCTTTCTGTGTATGCAGTAGTTCTGAGACTCTATATTTTCTTCAGATTACCTTTGTTCCAAAATATCCATCTTTGAGAAGTGTGAATCAGTGAAACACAGCTTACAGGCCTGTGAAACAAAATGGTGCAAAAGGTGAAAAGCTACTTATTCAGTTTGTAGGAGACATTTGCCTGGTACCTTGTTCTGCTATGCAGATTCCTTCATTCAGGAAGAGTCCTATAAACCTCCAAAGCCTGGGTTTCAGTAGAGACTGATGGCAAAATTCAGAGAAATAAAACTTGTGGGGGTTGTTTGAGATCAGTGGTGGGTGCTGTGCTGGGAATTGTGCAGTATAAGAATATCAAAACAGACCTGATGCTAAGGAGGTGTACAATATGAAACAAGGGAATTTTGTGACATTTTCTGACTATTAAAATTAAGCAAATGATATATTACCTTTTGATCCCATTAATGCGATCAAAAACTTTGTTTGGCTCTGTGGTCATTATATGCTCCTAGGAGCACAATTTCATACATAAACAACCCTCGCACTATGGCCAGAAAAGAAATTATTTTAGAAGCTTAATTTTGTAAAACTCTTTTGTAATTTTAAATATTTGAGTTCTGAAGATTCAGTGTAAATTCATTTTAATTTGCAGGCAAATTCTAAATGCAAAATAACTCCTGATCTACAAAGCCTTTGCTGTTTGTTTCTTTTGAACTCACTCTTGCGCAGGATTTTTCATTTGATTAATTAAGCAGGTCAGTTGAAATTTTGAAAACGCTGTTTCCCAAGAGAATCCCTGTCTTAAAGCAAGAGCTCATTCCTCCAAGAGACAGAGAGCATCAGTTACCGTCCTGGAAATCACTTAGGAACTTGACTAAAACTAGGTATTTGATCAATCCTTTTGAAGTCACCGAAGTCATTTATCCAGTTAGTCAGAGACTGAAACATTCGTTGCTGTATTTTTTTAGGGATCAGAGATATAACACTCATATCCTTGTGGTGCTGTGTCACAATGGGGAGAGATAAGCCATGACAAATTAATGCCATGATCAAGCCAGATGCTCTGCATGACACTGATAGAGTGCAGCTGGAACCATGGACATTTTGTAGCACACTGGGGGTGGGGAGGGTTTTATCTGTTCGATCCTTTAACTGTCAGTTCCTTGTCTTTCTTTACATTCTTTATGTTTTCCTTTGTCTTCAGCCTTCCCATGGTGACAAGACTTCCAATCCTGAAGTTCTGAAGTGGATGAATGCTCTGGCCAAAGGTCGGAAGCAGCTCAAAGGTATGTAATAGCATGTTGTGCCTCTTTGCTACTGAAGCTTTTGCAAGTGGAAGTGTACCTGGAACATTTTGAAGTCAGTTTTCTAACCTCATTGCTCTGCTTATTTTTCACAGTGTGTGGCAATAAGTGTCCCAATGGCAAGAAAGATATTATGTGGTATTACTTGCCTTAATTCCTGAAAGCAGGGTTAAAGTGAGCCAGTTCACCCTTCATACCAAGGCTAGAAAGGGGAAGGGAAAAAGCCATAGTCTCTCCCTCATGACTATAAACATTCATGGAAGAGACGATGCTATTCTGAACACTTTTATGAGTGTCTAAAATACAGATATTAGAAGTTTCCTTGTAATAGCACAAATACAGATGCAAATGCTTCTTTAGGATTGAGGATACATGTCTTTAAGGGTTTATTTATTTTGATCATAAAAACAGATCTTTCCTTGATAATAAATTTGGCCTTGACGTTCAGGTTTTGCCCTTGACGGTCTGCATACCACTCCATTAATATCTCTGGGTGTATCAGATGCTTTCTCTTGGGGAGTCTGTAGCCAAGACTGATTGATTTTTTTGGAAGGCTATTTATAATTTATCTAAATTCTCTCCCCCCCCGATATAAATGACTCTCACCACCAAATAAACTGTAGTATTATCTTTCATCTATGTTTTGGATGTAGTTAATAATGTAGATATAAAGGATGTGATTGTGGTAAATAACGAATTAGAAACTCACCTTTCAGTCAATTTATTCTGGAAAGTTCTCCCTTGAGTACTGTCCTGTATGAATACTAGATGAGGATGATGATTGCTATTATTTCCCCTTGAACTCTGTGTTGCAAATCCAGGAAGGGCAAATGAGAAGAAATGGCCAATCTACATGGTTACTTCTCTGAAAATTTTATCTCTGACTCAACCATTGCTTCTCCTGTCCAGAAGGTCTAGGTTTCGTAGATCAGCCTCGCCTTCACACCCCAAGTGCCTCAGTCCTGTGACAACCCATGGTTTTTATTATCCTGAATAATGGCACTGCTTTTAAGTGAAGCCAGATTCATGAGGTTCACATGCCATGTACAATTGAAATGGAAAACACTCAAATGCTTGTAGATCCTTCTTCAAGTTAGCAAGGCTTGTCTATCCTTTCTAGCTCTATGGATTTACTAAAAATTACTGGTTTTCCCCACAAAGCTGGCCTATATCCTCATATATAGTCCTCAGACTGTCACAGCTAAAAATTATGCTACTGTTTCGGCATGGATTTCAACAAATTTAACACAGTTGGAGATATCAGTCTCCTGCCTTGCCCAAGGTCCTTCATCAGACAGGCATATGCTTGGAACAAAATCTGGTTTTATGGGAGCTAATTCAGATTTTAATTCAATTTCCTTGTTGCTCTGTGCAGGTCCCTGGAGCTCCAGGGGCTTTGGCTTGGTGTCAAGTTAATACAGTCACAGGCTTTATCACATCCAGGCAGGCTGCTGACTGGGAAGCTTGTGTCTTCTGCTGGGGTGCTTGGCTGCTCTTCTGCAGAGGGAAGTCATTTAAGAAAGTGGCTGCTTCTCCTTGCAAGGACCACTTGAGCAGCTGGGCTGGCATGGCAGAGTGGCCTCTGGAAGGGAGAGGGACAGTTTAAATTGCTCTATGAAGCATAAGATGTTGCACATTAAAGTGAAGCAGAATTACTTTCCTATGTGCCTGTGGTATAATAATTGCATGCAAGAAATAGCAAAGTTTTGGGTTGTTTTATCCTAGCAGTGCCAGAGAAAACTGCTTTGCAAATACTTCTGAGGTATTTACTTGCCATTAAATTTGCCTTTCAGAGCTGAAACTCAGAATGTCAGAAGAGCAAAACTGTACCTCCATAGCACCCCAAAGAAAAGAGCACTGTGAAGGCAGCGGGACCTCTAAAGAGGCTGGCACACAGGAGGCCACGAGCATGGAACCAGCTCTCTCAGTGGAAGAAACCATGGACAGTGTGTTGAGACGACTAAAGGAGAAAAGACAACACTTCAACCTTCCTGAGACTATTAAGGTACTTAAGAAGCATGGCTGTTCCCTCAGAACTCTCTCACCTGAGGCAGATGCTGGTGTGTGGCTGGCTCAGGTGTCCCAGGGTGTGTGCATCCTCTGTCTGCTGCCACTGCAGTGCATTTTCTCTCTAGCGAGGTAGGAGCTCTAGTACAGTTTCCAGAAGTTACTCTTCTGAGAGGAATTGCTCAGGTGCAGAGGTGCACAAGGCTTTTTCAAGCAGTGCTAAGTATTTTTTGCTCAGAGATGCACATGTGAAACTGTTTGCCAGGCACTGCTGGAACCTGCTGACCTTGAGGCTGTGTGCCCAGAACTGCATATCCTTGTGTATTGAAGATGGTGGCAGCACAAGCACCTTGAGTCCACAGAAACTGTGTGACTAAAATAATTCCTGAAGGTATTTTGAGGGTAAAGATCCCCTCTCAGCTGAGAAATGCTTGAAGCCTCTGCAGTCAGTAGTGTGCACTGAGGTGACAGGGACAGCACAACTATCCAGACTGCTTTGCTCTCCTGACTTTGTACAATTGTGCTGATCCTGCCTCTTCTCTTACATGCTCTCTATTACTCTTCTGAATATAGGAGCAATAGTCCATGGAACATGATTGCTTGGCTGGGAAATCAGCTTTTGTTTTAAAACTAGTACATATATTAAAATTTTGCTCTGCCTTCACATTTCTGGCACAATATAGGGTTCTCTAAAATTATATGTACCAACCAAACTACTTCTTTTCTGGGGGGCTGTTTTTGCTGTCAGAGGATACTGCTGTCCTGATGCTATTACAGCCAAGCAAGACAATAAATTCTGCCCTTAAAGGTACCTAAAATCTAAATGTTGACAGTAACATTTAGACTTTGGCTGGTGAATGAAAAGGGGAAAGGGGTGAGATGGTGAAGAATTTAATGTGAAGCTCTGCAAGAACTAAGAAATTATTCTGGGTGGATTTCAGTAGCATAGAGTACCCAGCAGAGATAATTTTTAATTTTTGTTTTGTTTCTATTCTTGGTTCTTAAACAACAAGTTGCTATTAAAAAAACAGGACTGTGCATAATAATGCCATGCTTCTCAGATCTTGGGTGCTGCATACATGACTGATTTTTTGTTTCTTTTTATATGCTACTTTTTAATAAAGAAAAATGAAATGGAAAAAGTGTTTCATAACCAGAAAACAAAAAAAGGCAACAAAACCATGCTATTCTGTACATAGCTCTAAAATCCTAACAGTGCAGACTGTAGGATAGTATTTTTAATCATTAACTTTTTTGTTAATGAAATGAGATCAGATGACACCAAAACAGATGTCTGTGAGGAAATCCAGTCCAAAAAACATTTTTATAAAAGTAAGTTGGGTGTGGGTATCTGTCTCACTAATTTTTCATTTTTTTTGGACTTCTAATTTTCCAAGAGAACCTTCTAAATTTAGGAAATGGCAGTGTGGGCTTGAAGTATTCTCAAAAACAAGAAAGTAATGGAAATCAAATGTTTGCCAATATTTTCTTTTTTCTTTTTTTAAATCTTATTAATTTTCTTTTTGTTTTCTTGCAGAGATAGTTCTTAAAACACAAGTTATCTCTTAGCAAAGGTGCTTGGTAATAGTTATCAAAACTGCTGATGAACAGAGGCTTGAGCAGGAATAACATGAAATCAATTGATCTATTTCAAAATGATACATTTTAGTTAATGTTATGCTCCCTAAGCATAACATTAAAAAAGATTGGATTTTGATTATGAGTCATCCTGGATTTTTGGGGGAGAATAGGGTGGCACTGACAATGTGAAATGAATCAAGGATGTCTGTGGTAACAGCAAAGATCAAAGGCTTCATATCAGCTACAAACAACTTCAGTGTTACTGTAGATATATTTTACATGCAACATTTTGTTTTCTATACAACATTTAGATCCTTCACTAGAATCTGACCTAGATCAATAGTAAATAGCAGCTAAATGTTTATCTTTTTTTGGTATTTAGTTATTTTAGCTAAAGATAGAGTATGCATGAAAGCCTGCCAAGTTCTCCCCTGAAGTGGAGAATTCTGTGGAATACCTCTAAAGCACTGCTGAAATACAAATGGGAGCATGTGTGTCCTTAGAAAGGTGCAGAGTAAATTCCCAGTATGTCTAAAAAGCACAGACCACAAGCTCTGAATAGGAAGTAGCATAATGTGGTTTCCAGGTTTGCCTCCTGCAAAAAAGCCTGTGAGTAAAGTCACTGAACAAGAAGGCATAGAGAAAATTGGGGTCGGCCTGTGAATGGCTCCCTACCCCACAAAGGGGTGGCCACCTGCTATTGTTTGTGGGGAGATGGTAATTTATGTAATAGCTCACCTTCGGTTTAGGTAAAAGGCCTTACGAAAAAATAAAGAATAACAGCATGAATACAGGAGTTCAAGAGATAAAAGGCAAATAAACACACTTTGAATAATATTACTCAAAAAGCTTCACCAAATCCCCCCAAAAACAAATCCAAGAGCCAACTCCCAACTTGGAATCCAGTCTGAGTGTTGGGTGGCTGGGGCTGTGACTGCTGCCTCTGTCCCCTGGGGGAGCAGCAGCTCCGTGGTGCTCAGCTCTAGCTCACCAGCCTTTCCCAGCGAGGTAAGGCCAGAGCTGGCCTGACGGGAACTGGCACTGCTCTATGGAAGTGCCATGTCACTTGTTGCCTTTCTTTATACTTTTTGTTTCTAGTTTTGTGTTAAATGCTGCTTTGTAATGAGCCACCACTCATCCCCAAGTGGCAGACTAAGGCCCTAGGAACCTGACTCTGTCCCTGCATGGAAACAAAGCATTGTCTTTGACAGGACCTGGGCAGGCCCCAGCCCAGCCCTCACTGGACTGTCTGTCCACCTGTCCCTGGAGTTTGTATTTTCTGTCTGGAAAAACAACAGCAAGCATGAAGGTATAAGCATGCAGGGAACAGAACAGGCTAGTAAGGAAGATAACAATATACAATATTGTGTGTGCCTGTGTTCCAAGTTATGAAAACCAACTACCTTATCTTTAGGTGAAGTCCCCTGATGGAGGAGGTATAGCTGACACTAAAGAAGGCTTTAAGTATAAGCACTTGATTGTTCTTTAGCACAACCTTTTATACCATTCATCTTACATGCATTACACCTGTGTGCCCCCTCTAGCCTTCTGTGATTGGTCAGTACACCTCCAGCATTCTATGTTTCTTTGCCTTCAATACTGTCCACCTGTCCTGCACAGTTGTAGCTCATTAGGGATGAGGCTGCAGCCCCATTCCCAATCACCACAAACTGTGTGCCTACAGTCCCCTTCTTCTTTCTTTATACGTCACAAATAAATTTTGCCTTCTGTTTGAATGTTTGCAGCCTGTCCCCCAAGGCTTTTCTTGGACTGGTTCCCTTTATGTATCTGTCTTCTCATCGTTGACCCACTTCAGTTCATATTCTCCTTGACTATGAAGCAGTATTTCTATTTAATCAGCATTGAATCTCCTGCTGCTGTATGTAGCCTACAGTCCTAAGATGTCTCAGGCAATTATGTAGTCTGTGACTCCAGCTGCCTTCTCTGATTTTAAAATTATCAGCTACTTCAAACTTAGGTTGAATACCAACCTGTCTTGAGATTGCTAATAAAATGAGCTAATGAAATAGGCTCAAATTCTAAGCCCGCTTGAGATTGTTTCTCTTGTGTAAAATCAATATTAATTATCACCCCATTTCTTCCTAACCATTCAGTTGCTCCAGGCTTATTAGTTTTTGAAAGAATTAACCTTGTATTAATTGTGGAACTAGCAATAAATAAACAAATTAACTGATTTATAATACTCCTGCATTCTAGTTAGCAGCTCATCTCTTAACATGAATGACAGATGATTTTAGAGTGATTAACTTATGCAGACCTTTTAGGAAAATGTGATTAGCAGTTCTGATTAATGGCTCTGCGCTGTTTTTGCATTTGAGCATCAAAGAAAAAAGGATTTGCTTTGGTTGAAGTTAATAGCAAGGTATTCTGATATTAGAAGAGTGTCACTTCTTCAGGATTGATATACTTTTAAAAGTAGCATCTAATTAGTGAAAGTATTTCTCCAAGTTGTCACTAGAAGTCCTCTTCTCATCAGCTTTCTGCAGAAAGGCCCCCTGTGTGTGTGTACCCCGAACTCCACGGTTCTTCACATTACTTCATTGCCGCCACATCTCTGAACACTCAGCCCTAACTCAAGTGACTCTGTTGTGATCTGGCAGAGACTGTGGGAAATGACATTCACTTCTTGTGTGCCTTGATGTTCTGGCCCAGGTGAAAATATGCAACTGTCAGGAGCAGGTCTTGTTGGGGTAAGGGAGGTGACAAATACCTGTTACACTGTGTGCTCCCCACAGCGGACACCTGTACAAATACTGATCATTCGCCAACACTGAAAAATCAACGTTCTTTTGGTACCAGTGATTCATACTGCAATTTTTGAACAGAAATAAGCTGTTCACCATGACAGGTTGGGTTTGCATTGCTAAGTCTTTCTGTTCTACATCCCTTGCCAGCCAAGGCAAATCTATTTCTTTTTCTTGATGAATAATTAAAAAGTTGAGGAATGCCCTTTATGCATTTTTCAACTTTCTAAGCATTTTATCTAGAATGGTGGTTGTTCTCACTTTTTACAGTTAAACATACTTGATATATATGTAGTGTAATTTTTGACTCTTGCTAAGCTAATGCCAAGTCCCCACTGACCACAGTGCAGCCAGAAATAGAGGTAATTATTAATGTTTATCAGGGAAAAAGAGATTATTAAACAGATATATACACCTGTACCCTTGTCATGAAATCCTGAGTCACAATCTTATAAATAACTTTTTAAAATAGGACAAAAAAGCAAATGGCTTTGGAAAAAATCAATCTTTAGAAATATCTACTCTATTTTGAGAGTATTCATGGACAACCTGTAAATATGCCATAGAAAGATAGGTGAATTAAAAATTATCTAACTTCTCTAACCAATATTTTTGGTATATTAAATATATTTAGATGAATTTTGCACAATTAACATAATTTTAGTTATTTCAAACCAATTTTCAGGTATAAATGTTATTGCGTGATACTGATGAATTTAGTTTATATGTTAGAAATTAAAGTAAAATAAAAAGTGGCTCCGTATCTCTCCATGACTGGAAAATGCAAGATTTGAGGATTAAATTATAAGATTACATATTCACAGCAGATTTGGCTCTGCTATCATGTATGATTAGAATGCCTATCAACTGAGGAAGGTTTTCTATAGGGCATCATCTGAGATATGATCTACAAAATTTCATGACCTGTTGTATGTGTTTGCCTTTACAACACAGAAGGACTTAAACTGTTACTTAAAATCTGTCAATGGATTTCATTGCTGAATGTAGGTGCAAACAAAATAATGTCACAATTGATGAGAAGATTATTTGAAAATTTGTCTACACAGCTGAGGAATTTCTTTTTGATATCAATGTCTGTATTATTGTGAACATCTTTTCCTGGCTAGTAGTAGTTGTGGTAGGGGAAAAGGGAACTGGCACCACTGTTTTTCCAAAAATATGCCGGCTGTTAAAATTATGATCTGATTCTGACCTCATTTTTCTTCATCTTCTTTGGGCTTGGAATGAGAGCTGAGGGATGGAGTGAGTATGCAAGAAGGGTATGAAGAAATTATATTTCCTAAGGGGAAAAACAAAAAAGAAATTATTAGCGCAATGTAGAGGTGAAAGAGACTTGATTCAGAGAGAGGAAAGAGAATAACAGGGCACCTTTGTAGCATAAGGTTCAGAGAGTGTGTTTCTTCTCAGGGCTGAAGCAGCTCTGTAACAGCAGCCTTGAAACACAGTGGAGTGTTCTGGAGCTGATGTTTGCCCTGCTGATGTCTGGTATGGCTCAGCACTATCTTTACACAGACTTACCTGACAAGAAAAGACAGAGAGGCCACTGACCAGGTTTAAAGCAAAAAAATTATCTCTTCTGGCTTGTTTGGCATCCCCTGGAGCTCTTATGTGTTGTAGTCAAATGGAACATGATACCTGGGGAAGAGAAGTGGCCGGGCTGCGATAGGCAAGCCCTGACATTCTGCAGTGAAGGGTGGCTCTAGAAGTGGTCCCTAAGCACTCCATCAGCCAGATGTGTGCAGTGTCAGTAGCCTGTGTTTGTCTACTGTCCCCCTTGTTCCTGCTGACCAGGCATTTGTCTGTCTGAGCAGCTCTGGACTATTGTCTGTGCCATCAGCCAGTCTGTGTCTCTTCAGACCTGCCATGTGTTCACTCATCTGAGCGGGTGCACCTGGGCATCTCTGCAGTGCCAAAAATCAGTGAAAATGCACCCAGCGAGTGCTCATAGGTGTGGGAGCTGACTAGGGAGCAAATTACCCTATTTGGACAATTTATCACTGAGAAAAATGTTACTGTGGGGGTGTGGTGGCGTGGTGTGGCTGGTTGGCTGGGGAGGGGCTTGTCTTTTTTTTTTTTCTTTATTGCAGTAAGTCAATCTAGTACACAGCTACTTTCCCTAAGGTGTATTTTTGTATTTGTGAACATTTGTGGCTGGATCAGGCACTTAACACCTGATTTAAAATCATATTCTCTTCCAAATCAATGCTCCAAGTGCTCATGAAAGACCTAGAACAAAGCAAATGAACAGACAGTAAATCCCCATTGTGGAAGGAAGCTCTGGTGAGGAATGCATGCAGCAATCCTGCACAGTGCCAGCTCCATGTGCAGGCTGCAGAGCCATGTTCTTGGTGCTCTCCATCCCACGGGGCTGATGAGTGGCTTGTCTCAGGCAGGCTCTGGCATTCCTGCTGCTGTCAACACAGCTAAGGAGGTGAGCTGGCAACGCAAGGCACAGCAGCAGCACATCTGAACTACTGCTCTAGCAGCAGCCTTAGAGAGAGAATAGTTTACCCTCTGCCTGGGCAGTGTGGCTCAAGAAAGTGAGGAAACCATATTGGGTTCTCTATTAGAAAATAGATCATAATTTTCCTTCTTAGAAATTGCATTGATTAAATTACAGTTCCCATGGAATATCTATTGAAGCAAAATACAGATTTGCTCATACTCTTCTAATACCTTTCTCAGCTTTACAGGAGAAAATGAGAATCTTTTAAATTTATTTTTTATTTTTTAGTTTTTGAGGGTTCTGTTGTGTTATTATATCTCTTTAGGTAACTAAGCAAGAAAAGAGTCTCATGAAACCTCTTTATGACAGATACAGAATTATCAAGAAACTTCTGGCTGCTCCATCTTTAATCACAACAATTGTAAGTTGGAAAGAATTACTCCATTGTCAAGGAAACATACAAAATGCTGTGTTTGATTTGTACTTGTATGTCTATTTAGCAACAATAGAACTACTGTTACCCAAAAAACCTGCTCATTGGTTGATACAGGGTGTTGATACTTCAAATAGAGCAAATGCTCTGTAAAATTCAATTTCTATGCATGGCAGAGGTTCCAATGTACAGCAACAGTTTCTGAGGCAAGAACTTTAGCGGGCTGGGTAAGACGTAGAAGGCTGGCATTAGTTTTCCATTGTGGCAAAGATCTGAAACACAGAAGAAAATCTCTCTCTTTCCATGAAGGACTCTGCTGTCACTATATCTAACTTCTATATCTTATCAACAATGCTATCAATCGTAGTACATATATGCAATTTGTAGTATTTTAATAACATATTGGTGCAATGGAACAGTACTGGTCTCATAGTGAATGAAGGCAGTGGAATCTGGCTACTTGGAAGTTAACTAGCATATCTACCAAAAATACTAATCTGATAGTAATTGGGGCTTGGTCAATTTTAAAAATTATTATTGCCTTGTTGATGACAGTGAAACTTTACATTTCTTTGAAAAATCGCAGTGCAAAGCTTTGCACACTGGCAATAGGTATTTCACTGCAAAATTTCACTTAAATTCCCCCTAATTTAATGTTACTTGTTAGGAGCTTTGCCCTATGGAGTTCTTATGTTTAAGCCTTAGTTTCAATAGCTCAGCTTTTTTTCTGAGGATGGAGGAATGTGAGCAAGACACCAATATCGGTTTATTTTAGTTGTTAACATTAGTAGCTATAAAACTGTGGAATCTCTCCCTCCAACTCTTTTTACAGTCAAAACATCTGTGTATAATATACACACAGGAGATGTGTATGTAAGAGGAGTACAAGTTCCAGCCAGACTGCACTGCTTACATAAATACAGAACGTTAGTTAAATCTTTGCTGTATGTAAGGGCTTTTGGGCAGACAGAAATAAATTGCTGGCTGGAGATACTTGGGAGCAGGGCCAAATTCTGACCTTTTTACTGCTGGTAGGCAATACACAGAAACCCAGTGACCCCAGGAGTTCTTCCATGAACAATCTCAGGTAGACCTGGTAAAGCTTTCAGTATGTGTAATGTTTCAATGAATACATCCAGGAAGTCAGATCCTAATTCTTTATGTTGTCATCCTATTACTGTAAGTATTGTAATTTAAACAATTGATTTGATAATGTTTTGCATTTCCCAAGCAGGAAGAGGAAGACTCAGATGAAGACCATTCTCAAAGCAGCCATGAGTTATCATCTGGTCCAATGACTTGCTTCCCTGTCGAAGAGCATCTGTGTTACTCACAGGAGGAGAGTGAGCCTACACGTATTTCACCTCTGGATGAAAAGAAAGTTTACAGGCAAACAGCCTTGTCTATGTCCAATTTACATGAGGCAACAATGTAAGTTCTCTCTTTTTTCCTCCCTGAATGTTTTAAAACAATTATTGTAGACCTTGTAAGTGAAATACGAGCCTGTAAGAGAAATATGAGCCATACCTGTTGCATAGGTATATTCTATACAAAAGGAGTGATTCAGTGCTTTCACAGTATCACAGTATAACTAGGTTGGAAGAGACCTCCAAGATCATCAAGACCAACCCACACCCTAACACCCGAACTAAACCATGGCACCAGTGCCACATCCAGTCTTTTTAAAAATACATCCAGGGATGGTGACTCCACCACATCCCCAGGCAAAACATTCCAATACTTTATTATTCTTTCCGTAAAAAACTTCTTCCTAATATCCGACCTGTATCTCCCTCGATGCAACTTGAGACTGCGTCCTCTGGTTCTGTTGGTTGCTGCCTGGAGAAAGACACCAACCCCCACCTGACTACAACCACCTTTCAGGAAATTGCAGAGAATGATAAGTTCACCCCTGAGTCTCCTTTTCTCCAGGCTAAACAACCCCAGCTCCCTTAGCCATTCCTCATGGGGCTTGTGTTCCAAGCCCCTTTCTTAAGGGAGAGAGGAGGCAGAGGAGATTCATTGTTTGGGCAGCATACTGGTGGTTTGAGCTGTTTATTCAAACAACTTTGTGCCAGCTTTTTGTCTCCAGGAAGAGAAAGGTAACTTGCTGAAGATGGTGCCTTCCAGGAACAGATATATTCTCATACCTTAGGGGATGGTATCTTTCTTTTGTGTTTTGACTGGAGGTCTTAGATGCATAAATGAAGCTAACTAGACTCTAACACTATAGAGATCAAATAAAAATTACTTAGATTTCTATGTAACTCAACTAGGTGCACAATAGTTTGCTCATGAATACTGGGAAGATATTTCTGTGCATTTTGTCATTATACAAAAAAAAAAACAAACCAACAAACTACCAAGAACAAATGTGATAACAGAATTCTCTCTGTTTATAACCCTTATTCTCCAAACACTAGCTAAAACATGGCCTCCAAAAATGATGCTTCTGGGTACCACTAGCATTTCCACAGTATCACAGTCAAGGTTGGGAACAGCTACAAATAGGAGCAGGGCTTGTATGTTGACTTTAATTCGGTTACAGTATTTCCTCCTGTGAGATATTGAGCCCTGTCAACTCCATTAATTCCACAGGGAATTAAGGCCAGTAGCAAGGCTCTGTCCTGAATGCTTCAACCAGAGTCTCTGCCTTCCCTTTATGAGCTGGAATACCAGTAAAAGGGAAGGACTACAGCCATGTATGGAGTGTGATGGAATGTCTGAGGGCTCTGGCCAGTGCCTGCCAAGGGCCCAGAGCAGAACCTCTCTGCTACTCAGATCCAGGGCTTTTACAACCCTCCCAAGCTCAAGGGCGTTTCATGTTCTTGTCTCTGTTTCACAGGCCCGTTCTGCTTGAACATCTCAGAGAAACAAAAGCTGATAAGAAGAGACTTCGCAAGGCTCTTCGAGAGTTTGAGGAACAGTTCTACAAACAGACAGGAAGGTAACTCAGCAGCTCAGCAGAGCCCTCTCCTTGTCCCCTTTGGGTCCTGGGCAGGGGTGTTTTTCTCTGTGAGGGTGACACTCTAGGGTGAAAAAGCCAAAGGGGCTGCACCTAAGGGCTGGAAAATACCCTGGTGATGTCTGGTCTCTGGAGATGTCCATCTATCTCTCTGCTTAGTTCCTTCAAAATGTGGTCTTCCATGACGAAAGCCAGGATTTGGGGATCTTCCAGGACATGCCTGCAATGGATATAAACCCCACCTTAGCACAGGATATTCCCTGAGCTGAAGGGAGGCTGCTAAAAATCTCTTTCTGAGGATGTCAGTCTGCAGGGAATAGACTTGAAAGTTGGGCCATTTTTAAACAGACAGATTTTAAAGCCAGAAGCCACTGTTTTTTTAACCCAGAATTAAATACTGGCCATTTTTCACTCTGTTTTTCCTCCTCTTCATTTAGCAAACCTTTTTGTTGAAATCCATGGTGTTTATGGGCACTGGTAAAAGTGGTGACTGGTAACAGTTTTCAAAGCACTATTATGACTTCTCTGCATATTTGAGAATCAAGTAATTATGCTTCCACAGCTGTCAAGAATGTTGTCTGGTATATGAAAATTCAGTATTTTAAATATAATTTTATTTCTGTATAATAGAACTTTGTGGTCTTGTCAAATTATCTTTAGTCATTTACAGTTAGTAAAAAAGCCCCAATCCTCATCAGCTGTTGCAGAATTAATTTTTAAGACTGTTTCTCTTCTTACTCATAAAAAGTGATGGTGCTTTTATTTGCTTTTCATAGGAGTCCTCAGAAAGAAGATCGGGTGCCAATGGCTGAGGAATACTCTGAATACAAGCACACAAAAGCTAAAATCAGGCTCCTGGAGGTTCTCATCAGTAAGCATGATATTTCCAAAACGATTTGAAGTGAACGCAATGCTGTGATATTGTACTCTAGGAAAAAAAATCCAAGCAAACAAACAAGTAATGAAAAAGGGAAAGTAATTTTACAGGTCTTGGTCTGCTGCACGACTATTTGACACACTGAGATTTTTGATGCACTTTACCAATTGTGATAACTGTGATGAGAGAGGACAGCAATATACAAGAATATTAAGCACGGGTGAGTGGACTATAGTATATATTTTTCCTTTTGGAAAAGCCTTGAAGTGCACTGTGAGACTGTTAAGAAATTAAAAGGACACTGAAGTAACGTAGATTCTCAGTTTGACCTGCTCTAAAAGTGTGAGGAAATGTTGTGCAGGTTTTTAGTACATCTTGGTACATGCTAATGTGCCACACATTTGTTTCCAGAAATAACATCTGTTGTAACTAATTAGTAATGTTGGCTATTAAGGTGTTGATTCACTAGATTAAAAGAAATGAATTAACGTGAGCAAAGGAAAAACTCAGAACATACTCTAGCTCTCAAGGCAGAGTTGCTATTCAATTCCAGTGGTTTCAAAGAAAGGTGCATAGGAAGAAGCAGTGCCAGGGCTGGGACTAGAGCAGTGATGCTGCTTATGCAAGAAAAGGCCAGAACATGACTGTGAAATGGAACTAGTGGTGTCATAGGAATAAGAGAAAGTGCTTGGCAAAATGTAATACCTACAGGTTGCTGAGAAAAGATGGAACAAATGTACTGGCTGCTGTCCTTTTCGTTAGTTCACAGGACCTGGCTCACAGGATTTAAAAGTCAGTAAATAGATCAACTACATGCTAACTTTGATTTCTCTATTAACCTTTGCACTTTTGTTTGCCTGATGCTATAACATTCGCTTCTCTAACTACCAAAGCTCGTTTAGACGCATGCACTTTGTAAAATGTTGAAGTACTTCTTGTGTTATAAACTGCCACATATATATATGTAAAAGCAGGACTAGATTATTGCATTATGCTAATATATTTTGGATAGATAAAGTACATGGTATATAAGTGAGTGCCACAGTTATCTGGTGAGGACTGCTAGACTTCTTGTTTACTGAAAATAAGGTTATGAAAAATTATTTTTCCCTTGGAATTACGCATCTTTCTTAACTTTCAGAGCACCACACTTTGTAAAATTAAGGAGGATTGTCATTGTTTGTGATAGGCCATTGGTGTGAAAAGTGTACTAGTAATAGAAGGATTATCAGCAGGTTTTATACTAGAAATGAAAAGCAGGGATTCTGGGAAATTCCTAGCCCAGACAGAAAGGAGGGAAGAATTACTTAAAGGAAAGAAAAAAGTTACTGGAACCAGTTGAATCATGTTTAGTGTTTTGCTTTACCCTGTCATTTTGTATTGACCATATAGTATAAGCAACCTGTTTTCTATCTTGGTAAGAAGATTTTGATTATATAAAGCCTATTATGTACCAACCATGTTTGTATTTATCTAGTATGTAATGGCATGATTTGGAAGATGTACACATCTTCAAGTATGAAGGAAAAAATGAACACTAGAAAAAGGAACTTTTTATTTTGCAGCCACTTGTTTCAGTGTACTGATTTAATAATTTATAACTTTTATGAATCAAATCAAATTTAGAAATGGTCTTCATAAATCTGTTTTAATTAAAGTCATCTAGAGCAACAGGAACAGATACAGAGCTATTTGAAGTTTACAAACTACATCTTTGATAAGGGAAAATGATTTAATGACATGTATACAATTGATATTAAAATGTAATCTATATATTCTATATGATTGTATAATATTTTATACAACAGTACAAATAAAATATTTTTCTATTATATTTATTATGTTGAGACACAGTTTCTGTTTTCAGTTAGCTAATATAAATAACATAAATAACACTGTCAAACAATACGTTGGAAGTGCTGACATTTCTAGGCTCTGAAATTCAAATCATGCTGCAATTATAACCTTTCATGCTGTTCAGTTATCCCAGTACTTGTTCAGTAGTTAAAATGAATGCATATTTAAACACCATTTATAAGCAGTTATTTTTATTTTGCTAAAGCAGTTTATATAGGATTTTGTTATGTTTGGCAAGAAACAGAAAACAATTTTTGCAGCATCTAGGTATAAACGGTTGCCAGAAAGAAATCCAGGACTTCTAATCATTTAAAGCATCAGGGGAACAGAAGGGAAAAAGGGAGAGAAGAAATCCTAAGGTGGCTACTGGAGATTCTGAAGACTGGTAGTTTCTTTTGGTGACAGCGGCATGTGCATGCTTCTGACAGAATTGTCTGACTATGGAAATGGGCAACAGAGGTTTGAAGGCTCCTAAGGAATGAGGGAAGTTTTAACGTCCAACACTGATATTGCAGGTCTTGCAGCTGGGATCTTTCTTTGCATTTGCAGTAGACAAGCTCATTAGTTGGTGACCAGTAATTTCTGCAACTGTGCCAAGGGAGAGATCCACAGGATCAGTGTAAATTACTTCTAAAATAACATCCTGGGCATGATGGTACACCATGACCCCATCTTCTTCATCACAGGTCAGAAATTTGTTATCTTTTATGTTTAGCTGGGGAAGGCGCTGCTTACAGAACTCATCTCCTGGTGACCCTACAGGGGCGATCACGAGGATGACGTAGTGGTAGGCTGTGTACATGCAGTAGAAGTCTCCAAAGTACAAGTTAGTATTTGGGTTGAAGAGTTTTTCAGCTGCAATCTCATACCTGTATCTTCCATAGGGTGAATCTTGGGGTGGCTTCCCAGTGTTAAACTCAGTGTTGCAGCTAAAGAAAATGCCTTCCAGCTTCCCACTGATCGGAGAGCCATGGCTGCCACTGTTATCCTTAACAGAGGGCTGCATAGCATTCCCATGATGCTCTCTACAAACGAAGGACTGGTATTGTTTATTTTGTACACATGGTAAAGAAAAAGTGTAAAGTTAGGACAGCCTGCTGTTTGGAAACAGGACTGAAGGGTCACAAAGGAAAACTATTAAATTGAAGGCTGGGGTTACAGTCATGGTCTTAGGGCATCAGACTTGGGAAAAGTTAGAATAATTCCTGCTCAAGGGGAAAATCTGCTTTTCCAGACTGCCTTCTCTGTCAGCTGTCTTGACATCATAGCAGGCAGAGAAAAGCACAAACAAAAAAGCCCCCAAACCACAAATATCTTTAATTAGCTGATTTGTTCTGACTTACACTACATTTCTAACAATAAACACATGTTGCATATTGCTGAATATACTGTTTGTTAATATGTATTTTTAGCACAGGAATGATATAGCTCATGTAGAAAACTGCCAGTGAAAGTTATTTCTGAAGCATGCTTTTCAGAGAGGTTATAGGAAAGAATATACTGTCTGCCAGTATTTTTTTGTCCCCAAACGATCATTTCAAGTCTAATTGGTCTGCTGCTGACTTCAATCAGTGCAGAGCTGAGCACAGAGAATTAGGCAATTTGGTTAGTTTCCACTGTGGTTGGTATCCAGCTTCTGCAGTCACTAGTCCTAAGGGGGGGGGGGGGGGAGCGTCATTT
>VWZS01000911.1:76820-299820 GCA_013397075.1 Rhabdornis inornatus
TTTTTTTTTCAGTTTTTTTTTTACTGAGCTCAATTTCACTCCAGGGAAAAGAAATGTACAATGAACAAGTGAATTTTAATAACCTAAATCCCAAATTGCACTCAGCAGCACTAGGCTGCTAATTTTAGGCAAACACTTTCCCTCTAACCCTCCTTAGCACCTGAGATATTTATGTGTAGCAGGGCATTCCCCATTATGGAAGCTCTAGAATGCTCCAGTGGCACCTTTGGCTCCCTCTGCACCTGCAACCGCATGATATCTGAAAGGGAACCATCCCCTTTTGTAAGTCCTGAAAAATACCATATTTGCTAGGCACCTTTAGAACAATGTCTTTATAGACATGACAGACTAAAAATGCATGAGGCTGTGGGGCTGGAGATTCTTATATTCCCCTCTTGCTTTGCTTTTTTTTTCCCTTTTTTTCCTTCTTTCCTTCTTTTAGGAGAGGGGAAACTAGCCAAGAAAGACTGTTGTCTTTCTGCTTTTAACTTGCAACAGGTCCATGTAAAATGGTGCTGTGTGGGAGGTTTCTTGGTTAAAGTGGGAGGTAGCAGTCAAAGCAAACAAACTCAGTGTATGCATTACAAAACTGCTCTAACAAAACAACTCAGTAATATCTCCAGCTGTGATTATTTTTTTCCATTATTTGTAATCTCCCCAGCAGCACATCTTTATTTTACTCTAAGATACATCAGAAACTTTCTGAGCCTTTCAAATGCTACCTACTTATTGTCTCAAGCCCTATTTCATAAGACATTGATTGGAGTGGGGGGTAGAATTAGTATTTTATGACTGAAGAGATTACTAGGGAGGAAAAAAATAAAGAGAAATAATAAAAGGTTGAATGAGCTTAAATAACTACCTGAAATCTCTGCAACCTGAAAAGTCAGGCTGCGTTCTGAGAAAGTAGGTTTCATTTCTGCGGCAAGATACTGACATCCAGTGGCCAATTAGGCTAATTATAGGTTGCTCTTTCAGGGGATCTAAGCTGCTTTGTGGCACTCCCAGACCAGGTAAGCTGCAGTAACACAAACACCCCTTCTGAGCTGTCACCTCAAACCCTCCATTTAGGGGCTGCTGCTTTAGCACTGGGAGCAGTTGCCTGTATACCAATGCTGCCAGAGCTTTTCCAGGCTGTGTGATGACACCGGAGGCCATTGGCAGGCATGGGATAAAAAGGAATTTTCCCTAATAGGAAGCATGTGGTTAGGGTTTTTAACAGAATAAACAGATGGGTGTACTGGAGAAGGATTAGCTCTTGTGACTGTATTAGTCTCTTTCTGATCAAAAGCAATGACCATCAGCCAGTTCTGGTATTTTAGCTTCCCACAGCTTTTTGTCTCCAGCTCACTAACAGAGGGAAAACAAACTCATCTCTTCTGGTGTCAAACCAAGAAAGAATTTAACAGGAAGAAGGGGAACAGATAGAGGGCAATCAGAGTCACATTTGGCAGAACAAGGCCAAACCCATAGCTATAAATGCACCTCAGTGACAATTTTCAACACCAATGATCATAAAGGCAGATGCACTATGGTTACATAGCTGAAAACAAAGCAACATGAGGATCAGAATGGTACAGGCGTTTCCCTTCTGTGGTATGCAGCCCAGGATGGCAGCAGTGGTTTACGAGAGCCTCAGCCTCAAAAACTGCAATTTATTCTCTATCTCCACTGAGTTTTGCAGCTTTGTCCCTTTGTGCAATAAAATAATCCTTCCAAAACACAAGTAGGGGAAGAGCAAGCCCATGGTCTGCAATATCCAATATACTCTTGGAATAAATCAGATACCCATGACTACACAGCGGGAATGTTTCCAAATGTGATGGAGTCTCTTCCTTGAAGCTAGATTGCCTTGAGTTGTTTTAAAAACTTTCCATTCTAGGCAGGTACCAGTGTGACCCTCCCATTAAACTGAAGTCATGCGGCCCAGCAGGAACCCCATCTCCCGATGAATATTAAAGAAGCACAGTCCATGCTGCAGCCCTCCAACACACTGCTTACCTCTCATCCATGTGGCATCCTTCTAACAGAAGGTTGCCCTGTGTGGCTGCTCCTGCTCATGCAGCACATAAGCTTTGATTCCTTCTATCAAAAAGTCTCCTTTTCTCTTATACTCACGCTTCCAACTGCGTGCGGAGGGCACACTGGGTCTCCAACAGAACAGGAACCAGCTATCCTGTTTTTTAATTCCAACTGAAGCATGGTGTCTAAACATAATCCTATCCCTCCCCACATGGTATATAAATTAACATTCAGATTGCAGAGTCTGCATTTGGGCATGGAAATGGGATGGTTGTACATGGAGAGCAAATATTTAAGATGGAACTCTTACATGCAGGCAAACGCCTATGCACACTGTTGTACACTCCTACTCTCAGTCACCTCACTCTCAATTTCTCATTACAATGGAAATATTTGGCTACTGAACTCTCCATTATGATTACAGACACTTTAATCAGGCTGGAGGCCCTATGAGTACCTCAGCTTCTGCTTCAAAACATGGACTGTTATTGCCTAATGGAAGTGCTAAGTTAAGCAAGGTGAAAGAAATGAGCTGTATTTTATTCTTTGCCTTCCTCTGAATGGGCTATAAAGCATACAGACATTCTGCTCTAGCTTTAGCACAGCTGTCTCTATTTACTTATTTTCATTACTCTTTCAATTTGCTGAAGGACTTTGTATATGTTTAGTTTCTTACCTGACATAATCAAAGTATTCTTTGTGCTGATTCCGGTAAAAAACAGACAGTTTAAGCATACGGCCTGCAATCACTTCAGCTTTTTCCAATAGCTGTGTTAGGTGAACTTTTGAATAATCTGGAAAGGAAAGACAAATTGCTAGTACAAGAGGCAGGAAAAACCACAAGACTCTCCAAAAGCAACAGATACATGTGGACTGAAAACTAGGAATAGAATCTTGGTAATATACATCACATCATGCCCCAGTTTTCAACAGTGGCAACAAGCAAATCAAATGACAGGAGCAGGCATTTGTGATTCTCCCTGCTCCTTCCTCACAAAGACTCTGCAAGCCTACAGCAACTTTCAGCTCAGGATTTCCTATGTTAGAGCTGGTTTCCCTGTATTTGGGACTGCAGTGCAGCTCAGGACTGCCCTCTCTGGGTCATATCAGTTGACAAACTGTTTGCTACAATATAACTGGTTGTGAGCCAACAACCAATGACTAACAAGTACTAACAAGGCTTGCTTAGGACCCAACCAACATGGGATTCATACCGAGCTTGCCTCAATCATCAGCTTTCACACAGGCATGTAAAGTGACAGCAGTTCACTTACATCCAAGGGAAGCCTTATTAATTAAAACACAGGCTAAAGTGACCCTTGAGATGGAGTGTTGATGGTGCTGAGGCTTTGCAGCATGCAGAGAAAGCAGAGCAGCAGAATGTCTTAAACTGTCAGGGACCTGCCATTCTACTTTTTCCCCACAGGTGCTGGTAGCCGGTGACAGGCATCTTGTGGCCCTTTCCTAGCCTGGGACAAGCAGTGGTGCCAGGCACAGTACTTTGGGACAGCTAAGCTATTGCACAAGAAAAGGGCTGTCCAGCTGCCTCTGCTTAACATGCCAAACTTCGGCACATACAAAGTCTAAAGTTTGAATTCCAGTTTCCAGGGGTGACTATTTAAGGCTGCCAACACAGTTGGCACTGGCAGGTGACCAGCTCAGTCTGGCAGTCGAGGCAGCATTAATTGACTCCAGCCTGTGGAACAAGATCCCTCAGCAATGTTACCTGCGGTGCAAAACTCGATGATTTCACTCCACTCTGAAACGACGTAATCACCATCAACCTGCTTTGAGGCCGTCTGCACTGCTACCGTGTACTCTGTCCTGGGGCTCAGGAACCAGTGCCCGCGCACTGTCATGGGCAGAGGAACAGCCTTGGCCACCAGCTTGGTGGGTACATCCTGACAGAAACAAAAGGACCGAATAACACACAAGTCAGCAGTGAAACCAGACCAATCTGTCTCCCTTTCCTTCACTGCTTTTGCAGTGTAGTCCCCAACCACTGACTCTACTCTGCAAACTCAAGTTACTTCCCACAGTTTGTTGGTGCACCAAAGTGAGCAGTGGCAGAGGACAGTGGTGTAAGGTCTGTTCTAAGAGACATGGGGATAACTTGCATGTGTGAATTAATTGTCTGTTCCAAGTGATTGTATACTATTATATATATAGCCCAAATATATAATTTAGACTAGGGCCATTTGTGCTTATGTTTGCAAACAAAGATGCTACTGAGAACAAAGGGATCTTAAATTAAGAGCTTCTTGTGCTATCACTGTTTTCTTTCAGCCAATGTAATCAAACAGAATTCCTCCCGCTGTCATTCAGTCCAGGTACACTGCTGCTGCTACCTTCCAAACTAAATTTCAACAGAGAAAATTAAACACATTGCAGAGTAACTACGGATGGTTCACATCTTTCAAAATACCTTTCCGTACAGAAATGGCCAGAAGAAGCCAAAGAGCTTGTGCCTATCTCTGAACCTCTTGATTTCCCCTCCACTGCCCCTTCAGATTCTCTATTTTGCTTTTCCGGGCCCAGGGTGCAACCAAGAAAAATAGCTGGTTGTTGTAGTTGAAATACTTGATTTCTACAGTACCAAAGACTTTGGTACAGACCACCAAGGGACAGAAAAAAATTGAAGAATGGGACAGTTTATGATAGAACTGTGGGGGAAGAACTCACGATGGAGTTGAATGATTCTCTGTAGTGTTCCTGAGGAGCTGTGATAGATTGAGAGATATTTATTATTGAATATTCACCAGTAATAACAGAATAGTAAGACTGTGGCCGTGTGAAAAGTGGGCACTTTAAATGACATCCTTAACTGCCCACTTATAAATACTAGTCCACAATCATCTTCCTATAAATACTAATATAATAATCCTTTAAGGAAAAAAGGAATAGAAGGGAGATATTGTCTGATCATGATCTCTAAGCAAGATATGAAAGATTTTTTTTCTTGTCTTCTATTATGGAAAAAGATATTTCTCCTTTTGTTTTCCTATCAACAAAAAATTAGCTTCAGTTTCTGTATTAAGAAACTGTAAAATTGCCAGCTTGGGATACTACAAGAATTGTAATTGAATGATAATCTAGAGTAAAATTTTGTTGTCATAATTTCTCTCTTACCAGTTCTTCTTTAAATCAAACAATAGTTGAATGAAAACTTTATCTGAAAAGGAGACAGTTGTGCATGCTAAAATTAATAATACATAGAGAAAAATTACAAAGAAAAAAAAAAGACCACCAAATGACATTTATAGCTACCACCCCACAAGGCATCCCACTGGACTGAGTCTGCTACTGCTAATGCAGTCAGCAGGTGTCACAGTTAACATCATTGGTCTTCCTGTCACCTCTTCTTGGGTTATGGTAAAAACAGCTTCCACCTGGCTCAGATCTCTATGCTCATGCCCTAGTGGTGGCTTTTCCTCCAATGATTTTGTCAGTTTTAATGTAATATTAAAAGTCTTGTTGCCCCCAGTTGTCAAAGCTTTTCCTTGCAGCTGTGCATTAGCAACCTCTTTTAACCATACCAAAAAATGAGGAGACTACAAAGAAAAAAAAACAAAAACAAAGGGTAAAAGGAAAGGGGCAGACCACCACATTAAACTGAAGGGTTTATGTCTTGCGCAGCTGGAGAGGAGGGGCAGATATAATGCTTCTCACAACTCTAATCTACTGTTTTTTTTCTAAGCAAACACCACTTTTTTTTTAAAGGCCACAATACAGAGGAAATGTTCAAATTTTCTCATTGAGGTTCCTCTGGGGATTCTCTGCTTCTCCCTTTCATCTCTCTTCTGCTCAGCTCTCATTCCTGGCTGAGCCACCAAAGAAGTACAAAGCAGGGTACTATGCCAGCTCAAGGAGAGCCAGGATGCTAGAGTGGCAGATGGCTGCTCCACTACCAGCACCCACCAGACAACTCTAAAGGTACCTAGATGGCAATAATTTCTAAGAACAGCCTGGAAGCTTTGAATAACTAAGGAGCAAGGTGTATGAGTCACTCCACTTTCCTTTTTGGGAAAAGAGACAGCTTTCAGTCTTCAACTTTCTCCCATTTCATGTTACCCTTCTCTTTGCCAGGTCATCTCATAGGATACATTGTGGGAACTCAGCACACCCTGTTTTTTTTCTAGTTCCAGTTTTGCTAAATATTTGATTATTTTTCTTATTACATGGGAGTAATCATATTTCTGTATTTTAAAAAAGTGAGGAGATAGGCAAAAGGAATTGAAAGGAAGACAAAATCTTAATAAAATTCCAGTCTTTGTTTACCACTACCAATACAAACCATTTCCTTCACAGAGATGATGACAATAGTAAAAAATTATAAAACTTTATGCACCCTAAGTATGCTGAGTATACTTATATATTTACTAACAGAAACAGTACCAGCAGGAAGGATGAATCATTCGTGGATGGTCTCTCAGGTACACAAGAAAACAAACAGATCCCTTTCCTGAGGTACAGCATGGATTTATCAGGTTAAGTCTACATCCCAAGTAACTTACAGCCATCTAAGGAAACTGATAACTTAATGTTAATTCTGTATAAGTTAGAAAATTAGCTGGTCCTTTGCATATCATCTGTGACAGAGATGGGCACTTGTAGTACTTTACCTTACCTGTAAGGTAAGTAAAGATGAATTCTCCTTGCACAAGTGTCTTCAGGGTGCTGGATGACTCCTAGGAGTAAAACCCAATGCTCTTTTGTGTATCTAGACAGCAGGGCTCACTCTTTTCTCTCTGAAAAAAACTCTGCTAGGAGAAAGGGCAGTGCTATCCCTCTCCTTTATGCAAAAGCTTTGTAAGGAAGTCAGCAGATGGGTGGGGACTAAAGTCAGTTCCCTGCTGTGTGGATTCAGCTCGGAGTGCTGCAGCTGCTGAGCTTCAGCTGGGAAACTCCTATGGCCGACCTTAGAGGGGGAAGGATGCTTGTAACCTGGGTTACACATTTGGAATCTGAGCACTTCAATTATCAACCAAAGTTCATTCTAGAAGGTGTGTTAAAAATTGCTTAGTATTAAAGATGCATGAAAGCAAACACCCAAGTGCTCGGGCACAGAGTTGGAGTATTCAGTCTGTGCTTCACTATTGTCCATCCTCTCTGCTCTCTGAATCTCTGTGATTCAGGCTTGGAAATAAAACCATCAAAAAATTACACAAAAAAAATCTTAACCAAGTCACTAACAAAATTAGTAGCAAGCAATTTTTAGTTAATTCCAACAAGACATCCAAAATACCAATCATTTTAATTGATAGATTTTAGTCTACCCTTCTTACAAAACCAATTACCTTTGTCCCTTGACTAAACAATACTGCACAGTAAAAAGGGAATTGCTGCAAAACACAAAATAAATCTTGTCTTATTAGCTTATCTTTATTATACTACCTTTCCTCCCCTTCCATTTTAAGTCTAATCTCATCACTATGATAAGGATTCTGAGGTGTATGTGGTGTTTGCTTTACTAGGATGGCTCTACTTCTCACAAAAATAAATGTTCCAAGTATACACCAGTTTGCACATGAATGAAAAAACATGTAGAATAATAAAATAAATGAAATGAGAAAGAATCCAACTCACTTTAGAGAGTATATTTGTTCCTGCAGTGTAAAATGGGAATTTCAATTCAAAGGCCATCAATCCAAAATTAGTAAGAGTAAGAAAAAAGCAAAAGTACCTTACTTTATTTGCTATTGCAATTAAAAATTATGCACAATACATACCTATTATAACATTAGGTTTAGTTGTGCTTCACATACTGGTTCCTAGCAACTGCAACACCCTGGCCAAACACATAAAATTCTCAATTTCAAGTGAAAGTAAGTGATTTCTTGTTACTCTTAATGCATATGTTACTTCCAGCAAAAAAGGTCAAAAAATAAAATTATACACCTGCCGTTAACAGAAATCTTATGAAAAATAGTCTCACAATAAAAAGCCTCAGAGAAATTGGTGGGAATATTTTCTGTTTATCCCATGGCTTAGAAACCAACAGTTATTTAGGTGTTGAGATTATTACAGCCTTTACATTTGTTTGGATGGCTATTTGTGCCTTGGCAAACCTTATGTTTTAGATAATGCTAACATCATTTTTAGATTTGAAGAATGTTCTATTGCATTCCATGTTTCTCTAGCCATCAGTATTTCAACTGTTCTGAGGTCAAAGCAAATTTTACTGGATTTGGTAAGTACAGATCCTGCAATGCCTTCAATATGTTCCTGCACAAGAGGCTTGAGGAAAGAGGCCAGATGAATATTCAGGTCACAGTGCTGAATACTGCAAACTAAAATTGCTGGAAGCCTTCCTGAAGCGCATTAGAATTTGTGGCTCTTCTGTTGAAATGATATGTGTTGCTCTCAGGAGTCTGTCACTGAACAAGGACAGGCAGAGAATACACACATTTTGTAAATAATGATCAAGAACTAGTCAGGAATAAAAATGGCAGTCCTGCACTACATTGCAGAGGTTCCAAAAGTACTTTCAAATGAAACGGAAAAGGTAATGTGCAGTTGCCTGTAAAACAAATGTATTTGTGTGTACATGCACATAGGCTGGATACAGGCAAGGTACTTTGAGTAAACCAAAATTCCATCAGATTAAGCAAAACCCACTTTTGCTGGATATCTAATTCCTGTTTCCCATGGCCTGGCTTTCAAAGGTTAACAAAAAAGAGACTTATATGTTTACAATCAAGTATTTGTGCCTTGATTTTTAAATGAAAATTACCTTGTGTTTGAATTTGTTGGAATTCTTGTTTTCTTTCTTGTTGAGATCAATGAAGTAATGAGTAATGCGATCCTTGGATTTAGAATCCATGTCCCAAGAAATCTTGAAGGAATCACACGTGATGTTACTTATTTTGATGTTATGTGGGACTGGAAGCTCCTCCATCTCTGCAATCCCACTATCTTGTGATTTATTCCCTGCATAGAAAATAAGCACAATTCATTCATTGAAGGACCCATTTGATCACTGTTTTGTGAGCTCCAGTACAAGCACACCCCTGAACAGCCTTTCACAAAGGCTCAGAGGGAGTCCTCAGGAGCCAGTGGGGTACAGTTATGCAAGTCTGGATGTCAGTGATGGAAAGCATTGGAAAGGGATGAAATTCCTCAGGTGAATAAGCACTAATAACATGGTGCAGAGTGGCAGGGTGTGCAGAGCAGCTGGCATCACCACTGTGTGTGTTTGCAGGCTGACAGGACAAACCATCTGAAGCTATCAAGTGCTTTCTGTTAAGAATTCAGCAATGTCCACAGTTAACATAATGTCTCTATCCTTATCTGTCAGTGACATAAACACAAGCAGAAATCATATTCATCCTTAAACCATTTTTCAAGCATGAAGCACGGCCAATCTCTGCAAGGTTTATAGATGGTGGATGCGTATGCACATATGTATACATATATTTAAAGCAGCAACTCCTTTGAAATGAAGCAATTAACACTTTGATGAGCCACAGCAAAAGGGACACACAAGCAAACTTCATTTTCTGTTCTTTATTCTTTTTGTTTTTCCAGCAGCAGTTTTCTTGGGAAGTTCTTTTCTAAGTACATATGGGAGGCGAACAAATGACCATTGACCCCAAAAAGAATCACCGGTTCTAAATTTAGGTCCCCCTTTAGTTCCCAAGGCAACTTTATAGTTCAGCATTCCATGAACATTAGAACTCAGAAACACTAGGTATTCTTGCACTCATATATGAGACCCAAGGCATAAGTAAACAATTGAAAAAAAACAAACAGAAAGCTGAGAAAAAATACTGGGTAAAAAAGGAAAAAATTCTAAATTATGTAAGAGAAGAAGTAAAGAAACAGAACAGAAAAAAATGAAAAGTGAACATAGATAAGAACAGATAGAACCAAAAGAGAAAACAAGAAGCTAATGTCTCTATAAGAAAAGGAGGAAAGCTCCCAAATTCTGGCCAGATGAGGAAGATGGGAACCTCATACAGGGAGGCGAGGCAATGCATTGCAGAAATATAATCATGTCTAATTATAGAAAAAGTATTTATACTTTCATCATAACTAGTAAAAATGATAAAAAAATATAACTCAGAGGTGTTTGGGCAGTAATAAAAGTAAAAATTTTATTTGGAAAACATTAGGAACATTTCAGCCTCTCAACATACTCTGCCAAAGAATTATTCCAGCACTTCAATGCAGGAATATTACTGTTGGCCAGATTGTTCAAAATTCTGCTCATAGATATGTGAAATTCAATCAGAGTCTGCAAAATTCATAGATCTCCAGGTAGTATTGTGAATAATGTATTTTTACTGATGACTTCAAGACCTAATAAAACTATTTTTCTATTTTTGTTTTATTTTATGCATTTACATCCAAAAGGTTGTCCATTCTTCAAAAATTCTACTGCTTTTTTTTTTTTTATTTAAACTAATACCAAAATCAGTTAGTGCACGGTCTTGCTCAAAATACCCCCTTATTTGTGCCATACACGATGACATTTTCAACAGCTGCACTGGCTGCAATAGACTCAGAAATACCAGTCATTACTGAAAGCTTTCTCTTCATATGAAAGACATGGTAAGTGCTTTTCCCAACATGACATTTCAGAAAGCCAGCAGGGAGAAAATGGCACTGCTTTCTTTTGCAAGCAATTTGTATTTGAAAGATGACTGAAGGCTCTGGCAGGTACACTGAAAAGGCTTCGTATGATCGGCTCTTCCAAGAGTGACGCTCTGTGTTTAAGTAGAAGATGGAGTGTGGCTGCTGAGGTTCTCAGAGCTGGACAGACTGAGACCCCTGTATAACATCCTGAACACACATGCAGCCAGGAAATTCAAGCCATAAATCCACGATACCTTAATGTGCAAATTATTTGCCTAAAAATGGGCTTCTATATTTCATACCCAGGGCCTGAGCTGTGTTACAAACAGCCAAGGTGGTTTAAGCTTTAAGGACATGTGCAAAGCAGCAATAACCATTGGCAAAAAAGTAACAGAGAGAAAGGAATATTTTTGAGAACATCAATGGCAAAGAGCAAAAATGCTTCTGGAAATAGGTATAATTTTCTGTGTGTTTCTTGGTATTAATATCTGGCACACATCTTCATATATCTGCATTCCCATTCCTTTAAATTTCTTTGCTTTTGAAGTGAATAAATAGTTTTAAGTAAATGTCAAGCAGAAAATCTCCAGATAATTTTTAGGTTTAGGGTTGAAAGAGTCAAAGAGCCTACAGCTTCAGGAAAACTGGGGCTGGAAAAGGCATGCTAAGGCCATCCTGGCAGGGCCCCAAAATTGCTGCTCCTACATCTTGGTGATCTGGAAACCTGTGGTGCTGGGGTTAGAGGTAGGGTAATGGTTAGATAGAAAAGTAGGTGATATAACACACATATTTTAGGAGAAGTACACAGACAACAAAGAAAACTAAGCACACCTATCATACCAAGCTCCTGAAGAACCTCTAACACTGGCCTTTTTCCCAGGACTGAAAGTTTGCTACAAAAAAGAAAGCCCAGATTCAGTGGTGATTGTTCTGTTCACCCAAACCATGTCTGTCTGCGCTCATGCACCTCAAAGCAGCCTCTAGGTTGCTGCAATTTTTTTATGGTGGGTGAGACATCCAGAAGCCACTGAATGAATTGGGAAAGACAAAAGCACGGGGAAGCCCTGGTGATATCCCACAACCAGCGACTGGGAGGAAAGTCAGTGAAACCATGGTGACGCTGCTTCTGTGTCACCACAATCTTCCCCTACACTGATGTAATTTCACTCATAAGGGCTGCTGTCATGCAGAAGAGGGTGCACCAAGTGCTGAGTGTAGTGCCTCTGGGAATACACACAAGACATTAACTCCTGCAGTTACTTCTGTGAGGTGTCAGCTCCATGAAAACCTAGGAATGTGATGAAGGAAACGTGACTCAGGATCATGAGCCAGAAATAAGCAAGGTGCAACTGTTCTCACAAAGTACAAAATTAAAAGCTAATTCTACATTCTTAATACATTCTGGGAAGATAACTGAAAATTAAAGTATGTGTAGATGAGGATGAGGATGAGAAGCAATTTCTGAGACCCTGAAAGATCAGGTTTATATAGATACCAACAGCACATGTAATAAACACACTAAAGGCCAAACAGAATTTTATAATATGAACCACATTTAAAAAAAAAATCTCACCTTATTCAGATTTTAAAATGCATGCACTGGGGAAATAAGAATGTGGTTTTCTCAAGTTAACATTTTCAATGCAATGAGAGATATTAGCTGTGCTATTTTGAAGTAGAAATGTTTGATGAGAGGGGATCAATGTCTTAAGAGCACACAGGTACCATGACATAAGAAATCCTCTTATTAGATGTGGATGCTAACAACTGAGAAGAACTCATTTAGAAACAGAACTCCCATAACACGAACAGAGAAACCCTAACACCTTCTGAAATACAAAAGTTTCTACCTTTTCTTGTCTTGACAATTCCACTGATAGGTTATAGCTGAGATCTATAAAGGTAAAATATTTTAATTACAGAAATCTGATATAGACTGACAATATTTAAGTGTTGTAATTGAGGCTGAATACTCCAATTTACCGAAAAGGTATTTAATTTCCTCAAAAATTCAATGGAAGGTAGAAAACTTCATTCTGTATAACTATCAAAAATGACAGGGAAGTGACAGGAAATCATATATTAGCTGCTACTTTAAATTCAACAAAGCAAAAATACAGTCTCATGTTTTTCCCCTGTGCTCTGGAATGAATGGCTCCCTGTCCAACTGCTGGTTATATAGAATTGTTTTACAGAGCCAGGACAATATGTCCTCACCAAGCAAATAACTAACCTGAATACCAATATTTCAGTGTTCACAGCAACACCTTGTTCAAGAGAGACAGTGAAATCACACAGAGGAAATACAAACGCAACAACATTCCAAAAATTATTAAATCAAGGCTGTTATTTGTTAGGCTATGTAAGTGTACTTCCTTAGGATAGCTATTCTATTTCAAAGCTCAATTTTTTATCCATAACCACAGGAGTAATGTTTATGTTTTGTTTGTGCCTCTTTTCATGTGCAAAAAAAATAAGTGAAGAGTCTCCCACTCTTAAGTATCTCTCCCTTATTTCCCCCAGAATCCTGGTAAACTACCTCCCAAGAGAGATTTTCATACTTATATAAGCACATTTAGGAATATTTTCTAAATAAGTATCCTTGTAAAACTAATTCCTAAATTAGATAAAGAGAGAATGCCTGACCCTAGAAATCCTGTTATAGGGATAAACCCCTCTAAACCTTATCCTCATTTCCTCCCCATTGTCTGATACTACTGTTGTGCACTTTCTAGTAAGAAATGTGCACTGTGTCCAAATTTTTTAAAAAGAGTTTCAAAAGTAAAACATTACTCAACTATAACATGTATATCTATATTTACTGAGTGTTTTTGAAATGTGCATATACATTCAGATTCTCTTATTACTTGGTTTTAACAGCTTAATTTATCTGTTTCCTACTAATCTAGGACATTGACTTCAGCAGGAATATTCCACAGGTAAACCAAAGAGAACACAACTGGACTCTGCAAGTACGAACATGCCTTCAGTACAGGCATCTTCTTCAGCTGAGAAAGCCCCCAAAAGAGTGCCCACATAAACAAAGCACTGAGCAATCTCTGAGTTGCCTGGTTTCTGTGCTGAAAAGTTTGTCTCAGGCCCTTACAAAGGACTTGATTCTTTCTTCTTCTCATATGGAGAATGAATGTACTCTACAAGTGGTGCTGTGATTCAGCTCAGCAGCAGCCCAATCTCTCACTCCTGCTACTGCCATCGAGAGATGTGCAGGCTCCCAGTTCCCAGGAAGCAGGCCCTGCTCTCTCCAAGCCTGGGTTCTTAGTGCCTGCTGTCACCAGAGGCCTGAAGCTTCGCTCTGCAGGCTCTCCCGTTTCTCCCGGCCGGAGCAGCAGCACAGCAGGCAGGGAACCATTTGGCAAGGTCTGCGAGTTGGGCCATGCGCGGCAAAGCCGACCCAGACCAGATGCTCATTTGCTCTTGAGCAAAACCAGATTGGAATTCAGGGGCTTCGTTTCCTCAAGCGTGTGTTCCACTAACACCAGTGGAAATACACAAGGCACGCGTGGCAAACCTGATAGCTAGGAGCAGCAAACAGAGGTACAGTGGTAGATTTTAGAACATGGTTTTGCTATGAGAACTGAAGGGCTTNGAAAGACAAAAATACTGACAAAAAACATCACCTTTGGGCAGTGAGTCTCCTCAGGCTCACTTTGCATTCAGTGAAGAGAGACAGTTTCCTAGATGGGATAATCTGAGTACCTACAGGTAGCTCTCACATTTAACTTTGCCCTGGAGGAATCTACTTCTCTTCAGAGACTAGACAGGGAGGTCACAGAAGCTAAGAGCTAGCTGGAGTTATCCTTTAGAATAATTTCCTAAATTGCATTTGTCAATTTGACTGATTCTCATGATGCAACAGCAATTTGCAAGATTTCTGCCAGAGGAAAAAAAGAAAAAAACATTGGGATAAAAAGTACGTTTTACACTGTAGCCAATTTCTGAACTCCTTTGCAAAGAAATCTGTGTGTCACTGACTCAGAAATATCCTTTAGACTGATACTTTAAAAGGGATAAACTTTTCAAGAATAATTTCTCTGAATTTCTATGCCAAATACATAATTTATCCCCACACTATTTTTTTCTGAAAGCACTGATAGGATCAAATATCTCAGGATCATTTATGCTTGAATGTGGATGAATTTATGACTCACTAACTGCAATTATAGATAAATTATTTAATAACTGTAATTANAAATACACAAGGCACGCGTGGCAAACCTGATAGCTAGGAGCAGCAAACAGAGGTACAGTGGTAGATTTTAGAACATGGTTTTGCTATGAGAACTGAAGGGCTTTGGTTTACAGCTCCTTCTCTCAGCAGGCATTGAATGCAACATTAGGTTCAATAGGAAGTTAAGTGTATCTTTACAGAGAAGGTTACTATAATTAGTAAGCAGAAATTAAATAGTCACATCATAATATTTCTGTGGAATATAAATTTTGGCATAGATTACTAGATTCTCGGAAGTGGGTTTGTCAGACCATATGTATTCCTTCTAAGTTAATGACAAACCCCAAATATTTCTTAAATATGACAGCAGAAACAATAACAAGAAAAGAACCAACAATAGTCGCTCCTGTGATAAGACCATGGATATCTTGAATTACACCTGGAATAATTTTAATACAAAATATGCATCTGTTAATCCAAAAGCAAAGGCTACTCTCCAAAAGATTTTATGCCTACGCTTTGCAATGATGTTTAGGTACAATTTTCATATGATGTACACAAAATACATATACAAATACATATATGAATTTATATATATATATATATANTTAGAATAATTTCCTAAATTGCATTTGTCAATTTGACTGATTCTCATGATGCAACAGCAATTTGCAAGATTTCTGCCAGAGGAAAAAAAGAAAAAAACATTGGGATAAAAAGTACGTTTTACACTGTAGCCAATTTCTGAACTCCTTTGCAAAGAAATCTGTGTGTCACTGGCTCAGAAATATCCTTTAGACTGATACTTTAAAAGGGATAAACTTTTCAAGAATAATTTCTCTGAATTTCTATGCCAAATACATAATTTATCCCCACACTATTTTTTTCTGAAAGCACTGATAGGATCAAATATCTCAGGATCATTTATGCTTGAATGTGGATGAATTTATGACTCACTAACTGCAATTATAGATAAATTATTTAATAACTGTAATTAATTTAAAATAAATAGTGCATTTAATTGCATCATTAAACTAATTCCTCAAAATAATTGTTTCCTCTCTTGCTATTACCATACAGAAAATTTAGATAGATCACTATACATTGTCTTCTGTTGTTATCAGCAAATAGTCTAAATCAGCACCAATTCTTCCTTTGATTTTTGACTATCCTTACTTGAACCAAAAATTTAAGCAACTATTAGTAACATCTTCAGAAATACCTAAATTATTTAGAAAAGTCTTACTGAAATCAACGGAATCTAAGCTGAGTTACTCAAGAACTTCTGAAACATTATGTGCAACTATGTACACAAATTTCACAAACCCAAAGCATAACACAAACCCCAACCGCAAATCAGATCAATGGCTAAATTGGCAGGGCTGGCCTTATTCTTTCACTAAGATTTAATTCTTATTTGATATCCTAATATCTTGGAAGTATTTAATATTTATACCTTACTCATTCAAAATGAAACCACATTTTCAAAATGTTGATAGCAGCCAAACCGCTAGACTGAGTACAGAAATGGAAATAAATGGAAGTCCTTGTTGATAGAATTCCCTTTTCTAGAGTTCCCCTTACTCCTATTAGATATTTTTTGAAGAATACTTGTAAGAAAACTGGATGTCTTAATGCCTTTATAAAGTACAAGGTTGGGCCGTTATTATTGAATTTTTCCTCTTTTCTTTTTGCAATTTTATTACAAGTAAGTTGATGAGTGTTAGCACATTAATATGCTAAGCTAAACACACAGAGCTTCACACAAAATTTAGTTTTCACTGGTTTAAAAATAAATGAAGAAATATGAAGGAGGACTTTTATTTTCAGATGAAAATACGCAACTGAAAGTTTGTAAATAATCATGCAGGTGCCTATTTCTTCACTAAGCACCAGGAAAACTGTAAGAGTGACAAACCACTCAGGCTAGAAGATTAAACTTCCATCCATGCTATTATGTCTACTCTCCCCTGTATCTAAGATATGGAGATCTACTGAGATCCATTGGCCCTACCATGCTCTAAGGACTGACCAAATCCCTGGACAGAGAGGTAAGAAGTGCTGGGATCTCCTTTTATGAATCATGAATACCAACACCAAACAAACAGAATTGGCCAGATAAACTGAGACTGGATGCAAATGTCACCACCATCCATCAGCATCTTGCTCCTCATCCTGTCCACTGAATGACTCCTGTATGCAAAATAATTTGTACCTGGTTCCCTCTAAAGTTCTCCAAAGGCTTTTACTAAACACGGCTTCATTTTTTACTGTACCTTGTCGTGTAAAGCTAAACAAGTTTCTCTGCGACCTTCTGTGAAATGAGAGTTGCAGAATGGCAAAAAAACCCCACTAAACCTCCCACTGGCAAACCATTGGTTTTAACGGCTCTGCCATCAGAGACAGGCAAGGGCAATACTGTCTTCTTGAAATCAAAAAGGACATTATTGCAGGCCATGAACACTAAGCTACCACAGTATTTATCCCTAATTAAATACTCCCATTTTGTTCAGCATAGCAAGCTGCAGTACACGGGTGGTAAGTGGCTCTTCTCAGCATGTGTTGGCTACAAGACAGATTTGAAAAACACAGTTTAATTAAAACGTGCATTTCTCAGGTGCTGAAAGGGAAACAAAGTAACAAGAGAAAAAAGGCTCTAAACCACCATCTTGCTTAACTAAAATGCCATTTAGAAATTAAAATGAACTTTTCAGCCCTTACTACACTAGAATTTGAGTATAATGCATACCTTCAGTTATACAGAATTCCAGACTTGGAAAGCAAGTATGTCAGAAACTACTATAAAATCTCTCCCAGACTAATCCATCACATTTAGCACTTAATTAATTTAGCAGAAATCTGTGTTATCAGGTCTCTATTATCATCTATCCAGTGTGAAGTTCTGATCGTGCTTCAGACTGCACTCAGGCCCATTTTGTGGTATATTTTTGTAAGGATGATATCCCACTGCTGTTTTGCTGAAAACTAGCAGTAAAATTTTTCAGCAGACTTCCACCCTGTTGATTCCTAAAGGGGTAGATTTTGGAGTGGGAAGGGATACAAAGCTTTTAATGGCATGAGGTTTGTCTCTTCTGGTGAATAAAATGTACAGCTGCGTCTGAGACTGTGGAACTGCCTATGTCTCCAAGACTAACAACAAAGGAAAACCGATCTCATAGATGGAGGCACTGGCTGTATGACCCCAGTCAAGTTGCTTGGGGCGAGATTCCCATACAAGTTACACTGCTCTGGGTCACTGGCCTAATTGCACCAGCGCTCTTCATCCAACAGTGTAATTGAGGCAAAGCGTTGCCCTCAGTTTTCCACTGCTTTTAATATTCACTGTGTATTACAAAAGTGAATGTCCTTTCATGATTTGTGCTTCCACATGTCACTAAACAAAAGAGAGAGAGAACACTTCCATTTTAGTTTATTACTATCGACTTCATTCATATTGGTTTACCTCATTCTTCGGCTGGTAACAACTCGTGCCATTTATTGCAGCTGCGTCTTCATCTAAACCAAAAACATGTTCTATACTTCAAGTTAAGTCATGTGAGTTCAAATCTAGCAAGATGAGGCAGCCTTGTATTCATGTGAACTTTAATGTGACCTGCCAGCTTGCATGAAACTGCAAGTGCCTTGATCACAACAGGATTTTTTAATTTAAAATCCACTTCCTTTCAACAGAGGGAAGCCCAGACAGAAAGGCAAAACTTGTCACTTGAAGGGCAGCAGAGAGGACTCAAGGCTGGAAAACACAGTTTCACTAAGCATATTCCTTGAGAAAGTAGGGTGCTCAGCATGAGTGGGCTTTTGTAAGTCTCTGGATACCCTGGCAGTCTGCAGCATGAATGAGCATTTCTTTACTTCAGCGCGCTGGCAATTGCTGTGTGCTTTTCACACACACCTCTTGTAAGGAATGGGATTTGGCTCTGGTTTACACCAGTTTGTGCTTTTTAGCTGTGATTTGAAATGTATTACATATTCAAAATAGTTCAGGAAATTCTACTTCGTAACTTGAACTTTTTTATTTTACATTTAAATTGTATGCACGTTTCAGAATTGTATGCCTGTTTCAGACTTTCTCTAAGGCCCTGACAATTATAGGATATAGGGGTTTTGAGACTCCTTTTTTTTTTTTTATTTTGGCAGAAGTGAAACCAAACATTGCCAAGGTCTTTGGATGTAGGTCTGCCACTGGTTGACTGTTCCTAACTTTTGAACCTCTAACAAAAGCAGAGAGCTCACAGATAACTTAAGTTGCCGCCAGTGTTTTAAGGGAGGCAAGCATGCAGAAATTAGAGGATCCTGCTAAACACTCCTTATCAAGAGGAAGGCTACAGTAAGGTTAACGTTTTCACTGTTACTAGAATATAAAGATGACACAGTTATGAATATTGTAGTCAAAAGAAATCTTTCAGCAGAGTCTTCACCACATTGGAATTCACCCCTCACTGAGACACGGTATAGCATACTGACCATGCATATTTATTAAAAGTCTCAGCTTAGCTCATCAGCTTCCTGTCCTGGTGGCATTTATGACAGAACTCTCCCATAGGTTATCTAATGAAAATTGTCTCATGAAGAGGAGAAAAGTCAAAGCAAAGTTTTGATGCAATTAAGTTGAAAGAAACCTACAACAATTCTAAAAACATCAGATTCAAATCCATGGTCCTCAATAACTCTCAAATTGCTTTTTAAAAAAAGTGCAGTTCAGTTGGATACTTACAGTAGTTCCCATTACAAATTTTTCTATAGTCTTATTATGCAGGCTATCAACAGCCATTGGACTGCAACAATGGCACCAATCATGATCGTGACAAGACAAAAATTGATTAGCCATAGAGGAATAGCTGCACAACCTTCTACAAATTCACAATGCCAAACAAGTCCCCTTGGGTATGGTACTTAAAAAGAATTAATATTTAGATTAGTTTTTCATCTTTAGGATTTAGAGCATTTAAAAGCATTTCAAGGAATGCTTCCCAGTTCCCACTCCCTACTATATGAGCTAATCTAATAAGCATACTGAGGTACACTGAAGGATTTAGTTTCCCTCTCTGGCTTCCATTTCCAGCACTGCACACTTGCACTAGGGCTGACAGCCCCACCAGGCAGCCTAGGGGGTTCCCTGATGGTCTGCTCGAGGAAGCAAAACAGAAACCACTTGAGCATTACATCTATATATACAAAATACAGATCAAATATACAAAAATAGAAAAAGGAGAATCACTGTACACGGTGATTGTGGTTCTGTCTTCCCTGCATTTGTCCAGCTACGAAAAGCACAGAGTACTAGACCACACAAGTCATGCTGGGCCACCTGGCTACCAGATATGTCACAAAATGTGAAATTAAACTCTTATGCTCTAGAAAGGCTGCTCTACTCAGATTCCTGGATATCAAGTATGATTTAACAACTCCATGCTACCTAAACAGTGACAAAGAGAAGAACAGAAGTGACATATTCTTTGTGTCAGGGTCCCAAAGCATGTCACAGAGCTGTTCACAGACAGAAGAAACAAAGAATTTCTTGAGGTACCCAGAGTTTCAGGTGCCTCCATCTACAGGGGAAAGAAGGCAACATTTACACATGGGCAGAGGTGAGACAATCACAATAAACGGCATGAGAATTCTTACTGCCCAAACCTGTCCTTTCATGAAGAGTAAGTTGGTAGCTGTGTCATCAGAGTACAAGTAACATTGCCTAAAATTCCGGTATGTTCCACACAAGAGGGACATAACTTGCCTGTGATCTACTGGAATCAGTGAGCAGCCTGAGGGGGTTTTCAGTTCATGTGATTAGAGATATGTCTCGGAATTACACTGGAAGTGTGAAGGCTAGAACTTCGCCAGAAACTTAGTGCTCTGAAAGTCACATGCTTACGACCCACCATTTATAGTAAGTTACCAGCATGAAGTTCATCATGGAAGTGTAAGTGAATAGTATTTACCTTATGTCATCACATGGAAGGTGGACCTTAGTAGCATTAAAAATACAATCTTCTGCATGTCTTGTTTTTAATTTTATCCCTTCCTTTATATAAACTCACATGTAATTTCCCTTTACATAAGTTGCATTAAAAAGAACAACAACACAGCTAGAGTCACTCCACAGATATTTGTACACTAGAACTTACAGCTGGCCAAGGCTGAAAGAGCCTTTTAACATCTTTTTATCCTGCTTATTTTGAAGTCCAGATATTTTCAACTATGAGTACACATAGAAGTGAACTTTAAAAAAATGCTCAAAATAATCTTTAAAAAATGTTATTTCTAGTCAAAAGTTAAATGCAGATTATAAATACAGGTTAAATATATCAACAAATGTGTAAATCTATCTTATAAAAAAAGATTAAATCCAGACAAACTGCAATTTATAGAGAAAAACTCCAAATGAGATGCCTATCTGTATGAAATAAGATAGAACACACACACCAAAGACTAGGAAAATACAGCACTTGTAGGATCTTAATCATGCCACATTATGAATGCAAATTGGTTTTTACACAATGTCTTAGTGAAGCCAATGGAACAGCTCAGGAAAGAAATTTATGGGATGCTTCTGATCATTGCAAACCGAAGAATTCTAATAACAAGAGTGCTTGGATATACAAAGCTTAATACGGCAATTCGTTCAACTGTGCTTCTCCTAGAGCTGCCAGCTGGGAATTACTTTCTCCAATATCAAAGAAATAAACTCCAGACTCCACTCCACACTGGGAACTAAGAGTGCAGCCCTGATAATACTTTCTGTCACTCTGCAGGAATGAAAGAGCAACACCAAACTAGTTTTAAGGCTTCCCATTCTTGGCAGCAGCTACACCTGTCAAGACTCAGAGAAACACTCGTTAGGTTATGAAAACAATACAGCTAATCATTGCTTTTGGAAACATCCATTCAAAACACCTTGTTCATTCAAGCAGAAATAAAACAAGAACACTCTGAGAACAATAAAACAAAACTGACTAATGACTCAACTACAAACACCCCTGTGAAAACTGATTCAGTTACAAATGCTACAATGAATTATAACCAAATCTTCTCTGCTGAAGGAAAATATTTCAAGGTCAAATTAAGAATGCTCCACTGTGGAACAAGCCCTAGTGAGGAAATCACACAAAGCGATCCTGGAGCAGAGTTTTCTTTAGTTCCAACTGCCTAAACACTGTCTTTATTTGTACTTTTCTATAGCAGCGACATTTTATACATATATCCTGTACTGGCAGTGTTAGTACTATTTCTCCAGATATGTTTACAAACTTTTGAAAAAGTGGTCTGCAAGAAAAATGCTTAAAAATTCTGTCAGTAGAGAACGGAAAACATTGTTTAAGCCTGGGGGCTGTGTTCAGCCAGAACTAAATACAGCCTTCAGGTCACAAAAAGCACGAAAGGACACGCATGCTGGCAGAACACAAGATGTACCTGCTGTCCTGAGCGGTCTAAGAAAATCTCAGACTGGGAGGACTTTTAAAGATTACCTCCTCTGTCAAGGTGGAAGATACCGCCACTACTTCAGCAGCACAAAGGGGACTGAAAACTACCTTATTCAGAAAAGGCAGAGCCTTCAAACTTGCTGTTTAGAAGCCATGAACAATAAAAGATGGAGGAAATTACAAGGAATAGGTAAAGGAGGAGACCTTTCTAGATTGAAAAAATGGAAAACTAATCAGGCAGAGAATTCCCAGAATGAAAAACCAAGGCCAGGAAGACAGACTTCAGCAAGGCTTTGTTTTGTTGTCAGGAGACAACAGAACACAACAATGCCTGATTGGAACCCATTCAAAAACCAGTTATGAAACACTAGAGAAATCTAAATAAGAATATGATAGAGTCTCTCCTCAACACACCTTACATGACAGAAGGGATACTCTGCCTGTTCTAGAAGCTATGCCTCTAGGACCAGGAACCTCACTGGAATGCTGTTGGAAAGACTGAATTGGCCTTCTGAATGTACTCTGACCTAGATCATGTGGGCAGAATGGCAGGGTAAATCATGAATTTGGAAACATGAGCTCAGAACACTTCTTACAAGAGGTGGTAGAGCCACCAAATTGGTAGGCTGAGAAGAGTATTGCTAGTAGAATAGAAAAACTAGTTCAAGATGAAAGAGACAAATCAGGTAGTAATGGCTTAACTCTTCCTCAGTAAAAACAGTCTTTGAGATTTGGGGAAGATATATGAAATTTTAAATGAGGGGTGGGCTTGGCTTCTTCTTCTAGGGGACTGCTTCTCAGATGCTGAAGGGGTTAGAATTTCTCTTCCCTAAATGATTCTTCCTGCCATTGTGCTCACTGAAAACTACTGATCTGCGGGACTGAACCAGGGCTGGCAGAGGTGAGACTGACATATGGAAAAACAAGTAAGGAGCTCACATGTCCCCTGGGCTACCATAGAGCCTGTGGCTGGTTCCAGGCTTTGTGTCTTCGTGAATGATCTGAAGAGAGATCACATTTTTGTGTTGCAGATAACATTAAACAGAAGGAGCTGCAAGCACAAGATGGCTTAGAAACCTAGGCAGGAAGTGCTACAATGGATTCTGTTACAGAATAAATAAAAGAATGCATCTGGGATCTCTAATCTGAAACAAACACAAAGAAGAATTGACATACATAGGAGACGATGATTAAAATGTTTTAAGTATAGAATTGACTAACTACAAAAGCTATATTATATGTTTGTGTTTCAACCCAGCAATATCAGCACTGGGAAAGAACAGTGATTCTGTAGGTGAATCTAGCATAATTATACATCAAACATTTCAGTAGCCTTTAAAGGATCTCGTAGAGTTACAGTAAAGAATAATTAAATGAAAAGGGGCAGAAATAGAATGGCAGGAAAAATATAAATATCTAATAATATATAACTTGGTCATTGCCAGACAAAATAACTCACAATCAATCATGCAGATTTGGGCGTAAAGCTCTAAAAGAAGATAAGAAGGAAGCAGGAAGGAAAATAACCCTAAAAATTCATTAATATAGAGGAAGGATTTGGATGACCACATTTCTTGACACCAGAATGTTGAATAGCCAGTTTCCATCAAAGCATCACTACTTAGCGACATCATTACTTATGATATAAGCCAAGACAGGATGAAATACTTGCTGAAGTGGAAGACATGGGCAAATCCTTAGTTTTCTTCTCTTCCACAACTCTAAAGATTGTTTATGAAGTTGTTCCTCAGCTCCATTAAGTATTTTTCTGTTCTAACAATAAGGAATATGGGAAATCTTAGTCTCTGGCAAGAATGTAAAGCTAAAATAGTAATTAGTATTTTTCTTTGCAGCAAGAGAGCTTTTGAAGCGATGCACTAGATCTTAACTCCTACCTGAAGCAGCATTATCATTTGTCACAAAGAAAAAAAAAATCACAATGTTAAAGTTCAGCCACGTTAGACATAATTTTATGGAAAAAGTGTATTTCTTAGTTGGCCATTTCACCACTCAAACCCAAGAAAAGTGATATGGTTTGCATTTTAAAGAGAGTGAATCTAAATTGCCAAATTTGCAGCCAGAGAGATGAACAAACCAACAATAAGCATAACTCTGAATTTTGTGTCCTATTAAAATATCAAAAATACAAGCACTTCTCTATTATGCTGGATACAGAGAATATGAACTGTGCTCAGAAGTGTCATAATTAAAAAAAACCCCAACCTAACAACTATTCAACATGAAAGATTCAGGACACTAAGAATTACTGTGAAATTTGGATCTCTCCGTTGTCCCTTGTTTGGGAGTCTACCTAGATATTCGATTTTTTCCCACCTCTCAGACATACATGATGACATTTCAGAAATAGCAGTGATACTGCTCCGTAATGCCAAAAAACGGATTTGAAGATTGCATCCAAAGACTGGATGATGCCACTTTATCCCTTCTGTTTGAAAGGTGAATGTGTAAACAATATGGCAATGAAAATCCCAATTAATGAACTCCAGAAAAATATTTCAGAATCCTCCAATAAATCCAGCATAATAATAAACTCCTGAAATAAATTAGAAAACATGAGACATTCTCAAATAATATGAAAAGCCAAAGATGCAAGCTGTTTACAAAAATCGGAAATGCCATCTTAGCTTATATGATGTAATGTTTTTATACAAGCCTGGCAGACTAAACAGTTATAATGGTGCCAAGTGTTTGGAAGGTGATGAAATTGATTGAAACTGGCCAAGACACCAGTTCCAGCCCTGATCCTGATGCCTAAATACTACCTTCAAATATAGGAAGGCAGAAAAAAAGTTTAAAAGCATGTTAGTAAGATTGTATAGTTCAAGCCATCAATGGTTAGAAAATACCAGAATGAAGCATACTTGAATAACCTTAAATTGGACACTTTGTTTAGATTATGATATAGCCTTTAACTGCATGATTACGTACTAATTTTTCCACATAAATCCTGATTCATTCAGCATACATAATGGATAGTGCGCATATAATGAACTATTTTTCTTGTAACAGCTATTTTCTTTTGTTCAGCATGTAGTCCCAGGACTCATTTGCTACACATTATTCATATTCTTCTCTGAAGACAAAATTATGAAATTCATCATGGGTTTTTCCATGCACCTCATGGGTTTTCCAGGCTACTACAGTGTCTGTCTGATTAACAAACATTCATTAGTTTATTTTGAAAATATTGCTGTGAGGGGAGGCAGCAACACGCTTCCATTTTTCACATGGAAAACTGAGGCACAGGAAAGTTACTTAATGTGGTTGCTGTTCTCTTCAAAACCTTTTTAAAAAAGAAGTCCTACTCTCACAGAAGGTAGCAGCAGCCATTGACTCCAGGTACTCATAGTACCTTTCTCTGCTGGCAAATGAACAAGGAGGATTTGTCATCCTGGGGTTGTGTGTGGCTTTGGAACATGTCATGCACTGATACACATTGACCTTTCTCTGGCAGTCACACCAAAGCACGGCCTCTTCTGCCCTGTTCCTTGAATTTATTCCTGTCCCCCTTCCTTCTTCTTCCCCAGTCACACTTCAAAAGTCCTTCATTTCTAAGGCTGTCCTTTTAGTTCCAGTCTCTCTGCTTAGCAAGTCCTAGTTCCATTCATTTACTCCTGAGCTCTGTGGTCCAAATTGCCCAGTAACCCCCGTCTTGTACTTTCTCATTCTTCAAATTAATATAACCTGAGTGAACCTGCTCTCACTTTTTTTATCCCCAGCTCTACTTCCCTGATCATGCTGCCTGAACTTAGATTGTCTTCCTTGCTCCTTTATCTTCTTCTCCCATTCTCTTTTAGGGTTATTTTGTCCAATTCCCATTTAACCTAATCCCCATCTTGCAAGTCTTTCCTATTCTTCCGCCCTTGACCAGTCTCCACCTCTAGTCTGTTAGCACCTCCAGGGCCAGTTTTCTTGCCCGACCCCGTTGTCTGTGTGCCCCAAGTTCCGGCATCCCATTTGAAGGTTTGCTTCTCCGCTCTTCTCCTTTCTGTATTTTGACAGGTGTCGTTTTGAGAGGTGTCTTCTGCTTTCTCTCTGTCTATGCCAACGAAGGGCAGGGCGAGTGGATGATGGCATCACTGCTCTCAGCCTGGCTGGACCCACAGCCACGGTGCATCATCTGTAGGGGGAGCACAGCACAGCCACAGAAGAGCTTCAGGAAATTCAGCTGCTGACATCCAAGACTGTTCTATGAAGCCTGTGAAAAGCTTGCTTTTTCCAAGACTTGCAGTTTTCTGCAAACAGCTATATTTCCATAGAATTGGAGTGCTCGTGATACAAAAGACATCCATTCATCTGCTCAAGGTTTAATCCCCAGGTAAGGCTAATACAAATTTTATATAAAGGCCACCAGAATGTTCAGCACTGATTAAACATTTGTTCCTGGCCTAAGCTTACAGAAGTATGGCTACAATGTTCAAATATGGCAAAGAAAAATAACAAATGCTGCACTTTTTCCTATACACAGAATGAGTTCAAGAGAGTTCTGAGGAACTACACGTTGAACTGCACATCTGACTGAGCTGTGCTATCAGACCCATGTAAAAGAATAAGAGCAAATAATGCAAGATGCCTTTGGAAGTAACAGCTCATAACTGGCTTTATAATGTTGCATTCACTTTGAACCAAATCTTATCAGGAGTTTTGATCTGAAAAAAAAAATTCTGAAGTGCATACATTTATTATCTCTTATTTAACATTTGTAAGTTTTTAAAATGCTTTGATTCAGTAAGAGAGATGACAATGCCTACAAAAACAACACTGAAAGAAACATAGAAAAAAATACAAAAATAGATAAACTGTCATAATATTATTAATTGTTTACTCCAATTTCTAGATTTGTGGCTCCTGTATATACCTTCACAGAAGGTATAACCCAGTTCGCTGAATACAAAACATCTCAATATTAATCTTCTCATCTTAGAAAACAAGAAAAATATTTTTCTATCTGCATAAATTTTCCATTACTGCTTATGTTTTTACTGCAGCAGTGCTTGCAATTCCAAATAAGTGTATTGCAGAATTTGTCATAGTTGGATGCATAATGTTATGATTTCACTGGCTGTCTTTACAGTTACTACAGCTTAAAGACCAAGGACATTTTCAGAATATGAAAATCTAGTATATTTATAACTTACTATGTGTAATACCTTGCTATTTATCACAAGGCTTTGTTGAATATCAGTGATGCCAATCAAGAGCATCACCCTTTTCAAGAAAGATACCCTAAAATAAATTGCAAGTATTTATAATACAAATGTACCAATGTACACACTCAGGGATCTAAATGTATGGCACGTACATTTGTAGGCTTATCTCAAAGAAGAATGCCTTAACCTTTGCTTCCTGGTTTTCTGTTTCCATTAAAACAAGCTTTTCGATGCATAAGTGCCACCTGTAGGAAATACTGGAGTATTTCAAGAGCAGCCCTGTGCCAGGTGAGGCACTGAGTTGTCTCCCTGCCATCCCCAATATAGGCACCTCCTTTGGAAATTCAGCTACGTATTGAGGAAGCAACGGCCCTGGACGATGGCAGCTTGCTTGATGAAGGTTAGTTTGAAAAGCCACATCGACAGGAAAGTTGTTGTTTTCCAGTGAAATCTATTCAGAAAGGAACTGAAACTAAAAATACTGTATTTTTCCATTTGCTTGTCTGTATGACATTAATCCACAGGAATCAAGCAGTCCTTCACTATTGTATGTTGATCCAAATAGAGTTTGTCATGATTAACACGGACTACTTCACTACAATTACTTAGGGTACACAGATATGAAAGATTGCATAATTTATCTATTTTTAACTATATCTACTATTAATTATAAGGAATATATGTGAAAAAGTGTTTTAACAAAAAAAGAGAAGAACAACAACCAGTGTAATCCCCACTACTATAAACATAGTTCAGTTTCCTGTGGCAGTGAGTAAAGCATGAACGGATGGAAGTGCATGTATCTTAATCCTAACATTAAAAGAAAAAAATCAAAGTATTTCTAATGTAGCTATAAAAATAATACTGATAAAAAACTGATAGTGATAAAAATAATAACTGAGAATTTTCAATGTCTTATCATTTTTAAAAAATATTACCAAAAAAAAATAACGAGCTCACAAAAAATAATATTTTTAAATGTTAGAGTCTGCCTAGGTCAAAGAAAATTAAGTATTTAATGCCAATTCGTAAAAGATAACAGAGAAAACCGGCCTGACTCCCTCCATAGCCATCAGCTTTAACAAATATGCTCCAAAAATACACCCACAACAAGGAAATAGTTTCATTAATCCAACTGTACCAATCACTGATACACTGAATGGGGAATAGTATCCCCATTCCTTGGTTCATTTACTAGGTGACATAAATTCCACACCCAAAGCACATTTTGGATCCATAAATGAGAAGTTATTTTTAATAATTCTATGTGAAATGACAAGATAGAAATTATCTGGTATATGAGAACCAATTGTATGCCACTCTACGAAAAAATATTAGTTCATTGTTTGACAGCCAGTGAGTCTGTTTAGTTTTGTCAGTTACAGTTGTGTACAAACGACATATCTCTTCTCCCCTAGTCAGCCGGCAGCGTCGCTTCGAGCACGTACACTTGTTTTGGCTGTCCCTCGTCACCACCTGACATTTATCTGCTTGCTTCAACACAGACAACCCTTAACAGCCGCACCTGCTACTCTGAAACCAGATTTCATCTGCCTGCCGGGGAACAGACGGGCGGACGGACTGAAAGCCGTTGTCCTCAGGGCGCTGCGGTTTCCCGCGGCGGTGCGGGCGCCAGGCGCGGCGCGGCGCGGCGGGAGCGCGGCTGGGCGCACCGGGCCCGTCGGCGCGGTGCTGTCCGCGGTGCTGAACCGCCTCCCTCTCGGTCTCCCCCCGCACCCCATCTTGTGAGCCCCAGCCTCGGTGCGCTCGCCGCCTCATGGCTCTCACGAGGGACCGGCAACAAGTCTGGCCGCTTGCCCACACCAGCCGGCACATCCGCCCGTCTATCTGAAGCATGGGAATTGCTCTGTAATACAAAGGACTTTGGAGACCGCGGGCAACAAAACCCCACCAGGGCCACTACCCCATCCCTAGCTCCGGACTCTCCGCAGCTCGGGCTCTGGCTCTCGCTGCTGCCTCTCCCAGAACAAGCCCCAGCGTCCATTCCTGGCAGAGGCAGGGTTGTGCAGCAGGCTTGCCCGGGGTAATCGCACCGCAACGCCAGGCACGGTTAAGGGAGCGGCGGTTTTCCCTCCCTTCCCTCCAGCAAGGTGCAACCTTCTCTTCTTTTGTTCTCAATGACAGGAGGGTGGCGGCAGCGGCGGGAGGGGTGGGGAACACTTGCACCTACAAATTCATGGGGGATAACAAAGGACCATACGACGCGAGGATTAATTTGCATTAGCATCCATGAGGGCAGCAGCATTTTACGTCTGCAGGGATTAGCCGCGCCGAGCCCGGGCTTACCGTCCCTATCGCAGAGCTGAATCGCCTCCAGGCTGAGGTTCTTGATCACCTCCTCGCAGGGGCTCGTGGGGCTGCTCATGGTGTGCGCCAGGCGCGGAGCCTCCATCGCGCCCCTCACCGCTGCCTGCAGTGGCTTGGCCGGGGGCTGGGGCTGGCCGGCTCCGGTGCAGAGCCGTGCGGCAGCGCTTCCCGGCGCCGCCCGGCTCGGCTGCGAGCGCTCAGCGGAGGAGGCGGGCGAGGAGCGGATTTGTCACCGCAGCGAGCCAGGGAGGGGGCAGAGGCGAGGCGGCCGCCCGGCGCGCCCCGGGATCCGCGTTTAAAGGGGCCGCGACCGCCGCCTCGGAACCATCCCTTCCCCCTCCGCTCCTTATGTAACTGCGGCCGCACCTCCACGGGAAGCTTCCGAGTAGTCCAACCTCTCCGAGTAAGGCCCTGCAAGCGGCCGGTCCGGGTACCAGCCGGTCTGCCTCGAGCACAACTGCCCACCGCCGCGGCGTGGTTTGTTTCGAGGTTACTCCATAACCCGACAGAGTCGCCCAAGGCAGAACCACCCCCAAGTCACCGTTAGTGACTTCCCTTCCCTAAACGCACAGCCCACCATGACCGCTGGGTGCAATCACACCCAGCTGCAAGGGATCTGCCGTCCACTCTGATCCTTCGATTACGAAAGAATTTGCAGAAAGAAATATTAGCCGGTTTTAGATTGATAAACCTAGAAAAGCTGGCAGAAGGTTATTGATTGCAAGAGAGGGTGTGGGAATGAGCCATTTCTGGCTGTCCTGCACACTTCCCACCTGACCTTTTTGTGGGAAGGAGAAATAATCCACATGGTAGCAGTGCCATTCCTATCAAGCTTTTCTGAAAAGTACTTATTTATTAGTTCCCAGCTTCAGGAACAAGAACGGGGCCAGAAAATGAGAAAATTTAAAGAGTAATATGATAAGAAATTAAACTTGTGTAGCACTGTGCCATCATCAGGTGTGACAGCTCAGCTCCCTCCCCACTACAGGCCTGCAGGCTGGGCAAAGGAGCAGCCACTGGGCCTTAGGGGCTGCAGGAGTGCGCTGCTTTCTCCAGATCTCAGACTGACTTTGGGATCAAGCTCACCGTGCTGGAATGGGATCACCAGTTTCCAGACAAAGTGTTTTAAGTCCGTTTCCTACCACACATTACAACAAGCACTCCTGGCACCAGTCTGCTGTTTCACCAAACCAAAATTGACACCATTTAGCCATTAATCATGAGACATCAACACTGGTTGCATTGAGAAACAGCAGTTCATTGCATGTTGGCTCCCACCAAGACTGAGGCTGTGATATTTCTTGGTCAGCACTGCATGACAGCAAGTTCAGAGAGTCCCTAAAGCTCCCATTTATCTTTCTGCAGTCCCAAGACCACCCAGTGTCTTCCCAGTCCTCACTGATCTGGCACAGTAGCAAGCCCCATGCACAGCTGGATGTCTGTCATTCCACTAACACTGGGCTTTGGGATCCTTCCATTCTATATGATGGTTTCCAGGGACACTAATCTCTGAAAATCCAGGGGAGAAGGAGCAATGCTGAGCACCCTTCTGGGACTGTGTACTCTTTACACACACACACACCCACACACCCACACACACCCACACCCACACCCACCTCACACACATGATTTCTTGTTCATATTTTTTTTCCCCTTTTCCCCTGCTCTTTATTTCTCTGGTGTTTTTAATCATGATGGAAAATGTGTGCAGAGGGGTCAGGCAGAGGAGAAATGGAATGAGTGGGAAGGGAACCTAAAGGAAGAGAAAATAAAAAGGAAGTAACAGGATGGAGAGTGTGAGTCAGTGGGAAGAGAGAGAAATATATGAATGAATGCACAGACAGAATGAGGACAAATATAGAATTAGAAAGGGAAGAAATTAAAGTGGGTGAGACTACAATCATCAGGTTTTAATTTTGTCTCTGACAAGCATTAATTCCCTAGACTGAAGCAAAACCTTTCTCCTTGATATTGCAACTGTTCTTAGCAGACAGGCATCTCCTACGTAAGGCTGGGAAATTTCTTTCTCTGAAGATGGTGTATTTAGTCTCTCAGCCTTATGTTTCACATTCATTCCCTTCCACAATGTGGCAGGCACTTCAGCAGCTCACACAATCTTATTACTTCTTTGCTATAACATTATATAAAGTCCATTTGAAACAGACACTGTTCTTGAATACTGAGAGAATTCTCAATTTATTCCCTCTGCCTCTATTTTATACACCTTTCTCTCCTCTACTTCTTATTCTATGCAACTGAAACCAGGTTTTTAAGAACGGATGGATTTTGCATAGCTCTTTGGAAGCAGACAGCTTTCGGGGTGTTGCCATTCCTCAAAGGCCTCTCATTTCTCAGCTACCTTGTAGCAATAATCCCTGTCTAAGATATATCTATTTCTTTCCCCACACTATTACAATTTGTTCTAAGAAAGGACTGATTAACTCTCTAAATACCAGCCGACTTCAGTGTAAGTGTAGAGCAGAGAAACCTTTTCCATAGCTCTGCTTTTCTAAAGCTAGACCTGCCTGAGACAGTATTTTGCAGAGTCACACTTCAGACTGCGTGCTTCCTTCAGCCTATCACTACTCCCATCACCTGGGCAAGGAATCAACATTTTTTTAAAGCTCAGATTACTCCCAGATGTGATTCCATGCAATCACTTGGCAATGAATTCAGTCCTAGGTATTTCAGTCTCAGAGCACACAATGCTCTCATGGCGTTTTTCTCACCTGAGAGAACTATACTCTGCTTGTTTTAACAAGGAATATCATTGTCTGAGGCACAAGTTATGTTTGTGATAAAGGACGACAGAGTCTCAGCATATAATCAGAAAGTTTATTCTGTGACAGATTATCCCTGACAGTGTTTAGCAAAAAATGTCACATATCACAAATATGGGTCAACATTATGTAATGGAAAGTCTGCCAATGGCAGCACAACGTTAGAGACAGCAGAGGATCATGTGTTTAGAACTGCAAAAGCTTGCAAAAAATTTACCACAACAGCAACCTCTCAGACTTTCAACATTTAGATAAACAGAATCTCACCAACTTATGTAGTTCAACAACAACGTCTCTGTTTTTACAGTAACCTCACACAAAGAGAGAGAAGTAGCATTTTCTAGTGTGATGCACACACGAGGAAATGTGAGCTGTGACACACAGCTCTTGCCTGGAGAGGTTCAATAATCTCAGCTCTCCTGCCTCAGCCTGGCATTCACGGTCCCTCAGGTAGGTCAGCAAGATCTTGCTGCAGAGCTACCACTCTACAGCAGAAAGGCAGAGAGGCTGCCAGCCAGCTGGAGAGATGTGTGGCTTCTTTCCTAAAGGCACAACCTCATTCATGCCATAAAGCAAGGGGAAAAGGGATTCCTGTGTATTCCTTTCCTCCCCACAAACAACCCCCCTCCCCCACAAATACAAAGTTCAGCCCCACCTGTGTTGCACCCTGTTTTGGGAAAACTGCTGTGCATTGGCAGCAGAGCACAGCACAGAGCTGGGCAACCCCATTCTCACTATTTGAAAACTCTTTTGTATTTCATTGTAGCAGGTTTTTATCTGCAAAAGATTATAAAAGAAAAAAGAATATAAAGAAACCCCTTTTCTCAGACCTCAGCAAGACTCATAGAGTTACAGCTCTGCCTTCCCACTTGGGAATAAAAAATGACTTGTGTTATTGCTCAGTGGACTGTGCAAGCAGAAGGCAAAAAGACTACAGGCATGGTTTTCAGGAAAAAAACCCAGGAAGGAATTAAAGACAGCATCTTGGGATTTTTTTCCTCCTATTAATATGTCACTGAGGAGAAAAGCAAAATATTAAATGACAGAAAAAAAGAAGGATGAAAATCAGTATTGAGGGTCAGTCCTCAAAGGTGCACTGACCAAACTTAGCAACTAATCCCTGAAGTTTCATGGAAATAAATTCTTTGCAATTTTGCAGTCATTCTCTCTTTTTAACGGACAATGCCAACTATTTCAAGTGTGCAAAGGCACACACTTGAAAAAGACTGTTTGGAAAAAATATTAGTGAAATGCCATAGAACTGAAGTAAAATCCACAGACTAGTGACAGAAAGACAAAAAACCCACCCCAGACTTAAGAGCCAAAGTGAAAGGCATGACTCTATAGAGTTAATGTGCAGTGCGACACTGCGGCCTTTGCTGAGACAGACAATGGTGTATGACAATTTAGGTACTAGGTACAGTATCTAACCAGGAACCTCTTTATTTTTTCTCAGATAACAAAGCAAGAGCCTCCTCAAGTGCTCAAACAATGAGGATGATGGCAGAGATCCCCCTTTTATACTCCAGGAAAGTCCAAGGCAGAGCAGCAGTGTTTATTCTTAGCTCTAAAGTGAGTCTCTCTCCCTCTTTCTGCAAAAGTAACACCTATGGCCAGGCACCCCGACACAAAGTCCATCAGTGAAGCTCCAGCTCTCCTGGAAACGTCTCTGCCTGCTGTTTTCTGCTTCGGTGTTGTTTGAGATGCTGGGAAGCTCCACAGCTTCTGGAAACTCTCCAGTGAGGTGCATGCAGTAGCTCATACATCTCAAAATGTCTCTCCTTCCCTGTTCAGTGGGCTTCATTTCAGCAATTGCATTTAGTTTATGCATTCAGGCTTCTCTTGCAAGGCCATAAAGCATACTTTAAAACATCAAAGATACAATTCTGAGGCAATCTTGTGACTTCTGGTGCCAGGGAACCTACTCATGAATCTGGAAAAATGGCTTCAGTGTAGGCAAAACTAGTCTATAACTCGGATAAAAAGACAATCAGTCAGTGAAAAAGACAACCAAGACAACCACATAAGACAGAAAATCACTAAAGAACAAGTGGCACAAACGGGGTAGCCAGAGTTTGACTCTGACAAGTCTCCCAATACAGGAATTAGAAGGGGTCAATTGCAGGTAATAGCAACAGCTTCAGAGCAAATGAAAGGAGGTGGTAATTCCTGCGATGGATGTTACAGTTGTAAGACTAAAGGACAGTGCAAGTGCTAGAAGTTTTTGTTCACTCAAGGGAAGGCTGGAAAAGTTAATACAAAAGGAATCGTTTACTAAAACCACAAGTGACTGAGCTGAGGGTGACTGAGCCCTAAGCTGAAAACCAATAGAGTCCAGGGAAGAGTTACTGAAGACTGTTTTATGTGCTTGTTATGCCCTTCATCTTCTGTAAATACCCATTTTCAGCCACTGCTAAAGGAGCTGTACTATCCTGGGTAAGTCCCTGGTCTGACCCAGGACAATCACAGAAATGCCCTGCTATCCAACCCTTCATTCCTTACCACCCACCACTGCCACACCATCCTCATTCATAAGGAAAACTTCAGAGTATGGAGCCCTCTGATGGTACTGGCTAGGTGTACAAATCTCAACCTAATCTAAGCAACATAAGCAATTAAACGGGAATAGTCCTCTCAGACCAAGAAAGATATCAAGAAAATTATCATTTTATTAATGTTATTGATGGTGCTGCTTTCTAAATTTCAGTTTTCTGATTAGCTTTATACAGTCTAAATAAGCTTCTAAGAAAGAAAAATTCTTTCATATGCAAAAAAAAATAGTATTTGTAATTAAAAAAAATTTATTTGTTTCCCATTGGGCACAAAGTACTGCTTCATGTTTCATGCTTAGCATTATCACTTAATTTCATTTTAAGTTTAGCCTCCCTTTATGAGATCCAGAGTAACCTTAGAGAACAATCTGAACCTCTCTCCTTTGTGCTGTTAATCAGTCTTCCTACTTTTGTAACCACTTTCACATTTAATTAGTGCCTTATCCTCCAGATATTGGACCATATCTTGACCTTTAAAGGATACTTTTGGCTGCTTATCCTTGACAATGCTGACTGCTATTCAGATTTAGTTTCTGTCTACAGTTCAGTGGCTAGCTTTGATACCTTTAAGTGAATTTTAGCCCCAGGTGACCTGTTTCAGTAATTTCCTTAAGATATTAGGTGGCACAGCATCAAATGCCTTTGTAAAGTCTTGATGCTATTCTGTCCTCTGCTAATCTTCTGGCTTCATTGTAAAAGATGTGGAGGGATAAACATTCTAATTGGCCTGGCTTGATGTACTGCAGTACATCTGTGCCATATCAGGGTCTCATTGCACTATTCACCTCCATATAAATGTTTCCCCCTTCAGCTTCACTATTTATAGTATTTGTTTCAATTTGGAGCCATGCCCGTAAGACAATAGTTTCCATAGTTACTCTTAATTCAGTTTTTAAAGTCTTCTGGCATGCTGACACTTTATTAGTCTCCTGATACTTCCTCAATTCTCTGTGGGGTTTTTTAGCAACTAGCTGTTCCATCAGTCCTTTAAATATCTGAAGGGACACCTCTGATTCATTTGTTCAAGTGGCGATATTTCATTATGTATTTCTTAGTTACTTTTTCCCAGCAGTTCATAATTACATCAATGATTTCTTAAGCAAGCCAATATTTAATCTCCTTCCCAATAAACTTCATGGCAAAAGTCCAATTAGTCTTAGGGAGAATAAGAACTGGTCTCAAAATTTATCTCCTTATTACAAATTAATTACAATTAATATTTTCTTGGTCAAGTAATTTTGTGCTACTGTGCCTTCAGGACTTATAACACAGTGTTTTCATATTATTTTTAACCTCTTGGCAGCTGTTTCAGTGTATCCTCACGTTGTCCCCCTTTCTCTCCTGTATGCTAAACTTTGAATATAAAACCCTTTTTTGGTGACCCTCCAGTTTTCTGTTTCTAGTGAAGTTCATATTTTAGTTTAACTTATTTAAGTAGCCCGCAGTGACCCATTCTCTCTTTGGTGTTTCCCATTCTCATAGGAAAAAGACGTGTTTCTGCTGGCTTTTCATTACAGTATCCTCTCACGTTCTCCCTGCTGCCCTTCCCCCTTCCACAAAGCCTTTTCCGAAAATATGTCAACTGATCCTGTGAATGAGATTTTCCTCATAATACTACACCCTTTCACTGGATAACCAAAACTCTTCAGCCAAGAAGAATGTACAGTTCATTAATAAAGTTAATGAAGAAAGTCTAAGTGATTAGTTCCTCAGTGTCATCTACTGATCTCATTTTCTTATAACTATAGAGCTATAAGCATTTTGCATAAGCACAGAAGATGGGATCTAGGTTGATGTCACTGCTTTTGTACCATCATAATCTGCTATGACTGAGGTGATGTGGCAACACAGGAAAGACATCATTGCCTCATCCCCCACTGCTACCATGAACACAGTCAATTAACTGCTAAGGAAACACCAGGAAGATTGTGTTAAATCAGTGAGAGTAGGAACACCAAGACATTCCTTAGCTCAGAGACTGGATGAGTAGTGAGACTAATCTTAAATTTCTCTCATTTGACTCAGTCACTTACTACAAGCTCTTATACTGTTTTTCAGATCTATGATTATTTATATATATGTTTTGCATTGACCCAGGCTGGATGCCAGGTGCCCACCAAATCTGCTTTGTCACTGCCCTCCTCAGCTGGACAGGGGCGAGAAAATATACAGAAAAGCTTGTGGATTGATATAAGGCCTGGGAGAGATCACTCAGCAGTGACTGTCATGGGCAAAATAGAATTGAATCAGAGAAGTTAATTGAATTTACTACCAACCAAAATCAGAGTAAGATAATGAGAAGTAAAACAAATCTTAAAAACACCTTCCCTCATCCCACCCTCCTTTTTGGGCTGTACCTCCTCCCCAACCAGTGGTGCAGGGAGAACGGGAATGGGGGTTATGGGCAGTTCATCACAGATTATTTCTGCTGCTGCTCAGGGAGAAGAGTCCTTCCCCTGCTCCAGCATGGGGTCCCTGTCTCAGGAGACTGTCCCCCACAGACTTCTCCAGCATGACTCCTTCCCATGGGCTACAGTTCTCCATGAACTGCTCCAAAGTGGCTCCCTTCCCGTGTGGTGCAGCCCTCAGGAACAGCCTGCTTCAGCATGGATCCTCCATGGGGTCACAATCCCTACCAACAAACCTGCTCCAGTGTGGGCTCCTCTCTCCACAGGTCTGCAAGTCCCTCCCAGGAACCTGCTCCAGCGTGGGCTTGCCACAGATTCACAGTGTTCTTTAGGGTATCCCACTGCTCTGGCATGGATCTCCTTCATTGGCTGCAGGTGGGTCTCTGGTCCCCTGTGGATTTTCATGGGCTGCTGGGGGACAATCTGCCTTGCCATGGTCTGCACCACAGGCTGCAGGGGAATCCACTCTGGTACCTGAAGCACCTCCTGCCCCTCCTTCTGCACTGACCTTGGTGTCTGCAGTGTTTCTCTCACATAATCTCAGTCTTCCTTTCCCTGGCTGCAATTACTTCTGCACAATAACTTTTTTTTTCCCCTTCTTAAATATGTTATCACAGACGCATTACTGTGATTTCTGATTGGTTTGGCCTTGGCCAGTGGTGAGTCTGTCTTGAAGTCAGCTGACTTTGGCTCTGTTGGACATGGGGAAAGCTTCCAGCAGCTGCTCCCTTAAGCCACCCCTGTAGCAATCCCTGTCCCCTCTCTGCTACCAGAATCTTGCTACACAGACCCAATGCAATATGTGACCCACAATTAAAATGTCACAAAATTTCACAAGAAACAGTTTCACATTAGAAACAGCAATGAAGAGCTGCGTTTTCCCGTGGGTTTGCTCTGGTAGGAATACATGTCCACTTAGCACCCATATACAGGCAGATTAGATAAAGAGAGTAAAGAAATAAACAATAAAATCAGCATTTGTCTGTAGCACCCTTTCTTTAACAACATCCACAAGCATTTTAATTAAACCATGTTCTGCTCTGAGTTATATCCTACCACTGTTACTTGTGTTCTGTATATATGTCAGTCCTGCAGTGTGTTATTTATTGGTAGCGTAGCAATCCTTACCAATTTCCAGTTGTTGTACATATGCAGTGCCCTGGAGTGTTGAAAGTCAGTGGAGGACTTGTGGCATTCTGTGAGCCTTGAAAATCCTAGAACTGACTCAAAGTCTGTTAGTGACTAATTCACTGCTCCTGCTTCTTAAACTAGGCTGCACAGGAGGATAATTGCAAAGGCCATCTTTAGCCTAAGGAGTTTATTTGCCTTAGGATCTTTCCGCAGTCAGTGGAGAGTAGAAAAATCCTCATCTGTGTCTCAAAGGGAGTTCTTTGTAGGTACTCGGAGTTGCTCCAGAGGAAATGCTTCTTCTTGATTCTAGAGGAAGCAGGGGGAGAAAAACCTTCTGAGGCTAAATTTGGTCTTTGTGAATGCCCTCTAAATTGTTCGTGTGTTTGCGAGAGCTATCTTTGATAATCTGCACTATATTCTGGAGTGAGAAATGAGAGCAACTAACAAATTTGGCAAAACTTTCTCTCCAGGGCTAACACAAGCTCCTCAGCTCCTTGTCCAAGGTTCAGAGGGCTTAATCTCCTCATGCTGATAGGAACAGGACTGCCTGCAAAGCAGAACAAGTGTTCATTTATTCAGGCACAGCAGTTGCCTGATGACAGAGGTCTGACAGTGGCTCCTCTGTAATGGAACATGGGTCTGTGTTCAGACTTATCCAATCACTGCTTATCTGAGACCTGCTGAACTCACATCAAATGCTCATCATTTGTAAATTCTTTTTCTCTAATTTCCTCTATTTCTTCCATGTTACTTGCTAACCTGATATCTTTCGTTAGTTTTTAAAACCAAATTTACTAGGGTTATTTATCTAATTTTTCTTTTTAATATCAGTATTTTTTCTTGATTCCCTCTGTTCTTATTTTATCCATTTTCAGTCTAACCTCACCTACTCCCATCTGTTTGAGAACCAGCTTCTGATTAATCCATCTCCACATAAATTCAATTTAGCCATCAACTGTACATTTTCGGGGTTGATCACATGACATCCACCTGGTTATTTCTGGGATTAGGAGAGAAAATGAGGTAGAAAGTAGTAAAAAAAGCTTTCTGTGTTGAAGCAGTTAATTTTGATTAATTAAATTAAATTTTACTTGGTTTGTGTGGCAAAGTTTTGGTTGCTACAGGGAGAAGCTGCTGAAGTTTCCCTCAGGTCCGATGGAGCCCATGCCAGCCAGCTCCAAGGCGGACCCACCACTGGCCAAGGCCAAGCCCATCCACATTGGTGGTAGCACCTCTGGGATAACAGATGTAAGAAGAGGGAAAAGATACTGTGCAAGAGGAATCAGAAGAGAGGAATGAGAATATGTGAGAGAAACAACCCAGACACCAAGGTCAGTGAAAAATGAGGGGGAGGAGGTGCTCCAAGCTCTGAAGCTGAGGTTCCCCTGCAGCATGTGGGAAGCACTCATGTTGGATAAGTTCGAGGGGGACTGTCTTCCATGTGACGGACCCCATGCTGAAGTAGTGGAAGAGTGTGAGCAGTCCGCCCTTGAGAAGAAAGGGGTAGCAGAGAAAACGTGTGATGAACTGAACAAACCCCAAATTCCCCATCACCCTGTGCCACTGGTTAGGGAGGAGATAGAGAAAATCAGGAGTGAAGGCGAGGAAGAAGGGAGAGGTAGGAGGAAGATGTTTTAAGATTTAGTTTTTATTTCCCATTATCCTACTCTGATTTGATTGGTAATATATTAAGCTAATTTCCCCTAGCTGAGTGCATTTTGCCCATGACAGTAATTGCTGAGTGATCTCTCCCTGCCCTGATTTTGACCCACAAGCCTTTCGCTACATTCTCTTTCCCTTTCCCAGCTGAGAAGGGCAGTGACAGACCAGCTTTGGTAGGTACCTGGTACCCAGACTGGATCAACTCACCACATAAATTTTCTGATCTCTTGTCCTTAGCAAGCTATTTACAGCAGCTGCCAGTTGACAAGAAAGTTGTCTGTGTGGATTTTATCAATCTTACAACATATTGCCTGTCATGCTGTGGAAGTATTAATTTGTACCCATAAATGACAGTAAAGTTTTCCAATACCGTATTGAGCACAGCAACAGAAGTAAGGGTATGAGGTGGAGCTATAGAGTTTTGTACTTTAAATCCCTATCTAGATTAGCCCTACTATTTTGTGTGGGCAATAGCTAGACTACTGCAATTTAATTTCTTGCATTTTTAAAACAGTCATTACATTTAAAAACATATTTTAATGCTGTAGCTCCACCAAATTAATGTATAGGTTGCACCAGCTTAATTATATACACCCCTACAGCGATATAGCTACAGTTCACAAAAACTAAAGACAACCTTCTCCCTTAATTTCTGTGTAACACCAAACTGCTCCTGCCAGGAATGAATTAGACCTGGTATTAAGGCAGTAGTGAATCTGTGTTTTTGGAGGAGAGCCAAATGTTCACGTATATTAAAATCTCTAGGAACGTATTACTACATATGTGTTTGCATTCATAAAATTTATCAAGCAAAGCTATTCAGTAAAGGAAGATATGACACAGAGTGAGCCTAAGGAGAGATTGAAAATGGGAATATTTTATCACTAACCAATGACTATTTTCATTTGTCTAATAGTGCAATAGAAATGAGTGCCAAATCCTCCATTCTCTGCAGACAGTTTGAGGCCTGAGCAAAAAAGCTCCATTACCAGTTTTTTATTGTTCTTTCTTGAAGTTGAGTAATATATCACTATAAAGTAGGTGAAATAAATGAGGTATAAATCGAGCTAAATTCAAGGATTAATGAGATTAGCAGCTATCAGATCCATAGGCTATCTATAGACTGACCACTAAGTCTTATGCCCTCAGGAGTTAATTACACAGCTATCACAACATTGAAAATGCATGACTGGTCTTTACCTGAATTGCAAACAAGCCTTCCCACTCTTAGCACAGGAGCAGTGATGTCTGACAAAAATGTGGCAGCAAATAATTCAGAGACAGAAGACAGAAAAGTACTCCACAATATCTTCAGGGCTTCCTCCCATACTTAGGAGGCATGAGGGATGCTCAGTGACAAATAAGATAAAAATTGTGAAGGCCAGCTGTAAAAGAGGTTGGTCCCCCCCACTCCTCTCACCAGAGAGTTCAAAGTTTCCTTTATAATTAACACTTGTAGAAAATGATTAAAAAGTCTGCAGTGATCATGATGGCTAAGGTGGGGAGACCCAAGCTCTCTGGGTCTTGGTTCTGATTTGGTGCAGTGCTTCTGCAGCTGAAATGGTGCCATGCAGCCCTTTTGGGAACAGTTACTGTCAGCAAGTATTATGAACTTGCAGTCAGTCTGGACAAAGATGCTAATTCCCAAAGTGCATTTGTTTGGCTGCAGAAGGCAAATACTGGGAGTTACCAGGAGTGTCAATAAAGAAACAGGAACAAGCAGTGAGCTCAGACTACAGTCACTTTCAGGGATTGAGCATTCATTAAAATGACTGCCTGACAGCACTGTCTAAACGGAAATATTATGCAAATGGTGAATTCATCCTGAAGTAAAACCTCCTTCCGGTATCTTGCTGGCAAAAACACTTTATCAACAAATATATCCAGGTTGAAATCGATCATACAATCAGCTTTAGAGAGAACATGTAAGTCTTATCCCTATTTTCTCATTTTGGATTTCTCCACCCTCTTGAGGGATGGTGGTCTGAACTCCTTATACTGTCAAACTCCCACTGACCTCAACAGAAAACAGCTCATCTCAAAACACAGCTGAGTAGAGCAGCCAGCTGCCTTTGCTTGAGCCAGCTGTTCCCAAACCGAGGTTGCAATCCCACATGCAGCTGCAAGGCAGGCAGTGAGAGCAGGGTCAGTTCTCCAGCCTATTATGTGGTTCTTCCACAGACTGTGGGAGCAAAAGCTTTGCTACAACAATGATCATGGGTATCTTCTTTCACTGCTTTAAAGTTGTTTTCCCCCTTCCTCCCCCCTCCACTACTGATGGAGTCTTATTACCGCTTGATCCAGCTGAACCCTAAGGCAAAGTTTTCAGCACTGGGCAGAGTCCTGCAGAGAGTTTTGTATGAATTATAAAGTCAGGGCATTCAAATACTACATCAATTCACTTCCCACACGCTGTCTTCAGGAATGCTTATTCATCTTGAAATGATGGTACTCTAAGAAGTCACTTAAGCTCTTAAGCTTTCCTGAGCTCATGTCACAACTTCAAGAACAATCAAAAGGAAGAACGCTTGGAAAAGCATAAAAACAAAACCCATAGTCAGAAAAATTTGTTGCTGCAGCTTCTGCTAAATGAAGAGATCACTCCCTGTGCAGATACAGCATAACATGTTCTGCTGTATAGCTCATAACAAACTTTGGTTCAGTCATTTCTGTCACCAAAAATTATTTTGCTGTGGTGTCCTCTTTGTTTTGGGATATAGACAAACATAAAAGCCCCTCTGCACACACCATTCTAGAGACCGTAAGGGAGAAGCAAAGAGCAAAGAGATGTTCCTCCCACTTCACTGGGGAAGGGCTGGTGGCTATTTCTAACAATCAGATTCTCATTCTGGCAGAGATATCTTAAAAATTATTTTTTGTTGTCATTACATGTAGCAGCATTGGTAGCCTTTACAAAGCACTCTTGTGTTTCAAAGATAACATTAGCACAAAAACACTGGCTGTGCACTTCCACAAAGGCTAAGCAACATTCCTTACAGCCTTAAATCATGTCTTCCAGGCCTGCTGGAGGTCAGAGGGGCTGGCACAGGGGAGCAACTAAGTGCAAGTCACTTAAAATGTTCTACCTGCTAACTAACGAGCAGACAAGCCCTGGCAGGCTGGCTGGAGCTGCAGGCGCACAGCACTTGCTATAGTTCATTTCAGAAGTGTAGCACTGCTTTCCTCTCTCTCATGCCCTCTGCCACATGCCAGCAAGCAAACAGGAGTATGGGACCAGCTGACCACTTCTGATGCCAAGGACTGTATGCGTGCTGTAACAGCCTGTGCTCACCAGCACTTCTCAAAGGAAAGGAGAAGCCAGTGTTCCTCTCGAGCCTTGGGTGAGGGCAGGGAAGAGTGGGGGAAGAACTCCCTCCTGTACTCTTTATGCTGTCGTGGGAGCTAAGCACTTTACTTTTTTAGTAAAGTGTGTGAATGTGAGTTCATGGCAGGTTGTCCCCTTCCACACAACACAGCAATTGAGGGAGTGCTGTCAGGGCCATGGCACCAGCTCTCTGTGCAGAGTTCGCACAGTCTGGGAAAGTGGGCAAGGTGGAAGCACAGGCACCCCTCTGCATCCTAATGCTGTTCCTTCCCTTCCTAGGGCACAGCGCAGTGCCTGGGACAGACAAAGAAGTAAACGCAGGGCAGAGGTGCTCTCACAGACTCACAGAAAATGCCGAACGGGAAGAGACCCACAAGGATCATGAAGTCCAGCTCCTGGCTCTGCACAGGACTATCCCCACTCTTAAAACCACTTTGCCCTTCTCTTCCCCAGAGTGCTTTCTCCTACTCACTGATTTTGCTTACCAGTGGTTCTCAGGGAAAAGAAAAAAAAAAAGGAAAAGCCACAATGGGCAAATAAAACTTTTTCCAGACACCAGCCAGGACATGGTAGTGATGCTCCTCTCCAGTCCTTGATCAGGGACATATAAAGGAACTATAACTCTGAGGAGTCAGGAGACATCTCCTTGCCATGTGCATCCTGTCTGAGTGCCCCCTCCCCACGCTGCCATAGCACTGGGTCTGCAGGACCACTGAGCAGCAGGAGGCTGGCAGAGAGAATGGACTCCACACATTTCCATTGTTCAGAGGCAGTTTATCAATTGTTTGAGGACCTGTCCAGGTCAAGTTTGGTTCTATTTTCAGAGCTGTGTAATGACTGTCGATGACATCTGCCCATGACAGGCAGCACACATTGATGAGTACTGTAAATGACCAGTTTCCATATGTACAGCCACGTGTCTCCTTTCTGCTCCAGGCTGCTGATAAAGATCCACTGGTGGTAGCTGCGTTTAGTATGGTAAATGATTTTGGAGTTTACAGTCTTCTCTTGTGTAATCTTCTTACATAAGGACTGAGAAAGAAAACGTGAAGTGCAGAATTTGAACATCAAAACAGCAGTAGATCTGGAGCTCAACATCTTGAAAATCTTTTCTGACTATTCTAAGCTAATAAAATGCCAACAGAAATAAAGTTCACCCTCTTATACATACAAGAAACTTAAATAAGATCTGTACCTCATCACAGAATCTTGTGTGCTAATCTACTACATGGTACTTAGCTAATCAGATGTTCAGTGAATAATATGGGAGGTAGCTAAGCACGTCAATTTTAATCTAAGTAAAAACTAAACAAAACTGAAAAAAAGTTTCAAAAACTGGAGACACTCTGAATGGGTTGTTCCTAGGATAGGTTTAGGTCAGAGAAAAACATGTTGTTCTTCCTAACCAGCTACCTCATGGTGAAACACACATTTTGAGACTTTTTGCATGCTGATTTATGATTTCAAGCCGTGCTATTCCATTTGGTCTCCTCATGTGCTGCATCAGCAGCTCCTGCTGTGTGTTGCTTGTAGCTCCTTTTGCTCATTTCTTAGAACTTATGCTTGTAATTAAGACAGACGGACTGACTTAAAATGTTTAAAATCTTGGTGGCAGAGTGAGGAATGTAAAAAACAAAAAAAGATAAAGAGAACAGGAAAAAAGTAAACATAGCAGAATGGGTAGAAAATGCTGAGAGGCTCTTTTGTCCTTTTCATTCCTATCGATTACTGTCTGCTCTGTTCCTTTCTTTATCTTTCTTTGCTGTATCGTGTGTCATACTGCAAGCTCTGAGAACACTGTGCTCAGATACAATGGCAAAGAGCCAACACATTCAAGACCTGAAAATACCAAAGAGAAGAACAATGTTCACGGGTGGAGGCTGTTTGCAGTAATGTGAGAAATTTCATGCCAACGGAAAAAAGCTCATGATCAGGAGAGGGTCTGCCCGTCTTTATTTCTGAGCATAAAGTATAGGGGGCTCACAGATGAACAGAACTCAGTAAGAGATGGAAGATTTTCATTGCTTTTAGATGAGAATTGTACCAGTTCTTAAGAGAGCTCAGAAAATACTGGAAAAACCCTCCACCAACATTTGCTCAAACTTTTTAATGAATTCAGTTGAGCTCTGTTTGTCCTTTGTATATGTTCTAACGAACAAATATGCTGGTGATGAGACTCAAAGACAGTGCAATCATTATGCAGATTATTCAGTGAAGGATTTGGAATAATGCATTGGTAAAGACTGGATTCCTAAAAGAGGCAACTAATGAAATTTCACCTCTGCCTGTTGATGCACTAGATATAAACAAAAGGCCTTATTCAGAGGGGGTTTTTTTGTTCTATTCTAAAAGCTGTAACTCTGAAATTATTTAATATTAAAATGTTTTTCCTGCTGGACCTGATCAGCTTCTCAAATGGAAAATACAGCCTAAACATGCATATTTTATCAAAAACTTTTCTTTTTTCTTTCCTGTTTGCTTTTTTCCCTTAAAATGCAAAATCTTACTTGATGTACATTTCCTTGGCAGTAAGATCAAGACTAAACTCAGGGAAAAATTGTTAAAGCTCCTAACATTGGCTTTACAATGACAAAACACAGAAATAACAAATCCAAACACCATAGATGCAGCCATCTTCTCTTATGGCCTGCAGAATGCTCTGGTAGAGAGAATGTCCAAAAAGAGAGAGTAAGGAGGAAAAAAAACCCTGACTGGGGGAAAATCGATTGCATGTTCTTGTTTCATGGTGGAAACAGAGTAATGACCCATTGACAGTCTCTAGATCCAGTCAGTTAAGAAAATGAGAGTTTCCTGTGTTTATTACTGAATGAGAGCAGCCCTGTGACCACAGTGGCTGATGGCACGAACCCCGCTGAGCTCTGTCCCTGCTGCTCTATGCAGCTGCTGCACACACCAGCACTGCAAGTCTCCTGCTTTGCTGGGCTGTGCCCACCGAGTGAATCTGTTTGTGTATCTCACAGGTGCTACACTGGCATCCAAGTTCATCATTCTTTAGACAGACTTCTCAAGATAGTTCTGGAGGGATGGTAACTGACTCATAGTGAAACATACTTAACTGGAATTTCTAAAAGAAGTGTTGTTTGTGAGGCAGACGATAGCAAAAACAAGACCAAAGCCAAAACCCCCAATTTTTTCAAACTATTTTTCTCTCATCACATAGAAACACAGAGCCAGGGGAATTTCAAGAAGCTTTTTGCTCAAATCTATCTTTTCTATTAACAATTTTCTATAAACTGTCTCTGCAATTTTCATAAGGTTCTTCCAGTGCTCCTCCTCCTTCCAGTTGCTGTGTTGTTTTCCATCCTAAGCAGAAAGTTAGCTGTCTGGCTCTCTTCATTCACTGTGACATCAGGTACTTAAGCCTAAGGCGCCAACATCTCTCAAAAGGTTGTGCAGGGTGGCAATGCTTTGATTCAGAAGATAAAATGCATCCAGGCACACAACTCTGAATTTCACTTATTTCTTGACCTGTGCTGACAACGTGCATTCTTTTTTTCTCCACTCCTAGGTGGGAGATATTCAGTCATCCAAACATTTCTCTTGGACACCAATACAGCTTAGTTGCAAAAACCACTGAATGTATATGAACAGCAGACCTTATTTATAAGCTGCAGACCAGTGCCATTTGGTGGTCACCAGAGAGCTGACCTTTCTTAGTGCTCCTATGTACATGCCCCAGTATACACTATTATTTTAAAAGTCACTTATACTGCTTACTAGAATTATGAAGGAAGATTTTTTTCTCCAGTTCTGCAAAGTTTTTGCTTTTCCTTTTGCCCTGAAGTCATAGTTCCACTTCTCCTCTCAACCCTCTTTTGCCAAGTTGCCTTTTTAATTCATTCACCTAATAGCATAGGTGAACAATATAATTATTCTTTATTTATATATAACACCTAAATATTTTCCAAGTAATAGAGGGTAAGGAAAACTCTAAGGATGAATCGTTTATGAAGTCATCTAAGACAGAGATTGTATTCTTTCTTCCCAGAGTGACAGCACAAAGGAAACTCACTGACTCCAACACAGGAGACGAAACAGAGAGATTCAGCTCAAATACACTCAGTGGATAAGCAGAGAAGGATTTTCACAGGAAAACATTCTAAAAATAGATCTGGAATTTGATGGCACTGTACTTCAAAAATATAAAAATGATGGTGATAATAACAACAACTACTACTACTACTACTTTATACCTGTTATGACACTATCTCAAGTAATTAGAAAATAAAGTGCCCTGAAACCATAAACAAAAAATTTGGCAATTATCTGGAGGAATGCTTTTAGTGCAGCAACCCCAGAATAAATTCAAGGAATGAAGCTATGAGAGAGTCTGAGCAGTAGAAGCCCTTCTGCTTTAAGAGATGTACATGTTGATGACTAATTCTAGACGTTGCTTCTAAGCTAACAAATATGTCCCTAAAATAACATGACACCAAAGCACAGGTTAGGTCAGAAGGGAATGTTGGCAAACACCATTACAACCCAGAGATCCTCCAGAGCTCCACTTAAGAGCAAAGAGTTCCAAACAGCCATGAGTACCCAACGGGAACTGCTGAAAGGTTTAATTGCGGCCTACTCAGGTTTCATCTCTCCAGTAAATGTCCTACTGAGAGTAATAAAATACTGGATTACAACACCAGGAGTTCTGAAAGCATTCAAAGAGTGACACTCCAGAAGAAGCCCTCTTGACTTTATACCCAAATTCCAGACAAGAATGGTACTGGTGGCATTTTGGAAAGATGCTGGTACATGATTTAGATGTATTTTTGTATTCTGTGTTTCTATTTCAAAACATTTGAAATGACCATTAAGTTCTGAAAGGACGTACATAAAAAGCTGAAGCCTTTTTCCTCACATTTCCATTATTAGTAAACCACAGTATGATCTTTATATGCTTCCTATTCATCACAAATGTAAGGAACACAAAATCCCTTAGGAACAGGGGAAAATTATTATGCAGTTACAGAAGTGGTATGAACCAAATTAGGTTGATTTATTTGGTTTTTAAATGTGAGAAATATAACTCCATTAGAAAATTGTGCCAACATCCTTAGAAGTAGAACCACAAATTTAAGTTTTGAATATACCCTTGCAGCATATTTTGGAGGCAAGCAGGAAGATTTCTTAGATCTGAAATAAATACTTATGAAGATGAAAATTTATCAGAAATGATCATCACCTCCAGTTCTGTGCATTCAGGAGGGAAATGCAGCTCCCATGCTTTGTCTTGTTAGTGAACAGACCATCACGGGCTGGAGCAGCACAGTCCATGAACAGAAGGGCAAAAAACTTGTGTGCAGTTTAGGTACAAATCCTGATTATGGAAGTCACCTCATCTTGTTGCAAAGAAGCCGAATGCCTGGAGGAGCCTTCTGTAGCTGTGGGTCTCTGTAGCGACCTAAACAATGTGTTCTCCAGCAGCCACTGCAGGAACCCATCCCCTTGGGCAGGATGGGATGTATGACCTGGGCAGCTGCAGGAAGACCTGCTCCACTACAACTGAAAGAATAGTTGTCTGCTGTGTACAAGTGCTCATTTTAATTAAGGTTTAATCTCCTCAATCTCCACACTAATTCTTGGTACTCTGTAATAATGTTCCCACAGAGGACTCCAGCGTATTTTCAGGCATCAAACAAGTCTTAGCTGCTGGGTTTGTTCTGGTTTTACAGACTCCTGTGTATCCATCTTTTTTTATATTCTGAGAAATATGCGAGGCAGAAAAAAAAAATCACTATTTGAGCATTAATTGGATGATAATGGCAATTTATGGATTAGAAGAGGAGAAAAGGTGCCACTAGAGTGTGTAAAGTGGGCAGCTGGCACAGTAGCTTTTGCCAACATTTGTGTCAACGTAGGAGTACAGCAATATGGTAGCTGTTAACATTGCACTCAGTAAATATCTCCCCATATGTGAAGATGTGACTAGCATTTTGGAGGAAAAAGCTGAGTATTCTCTGTATCTGTGGCAGGATTTTAAGTGTAATCCCAACAAATCTCAGCAGGCCTTCATGTGTGCTTAAATACTGTACACATAAAATTGCTTTCTTGAAATTTAGCATAATAGGGAAACAGTGAAATAATAATGAAATAATTCACACATTGAATTATCTGGACAAAAACAGTGTAATGCTCAACATGGCACACTTTTTCTCAGTTGATTCAAGCCTTAAAGAAAAATACACAGGCCTGCCGTTGTCCAATGCATGTGACAATTTTTATTACTATGTGACTTAGATACTGTATTATGTATTTATGCATCCACAAAGGCATTTAAATTATTTCCAACTTTTTTTGTTGCTGTTATAAATAGGAAGGATGCTAAAATTATTATTTTAGGACCAAAGAAAATGTTTCTGCTACACATGAACTTGTAGCTATTGGAGTTAAACAGAAAAAATGGTACTGTTGATAAAAATGGCACTAGATATTTTTGGTTAATTTATTTTATTAAATAAATTTTTCTACAGCTATTTCTTGCCATGAGGTTCCCTCCTGTGGATTTCCTACAGCCCTTACACAACTATTCACTACATTCTTTTAATAGGGACAAAAAAAATCCGGTGTTAGGGTTCTGTCCTCTAGTCATGTTCTGTTTTCATTTTGCCATGACATTTCCTTCTGTGAGGACTGCATCCACTCTTTCTCCACTTCTTCAAAAGCCTTCTTTCCCTGCCTCTGTCCACCACTGCTACTCTTCTGAGTGTCATCCCTACATAACTACTAATTCTGAATAAATCCCACACCTCCATTCTCTAAGAAGAAAGTTCTCTATAATAAAAATTTGTCATGACATCAACAACCAAAACATCATCATTCTGAAGAGTCAAACCCACTGAGATTTTCAAGAATTTTTGTCTATGAAGCCTCAAAAACTTGATTTATAGATGCAAGCAAAACAAACAGGACTGAAGCAAACTCAAAATATACACTCAAAATATATACTATGTAACAAACTGTCCAACCAAATCACTTGTAAAATCAACTGGCTATACAGGTAGATAAAATTTTCCATGTGGTTTTAATGATGCCTATTCACTCTCCAACCAACCAACCAAGAGAGGATTCTACCCACAGAACATCACCCATGTATTTATTTTTACATTGACATAAGTGTAGACTGTCTTTTATGAAAGAATTTGGGAATGTAAGGTGGTGTAGGAAAAAAGACAGTATTAAATGACAGTGCTATTTCAAACTAAAATGACAAAATGCCTTACTAAAGTGCTTTGGGTTTTATGATGGGCAAAAATGCTCTTGTATGGATAGGAAATTAAGTTTTATAATTTCACATGCAAATATAAGAAGGGTCGTTTACACTTTCTTACTGAAAAGCTAATGACTTTCATATTTCTTAATAAAACACTTTCAACAAGCCTCATTAATGCAGCTATTTACATTCACAGTTACTGGCATAAGCACACAAAAAGGGAAGATACTTTCTCCACCCTATCTCTCAAGCCTAAAAGCTTGAAATTTATAGATGTAGCGAAATATCAAACAGCAACACTGCCTCACAGCAAAACACAAGCATAAAATTGCACCTTCTGAATGGAAATGAAGATCCTGAAATGTTGCTCTGGAAAGTGAGATATCAGCAGGCTGATTTTAGCAACAGGTGACCAAGAAAGACTGAAGCAGAGGTATAATTTTTTTCATGCCAGCATGGGGTCAGCCCATCAGAGAGGATTGAAGAGCTCATGGGGATGGGTCTGGATCTTCCCCAAGAAGGACAGAGGAGTGGGGAACCTGAGCACTCTGCAAAGGCACCATTTCCAGTTGAAGAGCAAGGCTGTATTGTGCTGCTGCCTCATTTGTATTTACCAAAGAAGGGAAAGAGCAGCCTCATGCTGCCCTCACTAGACGGGTGCAATAGCAATGAAATTGAGGGATGAATCTCCTGCTTGCTCTCTCCCATGGTGTTCCCAGTGCCCCAAGGACACGGAAGAGCAGGAATGTGTGCACTCACACATTGCTCAGAGGGGGCTGAGATCCATCCCTGTGTCTGCTGCTTCCATCTCTTTTCAAGCGGATCCTTCCTGGTGAGTTAGGCCTGGCCTGTAGCCAGTCCCTGTGCGGAGATCTGTCCTGTGGATGCTGTTGTGTGGTTTGTGTTTTTGATAAAGACAAGATAAGGCTGCAGCCACAGCTGTGCTGGCCAGCTGTCCTCAGCCTGCCTTCCAAATACCAAACAAGTCTTGGGAGAAATACTAGTGGGGAAATACTGTACAACTGCATTTTGCATCGAGAGTACTCTGCCATGATATAGATAGTGGTGTTTTGGAAAAGTTTCTTAATCAAGCAATAAATAATCTTGTATAAAAATAAAGACAGCTGGAACTTAATACCCTACATAACTAACTTTCCAATAAAAATTAAAATGAAGGGAAAAAAAATCAGTAAATCCAAGCATGCTGACCCATGTGAGATACATGAAAATGGAAGGTTATATTTATGAAATTTATAAAGCCAAGTACTCTTTGTTTTATAGTCAACCACTGCTCTGGTGGGGTTTAGAATGTTAAGAGAACTTGAAGCAAAACCACTTCAGCTGCAAAGTAAAAGGACCTATTTCTTAAAATGGGTGCCAAAATAAATAGTCTGGCATTCCACTCTGTAGAATAGAGCATTTTGCACATATATAAATAAATTTATAAAATTCCACTCAGAAAACAAGTAACAAACAAACAAGTAAACCTTTATCCTTGAGCATCTGTGATCCAAAGACATTCAAGTCCAAGAAAACAAACCGTATTTGAGCTTTGTCAAATACACATACTAAAGAGCAGGTCTAACCATCCCTTCAGAAGAGGGCATAATCTCTTACATCTTATTTCCAAAGCACATACATGTACTCCCCTCCTCCAAAAATAAATTTTGAAAAGTATTCATTTCATGGAAACAGCCATATTCTTTTGAACAGATGGGAAAACTGATGGACTGGAATGCAGTGAGTCTCTTATTTGCTGATTTCAGGAAGAGATATTTTTGATTTTGAAAATTGGTTTTAGAGAGTTTTCTGACTTCATGGCTTGGGAGAAGACTAGCAATGTAGAAAATACGATTGTATGTTGATAAATTCTGGAGATATGTGTGAATCAGACAAAAAAGAATAAGCAAAGTATATATCTGAAGAAAAATGCACATTGTAGTTGTCCTTATAACATGGTTATTCCCACTCAACTCCCTCAGTCATTGCATACTCAGGATTGCATCAAGCCAGTAATTGTACGGTAAATTCTCCTTATGCTCTCAATAGCATCACCACTCCCTAGCTTCCTCATATCTGAGCATCTCATTGAATCTAATTTTCCCTTCAGGCAGTGGGTCAGGTTCTTCAAGCCCTTCCATCCTAATTTCTCTGCTCTCTTTCGCTCCTTCCTCTCTCAGTTGCTCATCTCTCTTCTAGTTCCCTTTCCTCCCTCTTTGCAGTCTCCCTCTGCCCCAGGAGTGCTGTACCTCGTGCACAGGGTGACCGTCTGGGATCCCGGCTTGGGGGGCTGCCTTTGCTCACGCTGGAGATGGCAACTTCTCCGTGGGCACTTCCCGTCACTGAGGGCTCCACACTGCCCTGCTAGCGCTCCTCCCCCAGCTTCTGCCAGTCCCCTCATTCGGACACAGAGAAGAGAGGTTTTGTTGAAAGTTGTGTGGGGGCCTCATGAGGGAATGGTCCTGCCCACTCTGGCCACTTGCCAGACTCCAGAGACACCTGAAGGGAAGGTTCAGTAAGGGACCTGGGATATTACTGTTCCCATCCCAAAGTCAGATGGGCATGACCTATCAGTTCTGAAGGCACTGTGCCTACCAAAATCTCTTTACAGCCAGTGCTCCTGGTAACCTCCCAGTACCAGAACTGGGGAGGCTGAGCAGGGGAGAGGAGGAGGTGGCTGCACAGACAGGCTTCCCCTGCTGCCACTGTCATTGCATTTGCATTGCAGGGAGATGATCTGGCTGCCTTTGTGTGGCCCTTTGGCAGGAGCCCAGCAGCATTTCTGTGCCACTGCTCACATTGTACTGCAGGAGTATAAACACAGGCTTGTCCACAGTGCTCTCAACAGCTCTGGAGGAAATCCATGATTGCCTAGTGTCAAATAGGCCAGAGAAGCTGGGCTTTCTGTACACCAGCTACTGTCCTTATCCCAATATCCTGTCTCTTGTAGGAATGTGGAAATTCACTGGTATCAGAGAAATAGGACAGTATGATGTTACTGTGATAAATTCGTTCAAATCATTCAGAGATTGATGCTACAAATTTGTCTTTAATGCTCTAATGTTTCTAAAAACTCAGACTGGCCAGTGTTTCACATTTCTCAAGACCATGCCAAGGTGCCACAGAGATAAATGAATGAGGCAGAAAATATATAATGTTTGAGAAGAAAAAAAAAGAGAGTTGCTAGTGTGAGGAGATACCATCTCAACCAGTCCTTTCCCTACACTATAAATATTTAAAAGCATAAACTATGTTATCAGTACTCTACTCTTTCCTGTCCAATTTCTCTGACAGAGAAAATAATCCTGGAAAATATAAAGACAAGATCTTTCTAGGTAGATACCTAGAAGTCTTAGTACCCTACTGGCTAGGCACTATATATGAGCTACTGGACCGTTATGCTGACTTTGTCTGGATTTGCTTGACCATACAAATTTCCAAGCCCAAGAACACAAGAAATAGATAAGAAAAATATCGGCAAGGTTGGCCCTCTCCAAGCTTTGAGATCTCCAGACTGAAAAAATTCCACTGTGCTTCCTGATTTTAATGCACAAACTTTAAACTCTGGCCTTCCTTGCTGATCTTTCTGCCTCCTACAATCCCTCTGGACAGCCACTGGTCCAGTTTGCTGCAAACACAGGGTGTCCACCTCCCCCTGGGCCCTACCACATGCAGAGCAGGAGCTCATGTTGCTCCTACAGCGAACTCTGGGGAAATTCCAGCAGCTTTAACAGAAGCTGGTGTACATCTTATAGCCCCAGATGATGTATTATTTTTTTCTCTGTTTATCACCTGGGCAGAGCTGCTTTGCCCACAAGGAAAGCCCTTGCCTGTCTGTAGCATGTGATATCTAGGACAGCGTAGATGTGCAAGCAGGACCTCCATCTGCTCCTCTTTGCCTGTCCCACAGTGGAGCAGGCAGAGGGGTGAGGCACACATAGTAACAGTCAGCTGCTGATTTTCCTTTCTGCATCACAACATGGCATTTCATGAATAACTCCTTTTCCACAAAGACAAAAGCAGGATTTTGCTGCTGACTTCCCTAATGCTATAGAGACCATCTGATTAAACTCTTTGGAAATGCATGTAAATTATCTTTATTGCACTGACTTCAATGAAGTTAGACAAACTTATACCCACTAGGGAACTAATCCTTATGTATTACTGCAGTAATGCACTATTGGACAAAGAAATATAATTACCAATTTAAATATGAATATGAAAAGGAAAAAAATCTTTCTCTTTCCTAGAAGCTGCTACCCCATCAGATCTCCACAGAACTATAAAAGTCTTCAGGCTACAGACTTTATTCTCTCTACCTTTCACCTGAAATTAACATTGTTTTAAACAAATGCAATCTTTATAATTTTTTCCTATCCCAATTCAGTTACTATTTCCTGCTCTGCATTTAATTTTTAATAAGAAATTAAATACGTACCCTGATCAAAAAATTAATTTCCTTTTGAATTACCTAAACATTAAAACTCTGCAGCAAAGAGATGGCACTCTGAAGAACAGAGCCATCTACAGAAATCTTTTTGATAATGGTGTCCTTCTTTCAAATCCAAACATTTTCTTGATGTAGAATACAAATTGAGCTCTAGTGTATAAGTCAGCTAGGATTTCAAAGTTGGCCTTTATACTTTGCCATTAATTAACTCCGTCCAAGAAATTCAGACAAAGATACAAACAAAAAAGTTCTCTAAATACATTACATAAGGCATTCAGAATATTCTAATTCATTCCCCTCCAGGAACACAGCAGAGTCAAAGAATAGTGTGCACAGCATGTTTGGACTGTATAAAAAGCACTAGAAACTGTAAGAATAGTTTAAAACCCATTTATTTAAAGCTCTCCATTATAAGAGCTATTGTAGAGTATTTGCTAATCAATCTACACTTCTGAGTTCTAAACAATTGCAGGCTTAACGAAGTGTGCTTTTCTTCACTTTCAGATGCAGAAACAAAGATTCCTATTAAAAGGGAGGAAATCCAAGCAGAAGGGAGAAGACCTCTTCCAAAAATTACTGTAACTTCTGAGTAATTTCAATACTGGCTAGAAAGTCAGAAACTCTTGTTTGTGATCTGAGAAAGAGACATTCTTTCCCAATACACCCCACGTACAACTTTAAGGCAGGTAGAACAACTCTTTTCTGTGATACAATGAGGAAAGCCTCCAAAATCAGGGGAAACTCATAAAAATTACTCCAATTTTTAAAATATCTGATCTTCTTGCAATTATCACAACATAACTGAAACAGAACCTGAGAATATGGGTCAGTGGTCAGTCAGCATAGTGAGATCTTCCAAGCTGAGTAGTCAAAAATGGTTTGTGCTTAGGAGTAGCTACCACAGCATGGAGTAAAAACAGACCAGCTATGTCTGCTCAGCCTGGAAGTACATTAAGAGGTTTCTTTTTCTCAAGATTCAATTATTTCAACCTGTATAGCAACACAAGAGAAAGTTATCCCTTCACACCTTTGGCATTCATTCACCTGAAAACTGTTAGACGGGGGAAGAGGCAGAGTCACAAATGCATTGTCAGAAAGCAAAAGAAAAAAAAAAGTGAAAATTAGGCTTTGTTGTGCTCCCCACTAGCCCACAGTATGCAGATGACACCTTCTTCCTTGTCCCTCCTGTGCCACAATTTCTATAAAAGGCCACAGAGCTTAGTTGATACCACAGTGCTATAAGCACCATTAACTTTTATGAGATTTCCCTAGGCCATTATCTCCTACTCTTAGCTCATTATTCCCTGGAGCCCAACTCACAGAATGCTAATTTGTGACAGCTCCTTATTTGTGCTAGGATCTTGTATGATCATTGTTTTTGTTTAGCCCATCTCATTATTTTCTTGTAATATTTACTGTGCAGTGAGACCTAGGAAAGTCCCACACCAAACTGGATACTTTATAGGACTAAGTTTCTAGCACTTGATTGTGAACGTGCTGCATAAGAAAGCCAATATTTGACATCCTCTTCAGTTTTTATTTTGACACAGACCTACAACTATGGACAATCTTAACAGAGTTTTAGGTTACAATAACTTGCAGCATTGCCTGAGACTGAGAAGATGCAGTTCTTGTAAAAGACAGAGATTAATTCCATGCCTATATGGGCATAGAGAAGCATATATATACACATCTATTTTTCTTTGATCATGTTTGATAATGAAGACTATATTTCCATCATGCAAATTTTGAGGGGTTTGGGGGTTGTGTTTAACATGCATTATAATTGGGACAAGCTGTTAAAATATTCATCAATGCTCTTTAGGCACTGAACCACAGGCACTGAAAGGCAAAAAAGAAAGAATTTCACTTACATATTGTAGGATTCAGCTACTGGGAACAATCTATATCCAAACCAAGAGAAGATCAATGATTTACCTCTTTTTCCCTATAATAAATTCCAAAGGTTCAGATTCAGTCTTTTAGGTCCACTTGGAAATTGAAGATGCAACTAAAACCATACTGAGACATGCCTGAATGTATTGTCTCCCTCACCTAAATATCCCAAACCCAGAGGAAGCTGATACCTGCATTCTCAGAGCTTGTCTATCTTCACAGCTTTGTAATCTCTCATTCAAGAATTTGGATTTTCTCTGAGATATGTGGCTTGGAAATGAATCTGGCACAATATAATCCCTTTTGTTATGTAATTGGAAAAATTAATATCTTCTTTTAATATCATCATGATTTTCAGAGGAAAGAGGAAATTCCACTTTTCCTAAGGAAACAAAGCCCATCTGATCCCATATCTTTGCAATGTATAGACAGATATCCAGGCATGAAAAGCAGCATCATTCGATGCTATCTGTATTTTTATTGTGACTTCAGTGTACAGACCACATATTCTGGTGTGGTGACAGATGAATAGTTCCATGGCACAGCGTGGGATGATGGCCCATTATACAGCTAAGGGTGTGCAGGGAAGGTTTCCATGACAGCATTCTGTGTATCATCAGTATTTTGGAAATAACATTCGGCTTTGATCTCTGACTTCTACAGGTTTTACTGTTCCCATGAAACATTATATCCAAGCAAAAAAAAAAAAACAACAAACAAAAAACAACAAACAAACAAACAAACAAACAAAAAAAGGCAGGGCTAGCATGAATATTTTACATACAGCCAGGAATACCTGGAAGTGATATTCCTGTGATAAACTGCAGAGCTAAGTGATAAACCACAGAGCTATTTGTTAATTGCACCTATTAAATATCTTTAATTACCTGTTCTACTCTCTGGCCAGTAACCATTCTGTCTTGGGACTTATTCTGAAGTTTTATACTGCTGAACAGGTTCAGACAGCTGGCATTTCTAGCCTGCTGTCTACATTAAATTATAGAGTTTTTCTGAAAACAAAAACTGATTCAAAGCCCAAGAGAAGTTCCATTTCAATCCTGGGCAAAAAAAAAAAGTGCTTTTCTACACTTTAAAACATGATGGTTTTTAAAGCACAGCATCTAGCTCCACAAAGCTGAGAATGAGTTTATCACTGAATGACAAGGGAGAGTTGAGACAGGAAGGGCCTTAAGAATACTTCACATCCAGATGTTCATAAAAGTTTTTCCAAGTAAAGTTATAATCTGTTTTGAAGCTGTTAATTCCTCCACATTTGGACAGGGATTTTCAGAGGGGTCTGAAGGAACTAGATACCCAGTTCCTATTGAATTTCAGTAGCATTCCACCTCTTAACTCCAGTGTGCTGCTCTGAAGGCTATGAGATGAAACACAGCCTCTGTCATGAGTTTAAACATACAGTGGGGATCTGTGGTTTTTCAAGAACAAGGCCACAATACAGGTCTTCTCTGCAGCACAGGGAGAGGTCCTGTGCAACTTTCTGCTAGTTTGGAAATGGAGACTTTCCTCAATCCACACATGACTCTGCTAAAGCAAAACACACTGTCACATTATGCGTATCTGTTGGTAAGCATGTACTTACAATTTATATACAATAAAATATCTAACTGGCTGCAATCTGCTTAAGGAGCTTTTCTCTTAACCATTTGAATTTCAAAGCACAGACAAAATTGCAGAAGGATTTTAACTGTATACAAGATCTGCGCTTAGATAAATTATCTACATGGATTCTTAATCTTTTGTGGGCAGCCAGTACTTCTTAATCAGTACAAAAAAGAATTCAATAATAAACACAAACACTGAGCGATAATACAAAAGCATGGGTTTTCTGGTACATTTGAACGTATGGCATAAAAAATCTCACTGATAAGGAAGAGAGGATGCATTGTTTCCGAAATGCAGCTTTTATTAATCAACTTCCCTACAGTTTTAGAGGATTATGAGTAAATTCTGAAGATGCAGAGAATTAAGAGTACAGAATTCCTCAGCTGTACCCTCATGGACAGAGAAGAGACCTACTCACATAGTCCATTCCTAAAGTAAATCCTAAAATGTTTTCCTGTATCAATGTCAGGCAGGAGCATGAGCCACTGGTGTCCTACTTTTCTGCATGCTCCTCCATTTCAAGCTCCAAATAAGCCAATAAAATACACCAATCCGTGTTTCCATCCTTACAAATGTTTTCAATAGTCCTGCACCCTGTCAGGAAAGCAGTTTTGCTGGAGCATGGCAAGGAAATGAGCCTTTTGCTCCTGTTTTAAGGAATGTATTGATTTAACTTGTGAAAAAGTTGCATGTAAAGGATTACCTGATATCCTTTGATAACAGGAAACATGAAATCAGAGCTTCCACAGGAATCAACAAGAGCAAGATGAGCTGGTGGCACCACAGTTAACCCAGCACAGCACTTCACTCTAAGCCATGGTACTGCCTAATGATTAACACTGTAAGAATTTGTGTGAGAGAGCAGTGAGGGTACTACATGTGATAGAAATTTGTTGCTTCTCTAAACTTACAGCAAGGAAAGGAGTAAGATAGAGTCCTGAGGAGAAAACACAAATATGAAGCAAAGAGAGGCTAATTTCATTGCACCAACCTACTTCATCTAAAGCTAGAAGAAAGCAATGCTTAATCTTCTTCAGGGTTGGGTGGCATGCTCAAGAGAGACGCTTGGCTCTGGAAGTTTTCTTCAAAAGGAAAGGTAGTTGTTCTGAACTTATAGCCAGATCTGCTCAGCTATTCACCTGCTTTCTACCCACAAGTCTCATATTACAGACTTGTTTCATGTTCTTTAAAAAGGTCTTAGGTTAGAGCATGGCACTAATAATGCCGAGGCAGTGGGTTCAATCCTGGTATAGGCCATTCACTTTAGAGTTGGACTTGATAATCCTTGTGGGTACCTTCTAACTCAGAATATTCTGTGTTTCTGTAATTTGGAGAAGTTTGGTCTGGACGAAGAGGCAGCCTTCAATTTCTGAGGAATGCTAGTAGTCACAAGAAGAAGCAATGGTAAATTACTTGATGGGATGCCTCTGGAATCTATGTAACTGCATGTAGGGCTGTCCATTGCTACCTCAGCTCATTTATGAGGTCCAAGCAGCACTCACTTCCCTAGGTAAGGGTTGTTACTTTACAAAAAAGAGCAAATGAAGAGAGGAAAAAAGTGCTGCTCAACCACTGCCTCCCCTATTTTTCTCACCAGGCTTTTGTTCATTCTCTGACAGTGTCCCCTATCCTCATCTTAAGTACAAGATAGCCAGGTTGACGAAGACATGTATGTAGGCATTTTTAGACTGTTTGGGATACAGGAGCTGGAGAATTTCCTAGGTAAGCAGGCACTCTGAATCCACAGAGAGGGCTGGCACTTCGCCCTGCATCCCCAGCTCCAGAGACACTTCTCACATAGAGGTGGGTGTGTTACATGCCCCACAGGTCTGACAGCTGGCTCCTCTCGGTTCCACAGTCTTCTTGGCAACATCACTTTGGAAAACACATTGTACAAAATGTGGGATGACAATCAAACAAACTTACAGTTAAGGGCAAAGCAACACCATGTCAATAGTGAGTTTTGATGATAAGGTGTTCCCAACCCAGACAAATTTGGATACATAACCTGCTCAAGCCAAAATCAGGAAATAAAAATGAAGTATGAATTAACAAACTTTGAAGGAAGCCAAAGAGGATTTTGACTTTCTGCCTTTCTAGATATCGTGGCAGCTGAAAAGCTTTGAGCTGGCAGAGGCTGCCTTACTTACAGGGACTGTCCAGCACAGGGAGGGCTGAAGGAAGGCTGCAGAGGGCAGGTACAGGAAACATCCATGGGCAGAAACAGCAGCACTTTTCAGCAAATTAGAGCATGGAAGTGTGCAAAGCACTTAGATACCTAATTTTAAAATTGTGTGTCATAGAGAAGTGAAGATAAATGCATCTTGGGAAGAGTTTTACTTCTGCTCTGAATGTGCTGGCAGTGTGATATTGTGCACTTGGCAAGTTTCCCTAAAATCAAAGCCTTAAATCAAACGGCAATGTATGTCAGTATTTTTTCAGCTTAGAGATGGGTATCTCTTCTAGGTTTTCTTTTTTTCTTTTCCTTACTGATGAAAATTTCAAGGAGCTCTTGAGCCGTAGAAAATACATTGCAGACCCCCACTTTTAAATAGATGCCATTTTATAGGAGCTGGTAAATCCTGGGGCTCCCTGGTTGTTTTGCTTCCTCTGCCTGACTTCAGGGAGAGCCAGCTATGTAACATCTGATGCCTACAATTCACTCATCAGCAGCTATTCTGCTTTTTTTTCCAAAGAGAATACCACGCAACTCTAATCAGGGTCGATGTAGATCAATGTGAGCCTTTACTTCCATTATATGTAAAGGGACATACGATTTATTGATTTGTGTATCAAATTTTAGCACACGTGTTTTTTATCTACAGTCAGTGCAGCAGATCTGTAGATCCAAATGTCATTCAGTACAAAAACAGAGTAATATCAAGAAGATGATTAGGCAATTATATTGGCAGAGGACACAATTATTTTATAATTTCAAGTTTTTAATACATAAAGATAACTATTTGAACACAAAGCTAGAGCCCTGAAAAAGCATTAAATCTTAATGTCCTTGCTCTGCAGGGGTTTATAAAATAGCTGCTCACTTGATTTAAACATGATGTCCTATTTATAGATATTTAAAAATAATTTAAAATTAAAAGCTAATTTTATCCTGTGCTGTTGATAATTAGTTGAAAAAAGCAAAGAGCTGTTTTTTTTAAACAAACAAAAAAAAAGTCCACATACTGTACTGCCATATATCCTTTGCTTAATGTGCCTTTTTCTTCTTGTTTTCCCTGAACAATGTGGTCTGATTATACAGCTGACGTGAACTTATCACTAGAGTCAGGAATTAGGTAGGATTCATCTCACTGGCCATGTAAAGGCACGCATATGATTTAGAGAGATTTAGTCTGACAACTGCCTAGGCTCCCTCTACTGTCCAAGAAGAAGGAAAGGCACCTCACTCCATCCTCAGCTTGGGATCCTCTCCAGTGGCCAGCTCCACCTACACCAAGGCTGACCTTGGCTACATAGCTGAAATTTATAAAGCCAAATATAGAAGATATGGGTCCCAGCTGCAGTGAAAACTGCTGCTTTTACTTAAGATCAACTCTGCTTAATTTCACAGGTTTGACCCAGCCCCAGTGCCTCCCTTCAGCGATGCATTACAGGTGACTTCCATGAGATTAGTGCATTCTTACTGTCAGGCAAATGCAAAAGAGACTTGCTAAATCATGCCCTCAGTCTAAAAGAAAGACTGATGTTCACTTGTTAAACCCTATATAAATCACATGCCATTCTTAACAGGGTTAATTAACACAATATTAAGGACAAAGCAAACTGGCAGCTGTAGTGCCTCTAACATATAAGTGGAACTTTTAGCACCTTTGACCTTTCCTGCTCCTTTCCTTGAAGCGCAGAAATATCATTCACATTTCTTTCCCCTTGGAAAGAGGAAAAAGGAATATGAAAAATAAGTTGATACTTCTGAATTACAGCATGATTGTCCACTAAGAAGGCATCATCAGCCACTAGTGATTCATTTTTTCCAGGGTATAATGTACCTCTATCATATATCTCTTGCATATTAGCAGTGCTGAAGCTGGGGACTGAGAATACCAGCTTGGCTTTTGCTGTGTGAATAAAGCCATGATCTGATGTGAATGACTCACTGCTGTTGTGTAAGCTTGTAAGCATCTTTGCGTGAAAGATGAAGGCATTTTAGATGAGCCCGCTCAAATCAGTATCATCCTCTCAAGCTTGAGGACATAATTCTGAAGAAGACAGACCTGAAATGCAACAAGATTTGAGCAATAATATGCAATAATATTTTCCAGGGTTACTGGAAAAGAAATCCACCAAAGATCAGCTAAGAAGTATTCGTTACTTCAATTTACAATTCAGCTTGGCCATGGAAATGCCTCTGGTCAGGATCTTTTTTGAACTGGAACTCCAGTCATGCAGTGTTTCTGAGGAAAGGTCCATTTTAGTCCATTTAGTCCATTCTAAGTCCATTTTAGGGAATTGGTAGGTCTGAAACATACACTAAAGAGAAGTTAGTTTCATGGTAATATTTTTAAGAATTTGTTTCAACAATAGCAGATTGATCAATTTCTTCAATTATTATTTGCAGTTTTAAAGGAAACTATTTCCCTGCCTCCAGTTTTCACTGAACTTGACCTGTCAGGACAAATGTGTGCTCATATGAAACCCCACAGAATTGCTGTCATAGGTTGGGTGCCAGCCCCTGCTCCTGTCCTCCTCTGCTCAGCCATATCAGCTGCTTGGACAGCCAGAGGAGGAGAGGAGCTACCCTGGGAGCCCACAGACACCCTGCCTGCCAGGCTCTTTGCTCCAAGACTCCCTCACCTCTCTGTGGCTGTGCCCCCATGTGTTGTCTGATGCATCTAGAGGAGCTACTTGGCTCACAGGGCAGCACACACCACTTGCCTGGGAAGTGGCAGTGTATACGGAGCCTGGGAAGCAGGGAGGGGTAGAGGTGTCCCATTTACAAGAACTGGTACATTCCTTTGTCACAAGACTGAAAGTACATATGGCCTTTCAGAACTTAGAGCTGTTATTTCTGGCACTGGTTCCCACTATCTCACCAGTCCTGGAAACCCTATTAGCAGGTACTGCATGGATTACATCAATCATAGCCAAACATGAAAAATCTTGCAAAAAATTCATCATCTTGCCTATGTAGTCTTGCCTAAGAGACGACATAAGGAAGATAATACAAACTTGAGAGACAAAACTTGTTTGGCAGGCCCTTGTTCTTTACTCGTGCAGGACAATGTGTTGAGCTCTGTTGGCTTTGCTTCCCTGGGCAACAGCACTGAAGCTGGAACACTTCACCCACACAGCCCAAATGCTGATTTCCATTTTGCAGAGCTACATAATTCGATGTGCTCTGGTGGTTCAAAAGGTCAGTGGGAAAGGGCTCCTGTGGAGAGGAGAGCAAGCAGCTCTCGCTAATAAATAGGTGCTTGCCTTGGAAAACAACACATATCTGTTAACACACATCCAAACTGCTAAAGCATCCCACTGAGAGCGAGCCTGCAGCAGGAAGGGACTTTACAGATCTCTCAGTCACCAGGAGTTACACAAACAAGAGCCAGAAAAAACATTTTGCTCTTTAAAGGGGAATCATTATATGTAGTGCTTGATAAAGTTCATTCTACTAATTCATGGAATCGGGAGGGATAACAGGACCCAGTTGTTTGAGGAAAGCATTCAAATGTAAAATGTGACCTCAGCTTGGTGGTGGTGTTGTGACAGGATAGAGACAAAAGGATATTCAAAACACACAGCTAAGAAAGGGGAAAGAAAATCTGAATCCCAATTGCAGTGTAAGGACAATCACATGGTGTGTGAGTTGGAAGGGAACCACCCAGGTCCAAGTCCTCATCCAGGGCAACAATTAATACAAAGGCAGCTGTTATTGGAAAATTTAAATTATGCACTGCTAAGGTAAAGCAAAAGCATTTTCAGAGCAAATTAATAAAGGTAAGACATACTATTTTTCACAAACAGAGCAGGTCAAAGCAGTGTCATTCCACAAGCACTATGAATCACAAAAAAATGTTCCTCAGAAGTACTGTCCCGCCCTGCTCCCATTGGAGTGAGAGAACTCACTAAGGGCAAAGAATTAGACCTCCACAGGAAGCACCAGTCTGCTAGATTTATATAGCGTTTCTTATCACAAAGGGTTTGAAAGATATTTCACATGCAGTGTTAACAGGACTATTCAGCTACCAATGAATAGAAGCTTCTTGATTATATCACAAGACCTGACCCCTCTGCCTGGAAGGCTCTGCAGTGGAGAGGCAGGAGAGCCCAGGCACACAGCACATCCTCCTGGCACACACACTCTGCCCACTCTGCTGCCAGTGGTCACCCTAGCTGCACTGAGAGCACCCCAGCAACATCAGCACCTCCTGAAATTTTGCACAGAAACCCTCAGCACTTTCACCTGCACACACCTCACTGCTGGGGGAGAATTGTGTGCGTGACAGATGTTGCGCCTGCTGGAAGCAGGCCCCTGGAGTAGGCCCTGGAAGCACACAGAAAGGTGGAAGGGAAGGCCTAAATCCACGCTGACTGGCAGACAGTGATGTTCTTGGTGCTGTATAATCCTCCTACCCACTCAAAGGTACACCAAAACCCAGCTGACCATAAGACTTTTCTGAATCACTGCTCTCTGGACATGGTTTATGGAAGAACTGTGTGGAATTGTACATCCCAGAGCACCATGCTGGGCATAACCTACCAAAGAAGCTGCACTACCTGCTGAGCTTGAGAGACCCAAAGAAACAATTTAGAGCTGAAATTACCTGTAGGGCACTCCCAGCCTTTTAAGCCCTGTGCTTAAAATGTCTGTTTATGACCGCTTCTCCTCCCGCCCAACATAATAGGAGATAATCAGTACGAAAAAGCCAGATGCTGGTAAGAAAATATTGTGAGGTCAAAATGTTTTATACATTGTGGTTGAAAAAATAAAAAGCAGTAACCAAACTGTGGTTTACATAAAGTGCTCTTAGCATTATTTTTTAAAGGCACAGCAGTCCTAGAAATACTCAAGTTGGGTGGTCAGTATTTTTGTTTCAGTTTCAAGCAACTGGTAGAAAATAGGAACAGACAAGCCATGAAAGCTTAAACCTAACTTTGGCTGCTTTTCTGGCAAGAAATCACTGCTCAGCCTAAAAACGTTGCCATAGTCTATAAGAATAAAACTGCAGATCAAACAGTATCTCAGAGTATGTGTCAGTTTCAATGCACAAGGCCTTTATCATGAAGCAGAACTAGGAAAAAAGCCCAAAACCACTGAGGGCATTGTTGCAGTTTTCTTCTCAGACAGTAACAGAACTCCTGGATGGTGCTATTTGTGGTTTGTATCTCTGCATCAGGAACATGTGAATTTTGGCTTGCAATTATTCAGACACAGGACAGGAAGCCTGAGCCACAGGTAGATTTTATTTCTGCTCTGAAACTGCCTTTCATACTTTCTTGAGATTGTTGAGGAATGACCCTCAAATCCTGGAGTGATACTCTGTCTCCTTATATCAAGGTGCACATACATTAGGAGGAAGATTTTGTCAGAAGCCACCTTTAGTCACTTCACTCACTTTCAACCTTTCTCTTTACCACTTTACAAATTAAAAAAAAAAAGTTTCTAACAGCAGGGATAGCAAAGACCTTGAGAAATGACCCAGGAAAGAAACAGTGCAGTGTTTAAAGAGAAGCTTAAAAAAACACATATCAGAAATGTGTTTAAAGCTGCAGGAGCTCAGCTGGAGCTGCTACTTTGCAGATGGGGAGGCAGAGGATGGCAGTAAGGCTGACCAGGCAGCACTTGAAGGTGAAAGAGCCCAGTAACTCTCTTTTCACCCTCACCAAGGCAGGAACTTTGACTTATGTACTGGGGGAAGTCCCAGAACAGACAGCGCCTAACCAGCATAACTTGAAAATTTAGCCCTACTTAGAGGTGTTTTGCTCATTATAACAATAAAAATCAAAGGAAGATTAAAAGGAAAAGAATCACCTGTCACCACAGGTTATGGGATGTTCAAAAAGCTTTTTAGGTTCAACTGGGTTCAAAGCAATGTTTAGCTTCTCTGCTGACAAATTTGGTTTTCCTGCTTTCTTGTTCTGGGTATTTGTGCTTCAGCTGCACCTCTGTCCCTTTTCTGCATAGTGGGCCATCTCCCTCCAGTGCTGTGTTCCAACAAAAAGAAAGCTTGTACATGAGAAAAATGACAGAATTCTACCTTGTCCTCAAAACCTTTCATATAAAGTCTTGATTGTATGCAAGAGGTACCAAATGTACCCAGGAAGCCATTTTCTTCACTCACAGCACAGTCAGAGCGTCTGGATTTCTAGAGTTCAACTGTGGTTGATTCTTCATAAATACTGCTGAATTCCTTCCTCTGCCTGCAAAGGGACAGTTCAGTGTCCTCATTTTCACTGCTAGGATGTTTTTGAAATACTCTCCATTATTTTGTACTTTGAAAACATGCTGTCTCTTCAAGCATAAAATTTTGGCACCAATAGACCTTGGGGCTTTTATACAGTAAATTGATCAGATTATTTTGTTTAAAACTATTGTTTTGAATACAATTAGAATTTCTGGCTCTTGTACTGTGTTCATTTTGACCTCATCACAGCTAAAATTCTGATTTGAAGCCCATATAAATATTTTCCATTTTAGCATTTATTTTGATTCTAATCATACTCCTAGTTTGGTTGCCTTTTTTAAAAGAAGAAAAGTACATATAAATCAGATTAAATATACCACTTCGCTACAGTTTTGCCACGAACGTCTGTTCTGTAGAGCAAGACAACACTGCCAGATTTTTCCATCAACCCCTGTAGACATTTACTCTACTGTCTTGTAATTGCTTTAACATGTATTTTCCTGCACTAGCTAACTATTCACCATTAATTTTATTAGCAGGAAGACTCTGCCTAATGTTCAAACTCCAGAAATTTCTACACTCATTTGTGTTTACCTAAATACCCCAATCGGTCTTAACAAATATAGTACTGTGCTATGCAAACAGGGTGACCTCCAGCACCAGAGCCTTGCAATGAAACCCCAACAGATTTGAGGCACAGACCCCAAGTCTTCAGAAGAGATCCTTTTCAGCGTTTAAGCACATGAATCTCTGACACTGGTTTATCCAGGAACACTTTTCCTGTTCACTTCTGGAGGCAGATTTGGACAAGATGAATGGCTGGTAAATTAATATATATCTGCCTTATAAAAGTGGAGTTCAGGTTTTTCTAACAAAAGCAAAATCCGTTTTTTGGATGGACTTCAGCCTGTGGACTAACTCTCCTCACATTCCTAGGTGTGCTTTGGCGTTTTGTAGTGAACTGACCCAGGACAATAAGACTTTTAACTCAGCTCGGCTGGTTCAGCTGAATAATTTTTCAGTGTGTTCACAGTGGCAGGCACTCTCTTTTTGCCGTGTATGTAACAAAAGTTAGCATTTACTGATGCACAGGCTGCACACTGCTGTGCTGTGATGTTTCTGAGAGATCGGCAAAGGCAAGGGAGGGGCAGGGTCAGCAAGCCCCAGCCTGGAGCTGCCAGCCTGCGGCAAGGTGCAGCTCCCAGTCTGTACACACCATGTGTGGCTCATGGAAGACGCAGCACGTTGCTTGAGACCACTTAATTTAAAACATTGTCACAGAAATTTATCACGATTAACATGAATTATTGCCTGCCTTGCCAGTTTCTGCAGTGCAATGGATGGTTTATTGTCAGGACAGAAACACTGGAAAACCTACAGTATTGCTAACTCAGAGCATCTGCTCTTGCAAACACACACATAATTGAGTGACTTGGCTTTGGGGCTGGAAACAAGGGGCTTTGCAGAAGGCACAAATCCCAAAATTGAAATGTTAGAATTGATACACTACAAATTTCTTTTGCCATATCCCACAGGTGCATCATGAGTTATCTGAGATTCTCCAATGCATCACTCAAGATCCTATTTGTTGTCTTTGCTCTGAAAATACTTTTAAAAAATCCCCCTCAGTACACAAGGCACCTCATTTTTACCACAGCTTTTAGGAGAGGAAGAAGGAATTTATCAGAATATCTTTATCTTTTAAATATCTTTATATTTAAAGAAAGGTCCAAATTTTTCTAACTCTACAATTTTTTTTAACATAAAAATAAATCCATGTTCCAGTCAGTTCAACATATTATAAAATAATGGATGTGCTGGAGTTCATTATTATGGCCAGTGATGTTTCTGGTGCTCTTTACTCAATATGAGTGTCTATACTAGAAGGATATAAACAAAGGGCCAGATGGAAAAAAGCAGACATTATGGCCAGACCTGATTAGGAAAAGCTCCAGAAGCGAATCCAGTGACTTTTTGTCAGACAAATGCATGCTGTGCTGAAAGGCAGCCAGTAAGGAACTGGATACTTCAGCAGAATATCTCACTTTCTTGGATATCTTTATCCAGTTGTAAGCGACTGTTACTGTTAAACATTCCTGTCTTACTATTTGCACTCATCTGGCTGCAGCTTCCAGCTGATGATCTTGCTCATGCCTTTCTCCACTAGATTCAAGAGCCAATTAGAACCCATTAAAGTATTTCTATGCTGTAATCAAGTTGCCCCTCAAGCCTCTTCTGGATGTACTGCATAGATTGAACACCTTAAAAATCTCTCCTTGGAAGGCATTATCTCTAGCCCTCAAGTGAGTCTGGGAATTCTTACCCCAGACTTGCCTCCTAACTGCTGTTTGTTTTTTTGTTTGTTTGTTTTTTCTGGTTTTTGGGGTTTTTTGGTTTTTTTTGTTTTTTGTTTTTAATTTGTTCTGTTTTCAAAACCATGTCAGACCATCTTCCCCAATAGTAATTCACCAAGAGTATACGAAACTGTATGATACATTTTCTCTTATTTATTATGCCTCCTTTAGCCATCTGGGCATTTTTTTCCAGTGCTAAATACATAGTAGTTGCATATGAAATATTATCTCAGTTGCCTGTTGTATTCAGCAATAGACACAGAACCCCTTTCCATAGCTGTAGCTGTCAATCCTTGCTCCTAAAGATTAATTCTACCATTGAATCACTCAAACAGTTTAAGAAGTTGCTCAGATATTTCTCACACTCTGGTCCTCCTTTCATTTAGTATTCTACCAATCACTGTGTTATCCCATAATTAATGCCTACTCTCAGATTATGGAGAAACTGCACCTCCCACTGAACCTGTGCACTGAGGTGCACTTTACACACTTGATTTTGCAAGGTTGAGTGAAATATACACTCAGTCAGGAAGTAAACTTAACCCAGAGGTTGAAATCAGCTTTGTCTAACCACAAGAATTACACTGTTAGACTTCAGTTCTCTGTGTCAAAAATCTTTTTCCTAAGATTTTTCTTACTTTCCTGTACAAAATGAAAACTATTTCATTTTTTTGGAAATGACATTATGTAAATTCCCTGCTCTTACAGAATGATGGTGATTTCTTCTGCTGCTCTTTTACATTTCAAAACTTTTAATGTATGCTTGGTTTTCCCCCCCTTCTTACTTTCTATGCTTCTAATTCCTTACTTTGTTTTCTGGTAAAGTAGAATACGCTTTTAGCCAGAACAACCAAGGAATACCGGGTTTTTGTCCATCTAGAAAACTCTTAGAGATCTTTGAGATTTCTTTGACATTTTGTGTGCACACATGTCATAGTTGTCATTATTTTTGTTCAGCCCTGATAAAGCAGACCTTGAGGGTTAGTCCCCATAGACAACAGTGCTTGGGACTGGTTCTCTCTCCATTGGTTTACTGATCCATTACTGATGTGACCAGGACATGATCATCAGCTTCTGTGTAAATACCAATTTCTGGCCCACCAAGCAACTTCTTTTATTCTGTATAAATTAGACTCCAATTGCAGCTACTGTGTTTAAAGAGGAAGAAATTTTGAAGTAGAAATGTGCCTTTAGAATTAGGAACTTTAATGATGCTCCACTCGAGGTCACTAAGAACTATGACATACAAGCTTAAGGGTCAATCTGGCCTTCCCCTGTAAATCTTCATATTTTCATCATATTTTGGAAAAGAACTTGGGATTGTGTATCATGTTCTCTCATTTTGTTTATGACCCACAAAAGGTTCTTCACCGGTATTTTCTGATGGGCTTTGCAGCAGTAATGCATTTGAATCAGAACTAGTCTGTTCTCATTCGCCAATGTAATTAATACAGGCAAAGTCTCTATAATACCCAATTAACAGACACATGCATCATCAGAAAACTCATTCAAATTCATCCCCTTCCAGGTTCCTAATTTTCCCAAAATATTATTTGAACTCTGTGCAGACCAAAGGCTTTTGACAAACTTGGCAAATTAAATGGTTCCAGCTGCCTCAGTGAAGATAGCTCTATTCTTCATGGCTTAAAATCCTATCTGCAAAATCCATACGATTTAGAAACACTGTCATAGAAGAAAAAGATAAGCTGCTTATGGTAGTTTGAAAGTCATGTTAGATTACACTGGAATTTGACTGTTTTCCTGAAGAAAATCCACATGTGTGTCAATGTAGCAGCTAGAATTGGGTCTCCTGGTTATTTATGCAGTTGAGGTCAAGAGAAAATTCCCTGCATAAGCTTAAGCTGGGAGGACAGCTCCCACCCAGTATCCCTCCTTGGCAGCACAGCAGCCTGCTGGGCTTCTGCAGCCATGCCCCCCACCTGTGCTCAGAGCTCTTTGCACAAGTGAAGTGCAACTGGAAAACTGCTCAGCCAGAACACACCATTATATAAATGTCTTGGTACAGCTTTGCTTACAACACAAGAGAACTGAGTTTTCAAGCAGGTTATTCTGGAAACTCAACAAAGGAAACAGGGAAGAGTTAGTATGAAGAGGAGAAAGAGGCTCAGATGAATGTGTGAAGGTAAGATCAGGGAGACAACATGATATATTAGGAATGTAATTTTTGGCTGTAATTGCCTTCTTTCATTCTCAGTGCCAAGTGGCACTAAGCATAAGGAGAGACCTGATAAACATGCACTGAAGAGGGAATACGAGACACAACAATGTGCACTCACAACCCAGGGGAACCAAATGTGTCCTGGGCTGCATCAGAAGAGGGGCCAGCAGGTTGAGAGAGAGGATTCTACCCCTCAATTCTGCCCTTGTGAGACCCCACCTGGAGCACTGCATCCAGCTCTGGGATCCTCAGAACAGGAAAGATGTTAAGACCCGTTAGAGTAGGTCCAGAGGAGGCCAGTAAGATAATCAGGAGGCTGGAGCACCTCTCCTGTGAAGGCAGACTGAGTGAGCTGGGGCTGTTCAGCCTTGAGAGCGGAAATCATTGTGTGCTCTGAGACTGTGCTGCCTGATGAGCACTGAGGGTGATTTGCGTTTGAAAGCAGCTTAGTGTTTAAGCGCAAAAAATATGCACGAGAATTACCTGCTTTTCAGATGAGAAAGGTAAGTAATATGCACACAAACCATGATGTGCACTGCTTGTTTTTCTGGAGACTGCAACAACCAGGAAACCATTCCAGAACACCTGATGCAATCAAGCCGTGTCATGGGATTAAAGTCAGAGGTTAAACTGAAAGAATAAAATGCAACAAATAGGCAAAAAAAGAGTTGAACACCCATAATAAAAACATTACAGGAGACAGATAATTTTATTATAGCTAACAATGAACAGGAACCAGCATCTGCACTGAAGCAGAAAAAGCAGTGAGGGAACACCAGACTGGTGACTGTGACTGCAGACTTGCTGAACTCATTGAGAACCATGACAAGAAAGGTATAAGCACCTGATGCAAGATTAATGATGCTACCTGCAGGAGAATGTTCAGAGCAAAAATTGCCAAAGGAAGCAAGAATTAAAATGATATTACTTAAAATATGTGTAAGCAAAGTACATTGGCAAATAAAGAGGCCCTGGGAATACCAGAGTACGTACCCTAGACATTGGATCAGAAAACCCTGTATCTCTGTATCAGCACTTTGCCCTGCACCAGGAATCTTGAGGGCAGGACACTGACAAATGACTGCATGCCTGGACAAGTAAATCAAGTTTTCTACTCGTGTATGCCACAGAAAGCCGCAGCAAAGAGGTTCTCATGTATTTTTCACCCTGCTGTGCTGTCCGCATTTCATCTGGGAGACCACAATTCAATTCAATAAAAAGGTGAAGCACTCGTGCCAAAGTAGCAAATTGGAAATCCTAAGAAACAGGGTTCAGCAAAATATGTGCTGGAGCAGACAGATATCTGATCTAATTTTTAACCCTCCAGCTTTCCCAAACTTTGTTTATGTATTAGCCAGAGAGAAGATACAAGGTGAAATAAACATGAAGTTTGTTTTTTTCTTTTAATATATGCTCTCATCAAAAATTGGGATGAAATTTCTGTGCTGTATTTGGCACTACTCGAAGCATATTTCCTTTTTGAAGTCAGTGATTAGTTGAAATATCACTCTTTTCTATGGCCCACCATCACTCTCTAAAACAAGCTACATGGATGATTTTCAGGGCTGTTATTCTTGGCTGTTTGCAGAAATTTTTCAGCTATGACTTTTCAGATTGAACTTGGCACTTTCAGCTGACATGACAAACTTTAGACAGGATGTCTTGAATCCCCACCTCCTCCAGCCCTTACACTGTCTGAAGAAATACCATGACCAGAAAAGGATGATTTTCTTTCACAAGCTGCAGGCATGGCAAGTCAGCACTGATTGCAAGGAATAGGAACAAACTCCTGCTCTCAGGCTAGTTCCTGATGGACAGCAGAAAAGGAATTTCTGAAAAAGCCTCCTATTACACTAGAGTAAAAACAACAACAAAAAAAGCTGTGTTAGTAACACAGATAAATTTGTTCTGCACCAACAAGGGAAAGAAAGCATTTTTTGCACGTCTCTTGACAATTTTCTGGTAAATGCCTTGACCCCAAACATCACTGTTCTTCTGTCCTCTTATGTTCCCTTTTGGCGTGTCTGTGCAGTGTGTTGGTGGTACACCCCTGCTCTGTTTAGTCAATTCTGTCTGTGAATGACAGCTTGTTTTACTGGGGTGTGAGCAGCCGGTCATCTGGCAAGGACTCTCAAAGACTCCAACCCAAAAAGCCAATCTCTTCCTAGCTCCAAGCCTGCAAGGCTTTAATGAGGTCTTGCAGAGAAGCAGCAGCTATCATAGATTCATTAAAGATGAGGACATCCTCACACAACTACTAATTGCTCTAACTCACTAGATTGTGTTGTTTGTGAAAACTGGAGCCTGCAAAGCAATTCTCTCAATTTAAATTTTTGCAATGCTTTGTGCCTGTTTTGAAACTTTCCCACTCTGCCCATGAATCAAAGCACATAACAGATTTATTTTCTTTTATACAATGACAGAAGAGAGTTATTCTGCTGGGGTCTGTGCATAACCCTGTCTAGATAAATATTCAACTGCTCAAAGCTATGTTATCGTTAACTTTCTGAGAAATAATTATAAGGGTGTCACCAATGCTATGTCCTGTACAGTGTTTAACTATTGGAATACAACTTCTCTAAACATCCACATGGAAAATATTTTGCTGCTGCAGGTCTGATTAAAATTAGAGTAAAAGCCTAGCCTTTTAAGAAGGGATGTGGAAGTCACTACTGGATCAAAATGTATTTCCTCAGTTAAGTTAGAAGCTTCTAGCATATATCACTTTTGATCTCATTTAAAAAAAAATCCATTCATCTACTCATGCTTTTTATGAATGCAATAATTTCCAGTTTACCCAAACAGTGTTTAGTTCTGCCTTGTAAATTCATTAAAATATAGCACTTGTCATTTATAACCTACACATCAAAGTTTGTTTGAAGGTGTTTAAATTAAGGACTACATAGACCAGAGAGCAGTTAGTACCACTCACTTTTCTTAGAAATACATATTGGAATCAAGCCAGTTTGATTTTGCCTGAAGTGTTGGAAAATTATCTCTACAGATACAGATACAGGATTTCTACAGACAGATAACAACCTGTGAAACCGAAGCTTAAATAATTCCATTAGAAGCATTTGGGGATAATATCAGCCAAGAGATTTTTATATTAAACCCATCAAGAGATTTTAGATCTCAGAGGGCCATGTTCAGAACAGGCAAGAGGCAAGAGATCTGCACCTGTGTCTGCCAGCTAAGGACGGGTGACATTGTACCTGTGAAAATTTAACTCCAGCCCTTTCATCCCCTCACCTGTCCTGCTCACCCAGGCAGCACATGCACCTGACAGGCACAGGGGCTGATTGGTTTTGGTTGTTTTCCTGGGTTGCTTTTCTTCTTGTGGAAATATTTTGCAAATATGAATTGACACCCCAACTGGCTTTTTCTAGCTTATTGTAAGAACAGATTTGAAAGAGGGGCAGATTCCTGATCTGAAGGAGGAGCAGAGCTTTGCTCCACAGTGCAGATTTGCCTTGAACTGTCTCACTGGGCCATCTGTGATCTCTGCTCTGAAGCTGAAGATGCTTTTGAAATAGCAGCTATGCAGATGGCCCATTCAGATGCTGAAAGTCTGCATTGGTTTAACCGTTTCCAGAGAAAGACTGAAAAGCTCTGCTGTGCTGAAAGGCTGTCTAATGTCCTTCATGGAATGACCGTGGTTAACACCTTTGCACTACAGGAGGTTCAAACTAACCAAAAGGATGTTTACCTGAATAAATAACCATGTGTTGTATGGGCCATGGCTATGAAACAATCCTCTTTTCTCATGGAAAGGGCGTCAGAAACCTTATGTCCTACTTGCAAAAATGTGAAATAAACTCCTATGTGGCTAAAAAATTTCAGAACAAAGCCTCTGAAATAAGTCTATAAAATCTTAAACTACCGTTCATAAAGGTCAAGCTGTCCAGGTATTCAAGAGAGACTTGCACTTGCTTCTATGGTGGCACTGGCTGAGCATTAGCCTTGGTCCCTCACCAAACTGCTGTGAGGTGCTGGGTTGCTGCGTCCCCACAGAGCTGGGCCCCAGCTGAGACTTGGACCCCTATTATGCTTTAATGCCCTCTTCCCACTGGAGGATGATTTTGGTTTCCAGCTAAATCTGTAGAAAATTTGTGATAGCTGAGAACTAAAATACTTTTCATGGCATTTTGAGTGTGTCACAGCTTTTACCAAAGGAGTGACAGGTCAGAAACAACACTCTTTAGAGAAGCAAAGGTTATCAGTAGGTCTCCTTTCCTTTCCTAGTCCCCGAGGATCTGACAGTCTTAAGGAAAACAGGATTTCCTTGCCTCTCTGGGTTTCTCACTGAGCTGCTGGATATAGCCTGAGTGAGCAAAACGCATTGCTGCTGTGCAAGAGCTCCCTGGCGAGGCCTCATCAGCCATCCTCAGCAGGTAGCCAAGAGTGGCGTTGCCAGGGTGACCTCCTTGCCAGCAGCCTTGTCATCTGCAGGGAGAGCCACAGTTTAGCTCTCACTGGTTACAGCAATTAGATTTTGACAGTGTAGTACTTAGCCAACAACTCCATACTGCAAGGCTTTAGAGAGATCCCTGAGAAAGGTGTAGCAGCCTCTTTTCCAAAACGTTTTTCAATCCCATTGGAAGGTAGTCAGAGCTTTCAGGTGCAGAGTCATGCTGTAAACCATGCATGGACACAACCTGGTGGGGGGGCATCCCACAGCAGACACACAGGAGCACCCAAGGGTGAGTAAGCAGCACATAGCTCCTCAGAAATCTTCTGGGGGAATCTTCTTGTACAAGGCATTCAGTCAAAAACAGAACAACAAGCACATTTGCAAAATCCCCTTACAATTTCCAAAGCAGGAGAAGAACGCTATCTCCCTAAGTATACTGCATGGAGTGTGGTGCTGTCTCAGCACTTACTAAATGACTCCAATGTTATTTTACATACTCTTCTAATCTACTTGAAATGGCACCTTTTCTTACAAATATTCAGCAAAGCATCTGTCTTCCTGCTGCATCCTAGAAAGACCTGCACTGTCCCTTGAGACTGGGGTCAGGGCCTCAGTGTAGGCTTTTATTGCATAAAAGTAGGTGACAAATACACAAATACAGGTACTTCCAGAAATTAAAAGGCAAAACCGAAAACCACTATGTTTTCAAGAGAGTGCATAAAGTGAAAAAAACTGTAAAACCTCCATGCTGTAAGACAGTAAAGCTACACAGGTAAGAGTAAGCACAGGGCTGTTTCTGGAAAGTATTTTAACACAGCAGTCATGTTGTAAAACCTATTCTATCTGGTGCTGAGAAAATCAAAACAGCATTGATGCAAAGAGGAGAAATGTGGTAGGATGAGTTAAGGGAATTAACATAGCTAATAAGAAATAGGCAGAATAAATTAACTATGATAGTTAATTTATCTTCAACAAACACATTTATATGTAAGATTACATGAATGAAGGGGACAAGTAGATTTTAGCTCTCTGCAGGTAAATGTTCTCCCATTTGCATTTACACTGACTCTCATGCTGCTTTATCTACATTAAATTATAAAGAGGATGACAGCACTACAGAGGAAAAGGTGGTTTGTCCAGTCACCAGAGATAATCACAAGCTGTGTTGCTCAGCTTCACTGTGCCATCTCTTGCATCTGTACAAGAGAGATGGGAGCTCTGAGCCTCCCAAGTAAATTAGCACTGCCACACTACAAATTAGAGGCAGGAGATGCAAAAGTCCTTAAAACAGAAAAAGCATCTGAAGAAATATGAAGACAGATATGAGAAAAAGGAAAGTGAATTTCCCTTGTTTCATTCCTTACAAATATGATATTCTTACCATGAGAGACAAAAGCACAGGCTTAGGGGCTGCAGTAAGGAGAGCTCCCTCCTTGAGCCAGCCTCCAGGTACCCTGAAACATGGTGCAAGAACCACAATAATTCTCACAGACACCTCAAACACTTCTATATAAAACGAAGGGAAAATGGTTTTGGCGACAACAAGCCTTTGCAGCTTGAGAGTCAGGTGTTCAAAATGAATGTTCTACCATTATAGTGGATGAGCACTTGAGTCCACTCACTTCAGTATTCAAGATGCCATCTGCTGTCTTTGCTGATATTTTTCTCTTCTCACTCCCCTTTTTAAACAGTAGTTCTGTTAATGATACACCACCTTATACAGCGTCTATGGCAGCCCATACCATGTACACAGTGCACTGAACATGAGTTGCAGGGTTCAATTCCCCCTCAAAACAACCCCTGAGAACATCACGTCCTTCAGCCAGCACTCAGTAGCGTGTAAATCACCTTGCAGAAAGGTGATGAAGTCTCTGGCCACCAGGGTCTGGCCCCAGATGACAACAAATTAAAAAGCAGAACACTACCAAGAGACACCGTAATAACTTAAATATCTCCTGAGGACTTACACAGGCAAGAGTAACTTGTTTTTTGGGCAAATGTGAAGGAGCTGCAGATTTAGAAGGGCTAACATGTGCCTGCTCTCCAAAAGACAGCTCTGTCTCCCAGCTGAAAAGTATTCGTGGTCTGTCAGTGATCATCAGTTTGGCATGGAAGGCAGGCTAAAGAAATGGTTTGTGAACAGCACATCATACTCATGTGAATTCACTGCAGCTACACGGCTGCTCTGCTGTACCATTTAGGATCATCCTCCCTACACAGTAAATAATTTACTGTCCCCTTTTCAAAGAGGACTTCCTGTAGTACAGAACACATAGAAAATCATCATGACTGACAAAAATTTAGCTTGTGAAAGGGTTCTTGCACTTTCTGACTATGAATAAGTTATGTCCTATTCACAGAAACTTAGTGTAACTACAATATTTAGCTGCCATGAAATTCAGTATCATCTTGCCTGCACAGTAAATAATGTATCTGTTTATTTCCACAGGGGATGTCCTATGAGCAAACTTGAATGGCAGCTGATTGCATGCACAGTATGTATAGCCCCAGCAAGTGTTCGCAGCAGCCATGCGAGAGCAGCCCTGGTTCCTGCTGCCACTGGAATAGCTCAGAAGGGAACAGGGTGCCTGTTGATAGGCTTTTTTAGAGGAGCATCCATAGCTGCATGTGTGCTGGGATAGCCCCCAGGATACCTTCAGCAACCGACCAGATCTTCTCAGTGCCTCGGGTGAGCCGGCGAGGCAGCATACACTGGATCCACTAAGGGTAAAATTTGCTCCTACCATATTCATCTTTCAGATTCACTTTGAGGCTTCGCAAGAGAATGTTAAGAAGTCATTCACATATCTCTATGATACATGATTTTTTAATTTTATTTTTTTTATATCAGATCACTGCTGTTTTACCAGGAATATCCTCAAGCATTTTGTGTGTGTTGGGTTTCCAAATCCTACTCCCCACTTTGCCACTAAGTGTATGCTCCTAAACAAGGAGCAACCATCTCTGACATGATTATATTTCCTTACTCCTCAAGGAGGCTGTGAGTCTGAACTAATGTTTTTAAAGCACTTTGCATGAAAGATTATAGCTGCAGCCTACAGATTTGCCTGCTACTCCTTTTCCTTTTGGCTGATTATGCATTTTTGTGCACTATATTTTCTGTGTGTTTGTCACTATGCTGTGATGGCCTTCACCAAGATGTGTCTTATTCCAATAACTCCCTCTGAAGACAGGGGACAAGTCTGTATCCAAAGGATCAGGTCCCAGCTGCACACTTTATGCCTTATGTGTTCCTGAAATCTCTTGCAGCAGTGCATGGTCTAATGTGCTTCTCAGAAAAATTAAGAGGAGTAGATTCTGTTGCTAGATGAGCAAATTAATCTGATTTATAAACAGATTCATACATCTCTATTGCTTATAGAACATCACATAAAAATGCACAGTTGAATTAGCAGGTTACTAACGTGCTCCAAATGAGGATTTGTTGCCAATATAACGCAAGTCTTTTGAACTTCTACAAGAACTCACAACATTCAGCACTTTGCATAACTTCTGAGTGTACTGAGCTGGGTTTTAAAACATTAATTTGGATTATGACTTCAATGAGATCTGCTTTCTTCTCACAGCAATTATTCAATTCAACTTAATTTAATTAAGCTACAACTGTTTATGCCAGTGTAATTAGGGGGGGTATCTAGCCTGATAAGATTCAACACGACTGAGAAATGCAGCGCTTAGGCTGCACTTTAGGATACAGTTACATGATGAGGTACAAGTAGCCTTTCCTCATCTGCCAATGTTACCAACTCAGACAAAAAGCCAAGACAAAAAATACAATTGTTTGGAGACTTCAGAATTCCTCATTGACCTCCTTAGTCAGCAAAACCAGATTTTATACTGGAATGGAAAATAATGGTGCTGCCAAGTTAATTTTATTGGCTTTCTACACTTTTACACAGTATGTGGGTCCCCACTGGCTTGGAAAATTCTGGTGGCTTTGTATTGAGAGTAATCCCAGTTTATATTAAGTCTACAGAGACATTTGCCACTTCATGTACTTTAGAAGATATTTTGATGACTATATTATTAGTTCCAGAATCATGAAAATTTTACCTTACAGTGAGATGAATTACACTTAGGATAAGAAAAGCTGTGCATTTTGCAAGTAACATGGTTTTCTCTTGTTGCTTGAGTAATAAATTACTCCTGGAACCTGGGCAGAAGTCTGCCCAGAGGTGATAATCAAAATAGATACTCTGCAAAAGTTATGCCAGAGTGCCACAGCACGAAAATTTTACTTCTAAGAAGAAGGCAAAATAGGAAAAGAAGTAGAGAAGAATTAAATTTTTTCTTTTGGTTTTGATGCCCACCTGGCCTGAAGTGTTTGCTTCACCTGAAATGGAACATTAAGCTTTCATTCCTTATCAGATCCTTCCTTGCCTTCCATTTGAACACTTCCCTAAAAGAAAAAGTTCATTTTATTTGTATAATTTCAATCCATAACCCTTCTTATACATGTTTTCTCAAGGAATCAGATCTAAACTAAACAAGGAGACAGCTTTGTTTGTGCACAACTGTTTAGGTTTTTTCCGACCCCTGTTATCAAGGAAGTCTACTGTCCAGGGGAAAACAGTTTCATCTGCTAAGAATGCCATCATATACTTGTGCAGATTATAACAGGGACCCTGGTATTGTGGCACCAATTTGTCAGATTGAAGGTAGGTAAGCAGAGATAAGCACTGGTTACTGGGCAGTAGATTTATAGACTTAAACCCCAAACAGGCAAAAAGGGAATCTACATCAGAAAAATTTTACAGTCTGATAAACACAGTGGGCACAAGGAAAAGAGATTATATTCTATGGGGAACTGGCACATATGGCACATTTCAGTGGACCAGATCCACCATGCCGCAAGATCAGTTTAGTACACCAGCCAAGCCTCTCTCTTTGGTATGGTCTACAGAGCAACATTGTATATGGGCTTAAGATGATGCAATTTATAGTTTTGAGGCAGTAAACATTTTTTTTTTACAGATTCACCCCTGAAAGAAAAATTAAATAATTTATCCTTGCAATTCCTTCTTTCCAAAACAATGGTAAAAAGAAATATTGACATCGATACTGAGGTTTAGCCCAATTTCCTGAAATGTTTTGGGCAAGCTTTTCCTGTGGGACTCTCAAATCTCCCTTCTTTGTCATCCTCCTGGAGAGCTTACCCAAATAATTTGGGTCAGGAAATGAAACAAGAAAACCTGAACTGTAAATGCACACAAACTAGCTATTTGTTCTAACTGCATAGCTCTGAAAGGACACTCCCAATATCTGCTTACAGTCACCTCAGAAAGCAGAGTTGAGAGAGAAACAGGCTTTTATCCAACACATATTGCATTCAAAGCATTTCACATGTATTAGCTAAACAACCATTGTAATGTGCCCACGAAACAAATAACTAATGGTTTTTACAGACAGAGCTGTGGGACAGGATCTGGTTGACTTGCCAGTGGCCACTACGAGAACGATCTGCAGAACCAAACACAAACTGAATTTCCCAGCTCCACTCACCGGAGCCCATTAGTTACTTATTTACACTTACAAAAAGGATTCACGTCTCTTCTGGGGGTCAGCAGGAGTTGAGGTGTGGCAGTCAATACCGAGAGACCACTTCGCCATCTTCTGGTAGCACAATTGTCACCAGGACCCGTTGTCCTTCGGCGCAGGGTGTCAGCCCCGCCCTGCCCAGCCTGGCTCTGTCGCATGCGCAGAGCCCTGGGTGAGACGGCACCTGCTGGCTCTGTGCAGTTCGAGGTACCCCGTGGTACCTCAGCACTGGCACAGTGCACAGTGACGGAAGAATCCATCCACTTCGGAATATTTCTATGTGTGTATTTTAGCCCTGAATGATGCAAAGCCTCGTCCCAGCCCACATGCCCTTGGAAGTCAGTGGTGGGGCTGTGAAAGGCTGAACCTGCAGGTGAGTTGCCGTAGTCTTTAGAGAAGCAGTTATTCTGCACTGACAGACACAAATTTTAAATTCTGAGGGTTGAAATTATGGTAAAGTTCCACACTGTCTCATTGAGAAATTTAAATGTATAGAGAAGACAAAAATAAAGGGTGACAAAGACTTCACGCTTTCACTCAAATCATAAATTATTCAGAAATACTAAAAACACATGAGCAGCAGTCAGGGTTTCCACAATTCTGTTACAGCCTAGTCTTTGGCAGTTTCTGTTGAATTCAACAAGAGACTCAAAAGTCTTCCTACCTGTCTGCCTTTTTTTTTTTTTTTTTTTTGCTATAGGTGGTTATACCTGTAATAAAAAATGTAACAAAATAGTCAAGCAAATGTGAAAAGCTGACTAATAATATGCGCATTAACTATAATAATGGGCATTGGCACAGAATGCATTGGGAATGAAAAAAATCAATTTTTTGTCTTACAAGTGTGTCTTGGGAACACTAATAATAGGTGCCTCTTCTCTCTCTGAAATAACTTTTCCCTTCTTCGCACATGATCTGATACAGGACTTTTGTCTAACTGCAATATCTAGATGCAAAGTAAGTGAGAAAAGGAACCTTTGTCTGCTATTTTAAATACAGAAATTCTGTCTGCAGAAGGGATGATTAAAATTCTCTGTGTGGCAACGACACATGAGCAACTGTCTCCCTGACAACAACGATAACGCTGATATGAATAAAACCCCAGGTTTACGTAGAAGTTTGTAGTCTCAGGTCCTAGAAATGTCAGAAGCAGGTGAGCTTGGTTTACCATTCAGTATTGTTATTGATGTCTTAATTATCAGGCATGCAACGTTGATACTCTGTTTCTTCTATTTTTAGTTGAGTTTTCTCTTCTGTGGCTATCTCTGAAAAAATGTAACAATTCTAGAACTGTGGCTCTAACAGTCGCATTCTTCCCAGTATGCCCTGTTAGATCAAAAGCCTGATACATTTATTGCTTTACAATTTCTTAACTGATGCATTACATCAAGGAAGGACGTTATTTGCTTTTCTTTATTGCCATAAGATGTATTTCTATCAATTAATTCCATTGGATGTTCACATGATTACCCCTTCTTTCTCGAAAAAAAAAATTATGTTGTGTAGCTCTGGGCAAATTATACAATTAGAACTTTTGAAGAACTCTGACAGGAAAGGTGCTTTATTTCAGCAAAATATAGGCTTAGGCTTCAGAGCCAATTGCTTTTTTCAAAGCTGAAATCAAGCAGCAAGTATCCATAGCTTCATTATGGCTGAGAAAATGTGTGTTTGTGAGTTGTAATCAATAGATAAGTACTGGTTCCCTGAACTAAAATATATCTATGCACATAAATTACAATCCAGAGGCTTCCCAGGCTGCACAGCCTCTGTATCCTGCACCTGCCAAGCACTGGCTGAGGAGCATGGGGTTGTCCGGATTGTCTGGTATGCTAGTGTGAGTACAGGCGATGCCCCATTGCACTGGGCAATTATTCAGCAGAGAGCATGTGAGGCTGAGCAGCTGCAGCCAGAGTCCTGCCAAACCCTGCATGTTAAGGTATTCTGCTAAGAGCAGATGTCAAACAGCAACTGGACCAAGGTCTCCCACTTCTTCCAGAGCTATCCTAACAATTGTGAAGAGTCAGGCTCTCCTTACAGCTTGTCTCTTATCTCCGAGTTTTATACAAATCAGGAACATAATGTACAAAACTTTTGGGGAGACTCCACCAGGACCATGCACAGACAGAGGGACTATATCTCGCCCACCATGGTTCCTACCGCAGTCCGTACCTGCGCCAGCCTAACCGGGTTGCTAAGAAGCACGGCACCCAACTCACAGAGAGAAATGAGCAGGAGCTCTTACTGTGCTACAAAGTTATAATTACACTTTCAGCATGCTGGCTTTTAGGAGCCTGCCTCTGGTAAGACAAGGAGCCGCTGGGCTGAAGCCGCTTCCCGTGCACTCTGCAGAGCGCTGCGGGCACGGCGCTCGCCTCGGAGCTGCTCCCAGCGTGCCCGGAGTCCAGCACGCTCCGAGAGCTCGGCACAGCAGCAGGAGCCAGGGCGGCCCCGGGACTCTGTGGTAAGCCCGCGATTTCGGTGATGGAGGTGTGCAGAGCTGCACAGAAACAGGCTTGCAGCTCTGCCTAGGCGTGGTGGTTGTAACCACACCAAGCTACCCCCATCTTTTTCTTGTTTTTACATATCACACGTCAGCAGGCTGCTCCCAGAGCCCAGCAGGAAATCACACATCATTTTCTCCCACTCCCAACAGTGTTTGTTAATACACACAAACACATAAGCTGCAGCAGGAACAGGCTGACCTAAGATCTCCATCAGAAGTGCCACCAAGACAGAAAACGACTCAAGGGAGGCACACTGGCCCTTGCCAGCTGCAAGCTGCACAGCGCTACTGCTGCCAGATGCTCGTTGCAGCCCAAACCTGCTCTCTGAGCCTTGCATTCAGGCAAGATCTCTGGAGGAGCTGTCTTTACAAAGAAATTCCTGCAGCGATTGGTGACAAATGAGAAGGAAACTATTCATATGGCATCAACTGTCATTTTAATGGGCTACTTATCGCACCATTGCTACGCATGTCTGCTATAGCAGCGCTCAGGTGCATAATTGTTCTGAGCACTATGCTAACACAGGGAAAGGTGACTCCCTGCATGCTAATCATCTTTCACAAGTTATGTTGGATACTCCTTTAGTTAGGTGTGGGGGAAAACCTGTCTATAAATGCATTACTCAATTTTCAGATACTTTGCTTTGATAGCAAAAGAAAAGTAATTAGTATCTTGGTCCGTGGCACCTGAAAATAATGATTTGACAAATTTGCTTTGAATACTTCCAAAGTGTCTATTCAGAATACACTAATTTAATTTCTAGGTGATGACTAGAAGATGGAAAGCTAGAGTTTTTTCTCTTTTCCTTTGTTATGGAAAGGTACTTCAACCTAAAAAACCCCCTTGATATAAGAATAATAAAATCATACTAAAATTAAAGTAAATTAAGTACAATTTTGAAATATTTTCTAGAAGCAATAGTAATACACATTAATTTAATGAAATTAAATTTTTGTTAATTTAAGGAAATTAAATCCCACTGTAAATTTTTATGGTAGCATGAAACACAGTAGTATCAAAAGATAACTACAGCATATGCTTGCTTGTGTAGCTGGTATTTTCAGTTGATTTTAGCATAACTACTATTGCTTGTCAAACTGTGCACAACTGGGCTTTGGCAATGCTTACTCCAAGTCGGTATGGGAGTCTCGCTCCCAAAAGCCTGGAAATGGGGACCATGATGCTTGCAACATTTGTCTCTTCTGCCTTTAGGCTATAACTTGCAGCATCACTTCCAGCCCTCTGGTCTTCCTAACCAGGACACAGACACGGGGGTCAAACCATTGGGATGAATGTCAAGACAAAGTCAAAGCAAATGCTTCAGACTTGGAATTTTTCACTATACAGCATTTGTGAAGGAATTCTGAAGGCTGAATTAATTCATTATAACCATCTGATCACAGATAATTCACAATAAACAGGAGGAAAACCAGATGAACAGATTGTTTGTTATGGTTTTTTTGCCAGGCTCTGCCACAGCCGCAGCCCTTCCATGTCTGCCTGCTCTGAATACTTTGTCAAACGCAGTCGAGGCTGCAAAGCCGACAGGGATGGATGCTCTATTGCCTAATTCCCAGCGGAGGGCTACTGCAAGTACAGCCAGTGGAAGTTTTCCCACATATTTCAGAGTGGCAGAGCTGTTGTTCAGTGTACACTGTGACACAATCAAAGGCTCTGCTATTGCAGACCTATTAACATTAAGTAGATTGGTCCCTTGAGCACAAAAGGTTCTTCAATAAGCACCGAATGTTACTCCAAAACCTGTCAATGTTTTCCAAGAACTGCTGCACCTACTATTTTTAAAATACAAAAAGGCTTCAAGTTTTCCTTAACAAAGAACAGCTATTGAGTTTTGTCCCACGATGCCCTGTTTCAGTTGATAAACACTACAAAACTTCTTATTTACCTATCCCATATTTTTTTGGTGAAGGCTAAAAATTGTGATTTTATTTCCATTTTATATTTGTGTCTGCCTTATGCTGAGATCTCTTCATGATGGCTTTTTATTTGAACCAAAATAGTTTTCCGTGGTGTTTCTTTCTCCCATTCATCTGATTTAAAGTGATCACAGCTCCCCTTACCCTTTCCAAGTTGCACAGATTAAACCCTTCTGGTTTGCTCCCAAATGATACTCCCCACATCTCCATCATTACCTCATACCTAATCTCGTTTCACATTCTCTTTCATGTACCTGGGTGATGAAGGCAACATTTATTTTTCCAGGATAACTCTTGCATAGGCTGTCATCATACCACACCTCTATCACAACTGTATTTTGTAAAACTGAACTACTTTTGCGCTTACATTTTATAATTTATATTGCAAGTTTTGTGTCTACTTGTGCTAGTGGCTGGTGAGACCTATCAGGCAAATATTCCATTGATTGTGATGTACTCAGCTGGAGTTTACTTATGATACTGAACATAGCATTTTAAAGGTACTTTATTTTGCTAGGGAGGGATTTCCTCAGGCTATTTGTCTTAATATTGGATGCAGGTTTCAACTATTGATAAAAAGACCATCTCTTTTTTGAGCAAAAAAAAGCAAATATTTAAGGGAATTAAACATTTCTATTAGATGCTATAAAGACACCATCACCAAAAATTTTAGCTGGATCTACTTCTGTCTACAGCCTTTTGCATTTCTCATGAGTGGCATATTTAGATACCTTCCATCTTTCCAGGAAATAAGAATGACAGTGCAATATAAAACTGTGGGAGATCCTCTCATCACCACTACTATCTAATTTCCAAACAACCTTGATTAAAACTGCTGTTTTCAAAACAGGCTGTTGCAATATGACAAAGAATTGCTTTATTTTCTCTGCTACAGCGAAGAAATGGACCTGTGTTAATTTATCTGGAATAAACATGCATACAGCCCACATTGTACTCCAACACTGTTGTTTACAGTTGTTGGCTCTGTGTGCTGTGCTGTAGATGTAGCCTGTTACAGATGTGTGGGGTGTCAGAAAGGCCAGGCTTTGCTGGCAGCAGGAGGCAGCTCTTGCTCTTGTCTCCCAGCTATTTTCATTAGGTCTTATTCATGTGCCCCTGAGAGTGAGAGAGTTGAAGTCATCTGCCTGCTGGTTATTATGCTGCTGCACAAAGGGGTTCTTCAGCCTGCAACAGCAGACTGAAAACAAGACTGTTGATAAATTATTGTGGCCCATCCTATTCCTATTTACTATCACTGCAGCTGTCTGAGGCTGAAGTTAACACCCACATCTGCACATTACCAGAGTGTTTTTGCACCAAAAACCAGAACAAAAGCTCCATGCATGGAGATCACATATCAAGAAATTCAAGCAGGTCTGAAGCTATCTCATGTAGTTTCTTCAAGTGTTGAAAATATCTTTGAACCACATTTAAAATATTACTCCATGTTCACTGCAATTTCTCTCCCCTGGTTTGTGCCACAAAGCTGAACATATCATTGGGCTCAAGTTTTAGTATGAATAGAAGCTTGCATTAGAACAAGTAATGAAAACTGCTTTAGCTAATTACAGCCAATTGGAAGACACCACCAATCAGAATATAACCTGTCTCATGAGCTTTTTCTCTATGCCACAAACCCCCAAATTACTGTACCAATAAATGCACAAAATTTTCTATGGTCTGGGATGTGAATACATCCACCTTCAGGTGTGTACTGGGAACAATAGGTCGCAGTTGCTTCCTGGCTCGCTGAAAATTAATCTACTGCAGTTATTTGTATTTTTTAGAAACAAAACACGCAGCACCTACTGAACGGAAATGAAATCTCTCTGCTGCTACTGGAGCAGCTATCACTGATAACTGACTGTACGTTAGAAACTACACAGACTTTCAAACCATATTTGCTTCTGATATCTATCTTTTCTGTCTGACATGGTTCAAAGTGTTCTATCACATGCAAATCCCTACACCAAGGAAGACAAAATCAAATATGCAGTACAATGTCAGCGATGACTAGTCAAGCAGCAATACATAGAAAAGCATTAGGAGTCATCTTGAACTGAAGTTTGTAAAGCAATGCTGATGAGCAGGAGGCAGATTTCATGGCCTGTGTTAATAAGGCAAATTGTTATTCCTTTTTCTTCAACACTGGTCTCAGTTAGAATAAGTATGGTCCAGGGCCTGACACACAATTTTCTTTTTTGATAGTTGAGGCAATCTTTGTGTAAGGTTTTAAGAGGTTTTAAGGTTACACAAATATTTCTCAGAGGTGAAGTAGATTGTCTTAAGGTTGTACTGAAGACTCTGCAGATGGTCCCTCCAAGTCCTATACATTATTTACATGTGTGAATATCAAGGTTAGCACTCCAGGTTAAGAATAAACCAAAAGTAATTGTAAGAAAGAATAACAAAATAAAACCAGAAAGCTATTGTTACATTAACAGATTTTTGTGCATTAACCTAATATTGGTTTTAATGACTGCTGCATTAAGCCTTTTCACAAAGATTTGTATTTAAAAACTGTTTATAATTTACCCACACATGCTTAAATGTACTCAAATTTAAGATAAAAAAAAAACCAAAAACAACCTATGTCCTCTCTACAAACTCCATCTAATGATGCAGATAATTTTCCAGAAGTTAATTATAAAATGACAGCCATATCCTTCCTGAAAACAAAGGACTTGATCATCCCACTGGTATTCTGCACTAAGGGCTCTTCTCTTTGGGCTAATTTTGGCATAGATGGATGCTCTCTCTGCCCTGGCAGGGAAGCATTTCTACAGGAGCTCATGCACTATCACAGAGCCAATCTGCCAGCGTAATCCTAAATGGAGCTGACAGCTCTGTGCCCCAGGAGTGCCTGACCTTGCAGAAGCGGGTCTGCTGTGGCTTTCCTGGGTCCTGGGAGAGGCGTGACTGCCCCCAGCCCATCCTGCCCTGGTCCTCTTCAGCGCTGAGCAGATCCAGATCTCTGATCCAGAGCGGAGCCCGGGCTGAGAGCACCTCTGCTTGAACACACACCGACACAGGAGCAGCTGCAAGGGGTGGATGGAGCTGATTCATCGCTTGCCATCACAGGCGCAGCTTTAGCTTTTAGCCAGGGCTGTATAGATGCAAACCAAGCCCTGATGTTGTCTAAATGCACCCTCCCCTGCAAGCACCTCAGCCTGATTCAATTAACAGGTATAGGAGACATTGAATCTGATTCCCTCCTGCAGATCTATCAACCAGCTCCTTATAAACAAGCTCCCTGTCAAAGCGGCATTGTCAGCCCACACACAGACATGGAGTTACAGCTCATGAGCACTGGCAAGTAATTTATTTTCCACATTTACTTACATATGGATTCAGGCTATCAGGTAACAAACCCAAAGCAGCATAAGATACAGTTATTCAAGCTTGTTAATAGAAAATAATCTCAGTGAGCAGTTTACTCATTGCCTACAGAGGGAGGGAGTAATCTAAGCCATGTTACAGCACATCTGGATTGAGGCTGCAGTTTACTCCTGTAAAGCAAGAGTGAGGGTATCTTCCTGGGACACCTCTTCTCGACTAGTCCTCCTGCTCAGGAAGGACCTGTAGCTGTCAAGAGGCAGGAGGATGACAGGTTTAGTCTTAGGAGCAAAGTAGTATCGGCCAAAGCGAAGAGGAATGAATCCTACAAGACAATATGAGGCACCCAGCCTAAACAAAATATACGATGTGTACAGCAGCTGGGCAGCAGGGGACAGAGGCTGGGATGGTTTGCAGGAAAGGTGGCTCATCCTTGCCCTCATGGCAGCCCCAACAGTGTTCCAATTTCAGAGCACTGAGGCTGCAGAGAGATCAGCTGCCTTGTGACTGCAATGTGTGTGTCCACAGAGATCCTCCTGGGAGGAGATAATGCACCCCCGAGGTCCCTTAGACCAGGAGCCAAGACAAGCTTTCTGGATCTCTGGGATTTCTCCTGCCTCCAGTGTCCTCTAAACAAACCAGAGTGAGTCACCTGCTTCCAAGGCTGAGGGCAGAGTGTTCATTTCACAAGGGAGCTTGCACAGAGGTATGAAGTCTCCAGCTATGAAATCATTCATATTAAAATTCTACAGGAGGAAAGAAGCTGAATGGGAGAGTTGCTATCCCAGATTTATCAGAGGAGATACTTCTGAATAAAGCAAAATATGTAATTGGCACCTTGGTAGGTCAGAGTATGCGGTACACAGTGACCAGGTGGAAAGGGCTCCACTGATTCTGCTGCGTTTACTGCTCAGCTTCTGAGATCCTAAAGTGGTTTCAGGGGAACTTCCCTATAACTTATTACCATCCTGCCAACACCACAAAGTGAATGTCACCCTCTTTACCAGTACCATGTCCATCTTCCAGAGAAGACCCTCTCTTTCTGTCAAGGGTGTTTCATGGACATGCTGAATTATCAACTACTGGTCTGAATAACTCTCGACCTGAAAATCAAATCAAACTTTCATTATTCAGCAGGGAAAAAAAAGGAAGCCAGCAAGGCTTTCCAGATGCTTTATCAAAGTAGAGAGGAAATTTTTGTTAGAATACAGCACCACACATATGTTACGTTACCACAGCCCTTTTACTGCCCACTGAGCTGAAGTGGCCTGAGATACTCTGTGCTCAGCATGATAGATTTCTGTTTACAAAGAACCCAACATCCAGCATTTTCTCTATAAAAGCAGTGAAGAGCACAAATTCTGGTTCTTCACACCATTTTCTGGACCTGCAGCTGCTTTGACACTGTTGCCAGAAGGTGCAATTCACAGTCATCTCAGAATAAAAATGAGCCTAAGTCTCGTAAATCAATGCTGCTGCTTTGATGCTCTGCACCTTTCTAGGTGTTTCACGGAGATCCCCGGATGAAGGGGTAAAAAGGGAACCCCTACAGTTAATACATCTCCCGTGAAGTGTGACCCCGGCTACCGCTTTGAGGAGCTGTTATGAGACTGTTTGCAGCAACTGAGCCCAATGGAGGCTTTCATGTTCAGCACACTGCATCATCTCCAGGGAGTTTCCTTTACAACACTTAAAAATGAGAAAACAAGATAACTTTAGACTGCACAGCTGCAGGCTGCAGGAGGGAAGCGATAAAATAACACAGAATTAATCCATTCATTCAAAGGCCACTGAGTTGTCGTCCGTGGATTTAATGAGATTGGAACTCTAAATGGCTAACAAAGTCATTATGCCTTCACTGCCCACATCTACCCTCCTCTGCTAATCTCCCAGGAACTGTAGCAGGCAAACTTCCAACATTTTGTAGGTCATCACCTACGCTAAAATTCATCTGTTTTAGTGAAAATAAAAGAAAACCTCGCAAGGCTGAAGTCCAGCCACACCACACAGGCTGGGCTAACACTTCCCCCCAGAGCTGTGCCCAGGCTCTTACAGCCATGCTGTAATGCCTCATGGCTGTTGGGATGAACTGGGAACTCACAGGTTAAACATATGCACTGCTCATACATACATTGTAACTACAGTCAGGTAAAAGAGCAGTACACCACTTTGGCTAAGACACTGATATACTGTAGGGTTTTCAGTTACTGGGAGAACACTGAATAGAGTAAATTTTTACATGGTAACATCCAATTACTGACACAAACTCCTGAATGCAGGCTGTGCTGACCGCTGTCCCTAGCCAGGCATGCAGCAGTCACTGGGTACCCAAAGGGCCAGAGTCACCTCAGATCCAGCCATTCCTCCCTACCCTCGTCTTCACCTTTCTGGGTGCAAAACTTTTGCTTCCACCTAAAAAAGAAAAAAAACCCCACAAACAAACAAAACCCAAAAACCAACCCCACAAATCTGTTCTTGCTCCTTGAGGAAGAAGAGTATCATCACAGGTGACAAATAAGCAATGTTTAGAGCACAAGGCAGTTGTAATTCGGTGTGGTCAACCTGGGATAAGAACCTAAGCAGGATGGAAGTGGGGGAGGAAACTCGATTTTTTTCCAGAAAGTATTTGCTAATATGGCTCTTCAAATAACAGATGTGTATCACAGGAACATTCAGGCTATTTCAGCAGGGTGGAGTCGGGGCTCTTCATCAGATCACTGCAGTGCTGAGTCAGAGCCCACGAGTCACCACAATGCTGTGTGCAGGGCTGGCATCCTGAGCAACAGAACTCCTGCAGCACTTCCTGCAGGGCAGCTATAATAACATAGAGAATTCTGGACAGATTCCTGGGGAATTGAACTTTCCCTAGGTTTTCAAATACATCATTCAGTCTTCATTTCTGTCTTGAACAGGGTCTAAGGATAGCTGATTTCAGTTTGAGCACGGTGACTTTCACACAAACTGAAGCAGTTATAATCTGCTGACATGAAAGCTGTTTATATAAAACTGATTGTTCCATGCGTACAATGTGTTTATTTAGAACCGGTATTCTTATATATAAATAAAGATACAAAAATTTTCTCTACTGGTAGTATGATTGTCTCCATGTCCATTAGTTATTTGTTTTAGTAGCAGGGAGAGCTACAAGGCTGGCTTCAGTGAGAAGTTGCTAGAAGTTGCTAGTTTCCCAGTGTTCTGCTCAACAGAGTCCATGTTTCCAAGACAGACCTTCCACAAGTCAAGGCTGAGCCCATCCATGAAGGCGCTAGCACCGCTGGGATAACAGATTTAAGAATGAGAAAAAATCCTGCATAACATCAATTTCAGTCAGAGAGAGGACTGAGAATACGTGAGAGAAACAACCCAGCAGACACCAAGGTCAGTGCAGGAGACGGGCAGAAGGTGTGCCAGGCACCAGAGCAGACTCATGGTACAGCTGTGGTGAGGTAGCTGTGCCTCTGCAGCCCATGAAGTCCATAGTGGAGCAGAGACCCACCTGCAGCCCATTGAGGACCCCCCCACACATATTTAGTACAGCACCATGTCCTACACCACCCCATGAAAGGGCTTTGGGGAAACAGAGACACTCCCTGCTCCCAGAGCAGCTCTCCAGCTGCTTCACACATCACCCTTGCCACTGGAGGCCCCTAGGCTCAGTGTTTGTGCTTTTTGGAAATTAGAAATGCCACCAAGGCCTCCTACTGCAGCCTCTGCCATGGTCACATGCTCAGAGCTTTTCACAAAGTACTGAATCCTTTCGTTTGGCTGTATTTCTAACACCAGATAATATCCCATAACAGAAAGCACCTCTCACACACAGAAGAACTTAGTCCAAGCATTGTCACTGACTGGAACAAAACACTGCCTGTTAAGGAAGCACTGACCATCTGGGGGAAGCAAACCTCATGTTGTTTATCCCAGATGTGTATCTTTCCAGTAATTTATCACTTCTGTAATCTACTGCCCTAAGAAGTATTATTTATGATCCCTGGGGATGTTTTATGAACTCCCAAGAAGCAGGCAAGGGCACAAAGTATCCCGCAGGTTATGGACAAGTTGTGAGTGACCCAAATTACTTGAAATATCAATAGCACCAAGTGACAAAATAAATACCTAAAAACATGCTAGCAAGAAACAGTAAAAATAACAGGTCAATAAAAACAACATCAAGTGAAAAAAAGTTGAATAAATTTGCAAAGCCTAGAGTTGAAGATAACTCAGATCTGGGTTTTGAAAATTATGGATTTCTCATTTCCATAAATGTAATCCTAGTTCAGCTAGCTAGGTTATTTCTGGTTGCATTTTGAGTGTGCCAGACTTGCAGTCCATGCACCCAAGACAGCTTTACAATCTTGGCTGCACCTTAGCAGGTTGCATAAGCTTTGTGCTGGCAGCAAGACAACCCATAACATAATGGCAGCCCCCATCTGGTTTCTAAATATAGTTTAACTCTCCTGGAGACTTTAGAACTTCCCTGCAGAAGTTAACATTGCTTCAGTGTGGACTGGTGTAAAAAAAAAAAAAAATATATATATATACATACACACACACAGAGGTAAACACACCCAGTGTAGGTGCATCTGACTCCATTAAAAAGATGTGCCCACTGGACTGTGAATAGCAAAATTAATTCTGCATGAAAAGACTCTTATTTGAGATTTTGATGACTAACTCTCTCAGATAGATGGGAGAGGTATAATTAGCAGCTGCTATTCCAACACTCTCACACTCATAACCTAAACAACCTTTCTCTTTACTCTCCCTCTAGCTTTCTATTATCCCAGCAAGTTCAATTCCTGCCATCAACACAGATTTGCAAATACCAAAGACAACCCCACAAAATCAGGGTTTATCCAGATAAAAGCAAGGAAAAAACTGCTTTCAAATGCATTGCACAGCCTGTCCATGGTATGGCCAGCGCAGATCTGAGAGTGATGCAGGGACAGGGAATGGAGTATACTGAATACAGCTACCCCATGAGCGGGACTGATGGGCTGTGGAGATGCCCCAGGAGCTGCCCGCTTGCCTGGTGTGGACACAGAGCACACAGACCATGGCCAGCCCAGTAAACTCACTATTGCCCAGGGATATTGGCATACCCCTGCCATCAACACATCTAAAGCATTATGATTTTTATGGGGTTCTTATTTTTCATTGAAAAATTCCCTAACACCAAGAGTTTAGTTTGTCCTCAAACTGGCATTTACTGTGATTTGTGCCCACATGCTACAGTGTACAGTTTGTCAAGACCTGTGAAACACAGAAGGGGACACAGTGTTTAACACAAGTAACACTCCAAGTGTGTGGTTATTAATAACAAGAAATATTGTTGCTGGGAGATGTTTGTTTTTAATTGGAGCATGGTTTACACTTCCTAGCAGAAGGCATGATTTCTGTTAAGCATCTTCATCTCTTTGGGTTCTGTTCAGAGGGTGCCTATTTATGCAGTACTTCTGCATAAGACTCTTTAAAGAAGAAAGAAAGAGGCGTTTCCAAGAAAGGTTAAGGTTTTATTTTGGTATTTTCTACAGGCTAATCCAAATAAGAGAAATACCAGTCTTACTATGGAAAGAAAGAGAGGATGGAGAGAGAAGTTGAACACACTTCCCTTACAGAAAACAAAGATGGGCTTGTTCTGTACAGTGCTTAGCGCTATCTTCATCTCAAACCATTCTATCTCTTCTCAGTGGTGCATCCTCTTTAATATCTCCTCACATTTATTCCTATTTTATTTAGTCAGAAATGCCCAGACTGAGACACAAGCAACTTCCAGCCTCTGGGTAATGCAACCAGCCATTGTACAGTGTTCGACAGGGAAGCAAAGGTTTTTTCATCCTGCACCACTTTGTTTTTTTTTCTAAAATATCTTGTACATTAATGACAGAATAAAGGAATAACCATGGACTTGTTAGCACACAGTCATGTAACCCATTATTAAATGACCATATCACTGTTTTCCCCAGTGGGGAAATTTTCAGGAATTGCCCAAATTCTCCATTTGTTAAGACCTTTTGGGCTCACGTCTTTGCACTGTAGAGGAATAGGGAGGATTTAACCCAGGATGGCAGGAGGAAAGTATCAAACTGCTCCTTGGCAGCAGCAGAGTGGCACATCCAGCACCTTGTGGCTCTGTGAAGGGGAACTGGACCTGCTGCCCCTAATCAGCAAGACAGAAAAGCTGCTTTTATAGCAAAACTCTTTCTCCTTTTGTATTTCTACCCAAGCTGCTGCCAGCAGATACTGGAAGGGATTTCAATAGCTGTTTTGAATCAGCACCTGGCAAAAGCACAGGCAGGTTGAACCTGAACATCCTCTATGGATCTGCACTGAGGTTTCAGCATATTCCTGGTCTACCTCAGCCCACAGACAGAGCTGCACTTTCCCATGTGTGAGATAAGGGAGCCTGAAGAATACATAAACAGTGTGTATGTATTCCCTGTCCAGTGCTGTGCTCCTTGTGCCCCTTCCGCTGTTACCACTCTTGTGTACAGAGTTGTCCAAGTTTATTTCTGCTCTGCATCTGTGCAGTTGTTCAGATGTTCACTGGAGAATGAGACAAACACAAACCAACAACTTGTATTTCCCTTTTAGACTGGGACTCCATTTTCCTCAGACCCTGACCACAGGGACTGCTTTGAAGCAAATTCGTTCACTTGGAGAAGCCAATGACAGATTAATAACATAATTGCTGCAGTAGAAAAGTGTCACTGACAGTTAGAAAAAGTATGAAACTTCACACCCTGAACAAATTTTCTCCTGAGGAAGTCCCTGTGGTGTGCTGTCCTCTCTCAAAAAGAAATGTACCTTGACATTTTGCTGGTTGGGGAAAGAAGGGGATGGGGAGGTAGCAGTTTTTCAGACCCAGCTCCTTCCTGCCCCATAAGAAAACAACTCAGTTCCTTCACCCTGCTGACACTTTCTAAGGAGAACAGGGTGCAGGTGGGAAAGTGAAAAATCCTTTTATACTATTTTATGTATCAGCACTGGGATTTGTCATGTTTTGATCATGGAAGTACCACATCCAGGATTGCAGAGCTGACTCAGTACCCATTTCTAAAGATGGGGTGAAAGCATGCAGTGTAGTTTCCTTTTGCCATGCTGCCCGCATCCCCATCAGACACGGTTCTTTATGGCTCAAGGCAATGGTTTCAGTTGAAAGACTGCAATGTATGTGGCAGCAGCAAAAATCTTACAAGCTGACAAAGAGTGGTCACTCCTTCCTGGCAGCAGCAATAGGGGCTGCACATGACCTGGAAGGCGGCTAGAGGCTCTCTGCCAAAGTGCAGAACAGGGGGAAAAAACAAAGGCAGAAGGAAAGAAAACAAAGTGAAAGATCAGAAGAAAAGCAGCAGCAGACTATGAAACCAAATGGGTGGCTGCCTGCATCTGTGGGAATATGTCATTCCCTAAAGCATTTCAGGAGTTCCTTCCCTAAAGCAGCAGCACATCAAGGAGCTGGATGGGATTCATACAGAGCCAGACCCCAGGTGAGCAGCAGCCCCTCAGCCCGGGTTGCAGCTCTGCACCTCCCTGTGTGATAGGCCCAGCTGTGTCACTGCAGAGCCCACGTTCCAGGCAGGAAGCAGCAGCTGGCAGCACAGCCAGGTGTGCATGGCCACACAGGCTGATGTGTGACACTGCATTTGTGAAGTGCTACAAGACCAACTGCTTGGTTGGAGCACAAGCATTAACAAAAATTTCATGAAATTTCCAATCCTCCAAAATCCCACTTCCTTCCATAGCTGTCTCATTTGTTTTTTCATGCCAAGTATGGTCTCAAACGTGTGGTTTAAAGCCTCAGTTCCTCAAACCATGGGTACATACATCTGCAACAGCAATCACTATTAGCTGCTGTGCATCCCTTAATACTTAATAAGCCAAGGAAACACAGGACAGGATGCTGAATGTCACAGCTTCCTTAGCTAGTCAGCTAACAGTGACCTGCCTTTTTTTTCCCCCATAAAAGAAGGCCAAGATTAATTCCTCACTTCCCTGCACTTCACCAGGCTACTGTCATCACTGTTCTTCTGCCCATGTTGAGAGTCAACATAAGAGATCAGTGCCAGTGATTCAGATCTCTCAAAATCTTGCAAGCCAAAGCAAAATATTTTTCTTCATGTTGTATTTTATATGTGGAATAAATGGCTTTTGTGGTTATTAAATGCTCCCATGACATGCTGTCATTTAACCATCCCTTCAAGCTCTTTAGTTCATATTTTTAGTTTGATGGTACCCCTCAATTCTTTTAATGAATCGTGCAGTTTTGTAGTAAACTGGGCAGTAGATCATACAGCCTCTTTACAGCTGGTTTTACAAAATAGGCTTTAAGGACAGCACAGGGGGAGGACGACATTGCTAATAAAAAAATAAGCAGTTCTGTCCTGCCTGCAGCTTTGACTTGAGCACTCACTGTCTATTTTCTCCTCTTTCTCTTCGACTTTCAGCCTTTGCTAGGGGCTCATGTGCTTGAAGGCCGTGTATTACACACATGGCTGGTGAGCACTCCCTCCCCCCTACTATCCTACTTTTTCAAGTACAGTTTCCCTGCCTTTGTTTCCCAAAGTGTGCATGGCATGTATTTCCTCATGCAGTTGGAGGCCGCGCAGTCAACTTCTCTGTAAGGTCAGCAAGAAGGGACAGAATGGTTGCAGAAGACAGAGGCAGTGTCTGCAGCACTGTGGAAACAAACCTGTACACAGCCCAAGAATTACTGGGTCTGGCCCAGCACACACCTGGAGCGACTTCAGATCTTTCCAAACACAGCTCAGTAGTTACCCAGATAATGCAAGACAAACTAATTGAGAAGTGCAGGTACTTTGATGATGTCAAAACACTTGGTAGAGATGATTAATACACTCTTTTGTGCAAGGAAACCACTGAAGCTTTGTATTTCCACTGAAAGAATCAAGTGGAACAAGTTCTCAGTTTGCAAACCACCTTACACTGAACCACTACGAAAATTTCTGAGTTTAATAGCGAGGTTAGGATGCAGCACAGCCTGCTTAGCTACTTGTGCAAGCGGCCTCACTTTGATACCCTTCAACCTGGGGTGTGCCATGTGGGAACCAGGTACAACTACTCTGATCACAAAAGCAAAGAAATCACAGGACACAGAAAACTCTGTAAGAAAATTCCATGAGTAGCTAATCTGAAAGAATTTAGGTTACCTGTGATGCCCAGCATATAAACTGAGAAAGAAAGTGTAAAGTCCCTAAGGAATATTCAAAATAGGAATTTTGCATTCCCTTCTAAGAGCACCAAGCCCCCTCCTTTGTCCTTAGGCAGGTGGAAAGTCACGAGGAGGTGGCAGATTTTGGGAGACATGAGAATCTGACTGCCTCTGAGTCGTGCCATGCAATGTCATTGTCGTATTGGCCAGATTATAGAGCATCCCTGTTCAGCTGCAGCTGTGTGTATTACTGATGTAATTGAAAGCCAAGCCAGAAATAAGATGAAAAAAAGAAGAAAAAAGAGAGCAAGAGTGAGAAAACAACACGTTTTAGTTTTGGCCTACAACACTTGGGACTTTTTATACCAGAACAAGTGGACATTTGTCTGGGTCAGCATAGACACATAATCAGAGATGCATTTATTATTTGTCCAAGCTCTGGGCCTAGAGAAAGCAAAAGGCTTATGTAAACCCCCAGTTGGGATTTCTAGATGTTCACTTAGACATTTTCTGTATCAGCTTCCCATGCAGACGGCCCACTCAATTAGAGAGAGAGAGTGCAGAAAGGATTACTTCATCAGAATGGGTACCATCAAGTGCATGACTTTGAGCTGCTCTTGTGTAGCTGAACTGTAATTTTCCCCAAAGTGAGGATGGGAAGAGCTTTAACTACCTACTGCTGGGAGGAAACTACAGATATTACCTCTGTCACTACAAAGCTGTCCAAGACCAAGCAGTTTAGCTCTTAGTGGGAAAAGAGAAAAGAAGCGATGCTTCTGTCCTCCCAATGTAGCTGCCCTGGCAAGGAGGGAGCATAGAAAGGCTATCCCAGGTGGGGCATCCCTTTCCCTTCCTCTTCACTATGAAAGAACAGTCACAAGTTTTGCATCCAAAATTAGTAGTGAAATTGCATACTCTCAACCTGACTGTTTACATCTGGGTACCTCACTCTTGTTTCTGGACACAATCACACTGTAGAGCTGCTTGGAATGGGATTGATAACTCCAGGTGGTGATGAACCTCAGGCATTTCCCACAGCCTAAACATTGGCCTTCCAATGGTGCTTACCTTGATGAGGCAGAGGCTGGGGAGATGAAGGGGCACATTTTGTCTAGTAAGGGTTTGAACACAGTAGAGGCTCAGTTTTTAGGAATAGTCATATGCGGCATCACAATATTTGGTATTTAGCTTTGTAAATGCTAGCTCACAGGAATTCAACCATACCTCAATAATTAAAAGCCTTTTGCTAATAACATTGGCTATGAAAGAGTGGGTGGCCAAATGATGCTCACACTGTGTATCAAAGGTCAAAGAAGTAAATAATTTTTAACTGAATATGCAAATTGCACGAGCTCTCTTGAGGTAAAGAAATTTGAAAGCAAAGATGAGAATTGGGTAAGTGATTCCAGAAATCAAACAAGATACATCTACCCTTTAATCAATTATTTGCAATTAGAGAGCTCTCAAAAGCAACAGGGGACCATTCCCAACTGGCTTGGGAATTTCAGCCTAAACACTGAAGATGACAAGAATTTGACACTTGCCGACTAAATATAATCTGGGCTTTGAAGGAACATTTCAGTTTACTACAAATCTATCCATTTTCAGTTTTCAGATAGCTACAGGCACCACACTACAGCATTCCAACTATTTATTTTGTGATTTTACAATCCTTATGGTTCCCTCCACCAGGCATGTAAAAAAACCCCACAAAATCGAAATCTGACAGACCAGGTAGGGAAACAGTAAAACTGATTTGACACAATGGGTTGTGAAATGTAGTGAACTAAACAAATAGAAAAGTAGGTGGGACATTTTCCTAATTTGTTTCATCTACCTTTGGTGTTGCTCAGAAAGTATTAGGTAGGCATTTGCTAATAACTGTGTGTATTGCAGCAGACAGTCCTCCATTAAAAATCAGAGCTCAGACAGAGAGCTCTGGGAAGCCTTGAAGGACTGAAAGAACTGTCAGTCGTGTATTTGTGCCTCTCCAGCATTCAGTCCGTAAAACCAGCCTGTGTGAGCCATATTACCCAAAGGATGTGCAATTCTCTCCTATCTCTATCCTGCTGAGGTATGGATCCTGTACAGGGATCATGTGGTCTGCAGCTTTTTCCTTTAATCCCTGGTTGCAAAAGGGTGGTGGGAAGCAGCAGCAGCAAAGCTCAGTGCTAGCCAATGAATAGATAAAGATAACAGACACCCAAGTGGTTCTTGACAAAGAGCATAAACTACAAGCTAAGGCTATAACAACAACACTTCTATTCCATTTCAATCCCAGGGAATGCTGGACTGTGATTATGTCTCACCTCCTTGATTTCCCTGTGCTGGCTCTCAGATGAATTTTTAAAACTTAATTTTGATGCAGTATCTTTGGACCTCAGCTTCATCAGACATGAGAGGGAGCTGAGATACATCACCTGCCTCTGTACAAGAGGGCTCTTTGTAGTTCAAGATACTGAGTAACCCCCACTTCACTGGAAAAAATTAAAGTGCAGAAAACACCCTGTGCAGATCACCAAGTGTGAAAGACAGTTTGAAGTTAAGAAAATGCTTTTCACTGCCGCCACTGATGAGACTGGAAGCAGTCTAACTTCCCGGGGTACCAGAGCAGTACTCAGTTTTGCAGCTTGTTGCAAAAACCTTTGAGATGCAACCCTCTCCTGCACTGCTGCCTCCACACCACCGACAGCACCTCCACTCACACTACAGCTACCCCTCTAGCACAACAGAAAGAAATCAGAAACTACTCTAAGACATCAAAGCAGGGGATATTGATCTTCATCTACCTTTCATCCAAACCAGCACTTGGTGTAAAGGACTTACCTGTGAACCCTGCCATGCCATGCTATTGTATGTCAAGAGACGGAGAATCAATATACTCTGGAATATTTTCAATCATGACATTGGGGCAGATGCCCTGGAGAACGTTTACCTCTTCCTCCTGTCACTGAAATGTTCTAAGAAAATGCATTTATCCCATTTGAAACCAGCTCACAGATTGGGGTGGGGAGGGAGAGGCTCTATGTGTGCATACACGAAGGAACATTCTCTGTCTCACCATATTTAAGATGCATATAATCTTACTTGTATCCTGTATAAATGCAAAAGCAGATGACTTAATGATATAGAAAGATTACCTCTATTCCATGGCACGGAAAAGACTGGCTGCTACTCAAGTACCTTGGCTCCCCTGACCACACACACTACCCTACTGCTCCTGTACCTATCTTCTCTCTCATTTGAGAAGAGCTTGGCCTAATATTTCCCTTGTGGAAGCATTTCTATAAATCAAAAAAGAAAAACTTCCACAAATCATCCTTCACCCAGCACACTGTGATGCATATCAGACTTATTCTCACCAAAGTCACAGATGTAAAGGAGTCTGTAAAATTTCCGACATTAGTCAATGTATAGTCCTAGTGCCAAATCTGGTTAAACGTCTTCCTTAACAGCAAAACCAAATCACCCACAGGATGATTGTACCTGCTGCTCACATGCATTTTCTTTCCTTTATGTCTGACTTCCAGACTGCAATCCAAAGACATAATTTCTCTGATAAATAACTTGAAGAATAAGCACACAAGTGCTGTTAAAATGTTTGGCTCTCTAGTTACTTAGTGGTGATATTTGGAAAGATATAAACTCATTCATATTTTTGGCTATTTTTGGAGCTATTTACAGCAGCTCCAAGTGCCAAAAAAGATGCAGGTGTGCTTGTTTAAACACATTCCTGTGGCTTCCTTCTGAGCTGACATCATTTTTGGGTATCCAGGCTTTCACAAAAGCATCCATCAGCTGTGACAAGATCCATCATAGTCAGTGCCCTGAGGAGGAAACCCAGGTCCCGTGAAGACCCTGTGCGCCACAGATCCTGGCAGGGAGAGGTAGGAACAGAGAGCTGCATGAACTGGGCCATGGCAGCATGAAGGTAACTTCTCACAGTACGGCTCATTTCCCTGCCTGCACAGGTAGAGGTGCATGCTTTTATAGCTGCTTTCACACTGCAATGGGTGCACTGCTTTAAATACCTTCCCCAAAATAGTACAGCAAAACCTTCAGAGAAATAAAGTTGCTTTCCAAAGTTATACTGTCTGTAGAAAGTCTGAAAAATGTTATATACCTAAACAGAAGGCACATCTACTCTGTAAGTAGCACTACACAAAGAAGGTTGCTATTGAATTACTGTAGCACTGGGTCAAATCAGTGCTACAATTGTGTCACACACCCTGCAGCAAAGAAAGTCATCCCTGTAACCTGCACTCCATTTTTGTTTTTTAACTGCATCTTTAAGTAGCATTACCATGTCATCAATCACCTGGCGGACTTACAGCTTTGAGTAATCCAAAATGGACTATAACCAGTCTTATTGCTCTCTTACAAGAAAAAGGGTTCATACAAACCACCACATTGTCCTAGAAGTTTTTACTTAAATTAGAATGTTCTAATGGTTGACTACTGATATTCATCACATTTGAGGCAAGATCTTGAATAACCAACTTTGAAACATTACTGTGTTGACCAAAGCTTTTCCCATTAATTACTCTGCCCCATAACCAGTGGTCTCCAACCTGCAGAATTGTCAGATCCAGTGTCACCATACAGGTGCCATTTTGCCACTCTGTTCAGAAATGCTTTCATCATGTAAAAGTCAGTGGCCTAGCAGCTGCAAAGCATTGAAAGCAGGAGAAGACCCTAAACAGAAGTTGTCTCATGTTTCTTGTTCCTGCCTTGAACCTAATGTGAGCTCTTGGATGCCCAGATGGTTTCTTGGCTTCAGGAGCTCCCTGTTCAGAAATTTATTAAAATATTTATACCCTCTCTCTGTTTTCCATGTGAAGCTGTGGGATGCATGCAGGGCTTGGCAGTGGGGCAGGCACCTGCTGACCCCACTCCACAGAAACCTTTCAAAGGAGGGAACATCTTTAAAGGTCAGCTTTGCAAATTATATCCCCAAAAGCACCTTGAGCCCCAGCATGGCTCAGCAGAGCCTGATTCCCTGAAGAGATGTAGTGGTGTTGCTGAAGAGAGGGGGAAAGTCTTGAGTCATCACCACACACATCTTTCAGATAACAGGCTTGATATGCTTCATTACATCAAAAGCTTCAGCCCAGTTGCAAGGAGCCATTTTGCAACCCAAAAATGCAAATGCAATTTCCCCATCTAGTGGTCCAGCAGAGTAAAAAAGCCACTTCTCCTGCAGCTGATGGAAGAGTAGCATCTGGCAGGGACATCACTCAGCTGAATGCTCATTCATCCACAGCTATGCCCCTCCCAACAGCAAAAAAAATAGCAGCAGAAAAACAGAGATAAACCCTACAGCAGGCTGTAGACCTGCTAAAAAAAACCCCAAACAACAAAAATTGAAAGAATAGACGAAGTAAACAAGCAAACTATGCTCTAAAAGATGTATATAGAAGTGTATTCCTCAGGCTGATGCAGGAGTCAGTCCAGTGCATTTTAAAATAAACAGGAAACTGGTCTGACAAAATATCAGAATTACCTTGGAAACTTTGACAAGCCATTAGCTGTGACAACATCAAAACTTTCCTAGAGCTCAAATTCTCATTCACTGGGTATAGGGTCTGACAGTCAGTGCTACTGGAGCAACATGCAGAAATAATAAACTAAATCCCTTTGGCGAGGCACCTTTCTGCTGCTGTGAATTCCAGGCTTACAAGGGTTATTCATCGCCCTGATTCTCCTCACTGTGATGGGATTTAAAGCAATGCAGGATGGTAGGCCAGGCACTGCTGCCTCTTCTCTCCTCCTTCACTCCCAGCTGGAGTTCTCAGAGGTTTTTGAGGAATGAAAGATGGGGCAAGAGTGAAAGCAACCCCCATCGAAGGTGCTGTGGGAGCAGCAGTGCCCAGATACTTCTCTTATTTCTCCAACCACTATGAAAATAGAGGGTGGTAGAGGCCACTGTCATGTGCTTCCCAACACATTCCCTCAATGAAGGGCAGACACTGACTTCTGGCACTACTAGGGAAGCAAAATACTTCCCTCATGGCACAGCCTCACACAATGAGGCCCCAGCTCTGGTTCTTGCTTGCCTCCAGCCACTCACCTTTTCCCTGTGTCTGGTCCTCACAGCAGGAAACTAAATCCCATGCTGGAGACGTGCCATCCCTTTCCAATCTAACCGCAAGCCACACTCCATTCCCTTCATTTAGCACTTAGTATAATTACCTAAGCACAACTGGAGATGACTGCTCTGTGACATTAGTGATTAAAGGTTCTTATGGCCAAGAGAATTTAGTATCGCAAGCAATACAACCAAACTCCCTTGGATGGCAAAACTGGACTGCATCTGTGCCCAAACCAATCCCAACACTATGAAGGACTGCTGACTTGTTCAGTTGTTTGTTTTTTTTTTTGGAAAGAGTAGTCAGGAAGGTATTTTTGCTTGACCCATTATAATTCATAAACTTCCTCCTCCCTGTCATTTTACATTATCAGCAGAGAAATAGTTTCTTATTTCCCATTTTGTTTTATGGCTTTTCTATAGAGAAGATCCAGAACACAAAAAAAAATGAGATACACCCACTTCTGTTATATTAAAAAGCCCACTTTTAAACATATTTCGACATACCTGCTCCATGCAGTTTATATGTAGTGCTTGGTCTGCTCATAAAAAAAAAAAATCATAGCTTTGTAGAGAATGAGATATTCCTATAAAGATCAGATTTCATTTTTAAAACAGAAAGTCTAGCTAAAAATCACAAGAGAAAAGGAAATAAATTGGCCAAATGGATCCTATCTATTCAGACCTTTTATTTGGGGCTTTTCTTGACCACTCACTTCAATGTAACAGACAGCATTTCTTCATAACAACCTTCTGTTCAAACCGGCCATAGCTGGGAAATAGTTTCAATCTTCAACAAGCCATGCAAAATATTTTGCTGGCAACATTAACAGGGGAAAATCCCCTAGGGGTGATTTGGTCTGCACAGCCCAGGGAGAAAAGCTGCTTCTGGCCTGTGACTTCAGATGATTCTGGGCTTGGAGAATGTGAAATGTACATGAGAGACATCAGAGGTGGGGAGCAATGGGCATCAAAGAGAAAAAATTTCCCTGGCTAGCACACACTCCCCTGAGCTGATCCTTATCCCTATGATCAGCTGTGCTCATTCCTCACAGGGAGGACTTTGAGAGAAAGAAAGGGACCACTGCCAGACAGCTGAAGGGAAAAGCACAGCTAAATCTACATTCATTTTGTTGTGGCTGTAAAGAAGACAAGACAAGCCTTTTCAGGTTTTATTATTATTGGAAGCAGCAGAGGTTGGGAACTTGGGGAGCACAAAGATTTGGTGTGAACTTCAAGCACAGGAAGGTAATGATTGGAGTTGGAGTGGGATGAGACTTGTTTTTAGTTTGGCTTTGTTTCAGAAAATATAACTGCGTACACACCACAGAAGAGAAATTAGAAGTTCATTCATATCCAAGGGAGACAGCACAGCAGGCTCAGCTGTGAAAAATCCAAGACCAGTCAAAGCAGCACCTGGAAAAGCACAGGGTGCTGGGAGCCCCATCATTTTTCAGGCTGGAAGTGTCTTGAGAAAGGGGAGTTTCTGTTCCATCTGGCTTTTAGAGACTTACAGATTCTCTATAACTCCCAGCATTTTCAATACTCACCATCTATCTCACAAGCAGGAGGTGAAACCTCTGGGAAGAGATGTCCCCTTGTTGAGGGACTCTGCTGGTGTGACAACATGGATCACACCAGGTGGTTTGTACATTTCTGGTACAAGGCAGCTCTGAGTTCCTCCCAGAGGTTTTCTTGTTATAGTGCTAACTGGCAGATGAGGTTTTGTATGATGCTTTTCTAGAAAGTGCTGTCAAAGGGCTATCACCTTCCATCTCTGAAGCCACCAGTATCTTTGCTTTCCCATAAAGAAGGAGGCTCTTTCCTCCTTCCCCTCAGCCAATGAATAATTTTTTCTCAAACATGCAGTTGGATTCAGATGACCCAAACACCTTTCACCACAGAACATAAACAACTTAGAGAACAGCCTGAAAACTTTCCCATACTAAGATAGCCACCTTCTCCCCTCCCTGTCAGAGGATCGCTCTGAAACCAGGACAGTAATTCAGTTTTCTGGCTCTCTCCCTTTTCAATCCTTCATTTACTGTTAACAAAACACAACTGTCTGCCAAACACAGCACAATGTCTGTGGAGAGGAAATGCATCTGGGACAGACAGAATCAGGAGCTACAGCTCATTTCCCACAGGCCACGTCAGAGGGCAACACTCCCCCTGGGCCTCCAAACCTGGCCAAGCCACAGCTGCAGGCACAGGGCAGAGCATCCCAGTGGCTGGGTTGTGGAGGTGACACCATGAAAACTTCATGCGACCTACAGACACTGACACCAGCTGTGCAGGCAGGGGACAAGAGACCGTACACAGTTAAGACCAATGTGTCAGACGAAGCCGTGCCCACAACGCCATGGGTTAGCCACTAAAAACTGATGGTGCTCATATCTGGCAGCATCATCCAGCCCCAGATCAGGCACTTGCCCCTCCTGGCCTCCATGCTTGCTTTTCAGCTTGTCCTCAAAGAAGCTTAGCAGTCACTCAGTACTAAGGGGTGCAGAGACAACTTTCTCCCAAAAACTGAAATGTCAAGAAGACACGAGAAAGCCTGGTTGGTGCCTTTCGCAAGAGGAAGGAGGTTGTTACAGCAGTAATTTACTGTGGTAGGTTTTGCAGCGTGATTGCAACATATTATTACACCAGTTTTATCTTTTTGCATTTGGCAGACGTCAATTCCTTCCCCTGTTCCTCACAGAGCACAAGCCAACATGGCTGCATTTCAAATGGTTTCAAACTCTGCCAATAAAAATATATTAAAAAAACCCCAACAACTGAAAATTCTCACAATTGCATTAGCTTACTCAAAACTAATACATACTTCTTGTGCACACACACACAAGTAAAAAATATACACAGATCAGCCAACTTGAAAGGGTGGCGCCATGAAATTGTGGGGTTGGTCTCTGTGAGTAGATAAAACAAACAAAAGATAGGTTGAGTAGGAGCCCAAAATGAGATGGGCTGTGCAGGTCTTCAGGCAGATAAACTCATGCTTAGCCTGCTGCCTCAAATGCTTTAGGTACTTTCCAATCACAAAGAGAAACCACATGCCCTCTTTGTGAGACTTCTGTGTACTACGGACCATGGAGTAAGAAGTCACAGGCCACAAGAACAGCAGAGAATCAATGTTCTATTGGTACCAGGGGGAAGGAGTATTCAGGAAATAAAATACTTACTGTGATGTTTTCCCCCAACCCCCAGGATGATCTGTGCTCGTCCTGCAGACCAACAGTCCAGTTAGAAAGAGAGGTGTTCATTAGGAGCCTTCCTCAGAGAGGCTAAAATGAGTATTTCAGTTGCTGAAGTGCATCCTTCTCCAGGCTTGGCAAAACAGAGCTCTTCCCAACAGGGTTACAGACCCATCACCTACAAGAACCTCTGCTCTTTGTACAATCAATGCATGGGGAAAGGCATTTTCTTTCCTTGCTATGTTTTCTGAAGATGGCAATTTTTGGGCATATCCAAGCTGGAGGAAGGTGCATGAAAGGGTAAAAGTTCTCCTATTTGATCCAATTTAAAATCTACAGACTCAACACCTATTTGAGAGCAAGGCATTACATTACATTAACCTTCCCATCTAAGTGATGGGGAAAGAGAGACTTGATATCAGCCCAGATTAGCTCTCACTTAATGGAAGATACTCCCGAGATATCCTTTTCAGAGGATGGAAAAAATAGGACAATATATTAGTTTCTTAATTGAAAGAAAATAAATTGCTGCAAGGCACTGAGCTTATCCTTCTGGGGAACTGTCTGTAGTTCAACTGAATCAATATGTTTCTCACTCAGGGAAGGAGCTCCATTTTAAAAGATAGTAAATAAAATATTTGTGACGGTTGCAACCATTCCACAGCTTAGGTCTAAGGAATTAACATACAGTGATAAGGCTGTATTTGTATTCTAGATGTCAAACTTTGCCTGAGCTCTAGTGCAGTCAAAAACCACTCATTTTTAAAATGCATTATGTACAAGTGGATTCACAGTTGTGCCAGACTTTGAGGGGATGATGGGGGGAAGAGGAGAGAAGCAGCCACTAATCTTTCTTCCACCAAAATTCTTGTTTATGATTTCAGCAGTGCAGCATAAGTAATGATGAGGAATGGAATTTATATTTTTTCATTTAACAATGTGAAGCTCTGAAAAAATATTTTCATAAAAAATGGACTTCAATATCTTGTCAGAACAATAAGCCAATTCTCCTAAAGGTCAGCTATTACACTTTCAGAGAAAAAAAATAATGATCTTCTTAGTCCTAAGTGACTACTTCAAATAAAACAATAAATTACTTAATTCTTTCCATCCTTCTGCATACATTATCGGGAAAAATTAATGAAAAGCAGCTCCAGTGAAAAACCCTCTGAGGGTTAAAACCTTTTTTAAATGTGGATCAATTCAGCACAGAATAGCAAATGCATCTGTGTGATCAAGAGTGAACAAATTTGTAGGAAACAAATCTGAAGAATGAGTAACTGATCAGTAGGGAGGAAAAACTTGCATGTTGTGTAACATTTCTGTAGGAAATGCATTTGAACATGAATCCTTCTATATGCAGATAGACCCTTCGTTCAATCATTAAAAGCTGTTTTGAAGTTCATTTTGATGATTAAATTTCATAAAGCAAACAGTCTACTCCCTCTGTACTGCAGTGGGCCCCGCTTCCTGGGCGCCTGGTCAGCTGCACAAATTCCAAAAGCAGTTCCTTGAGGAGATAAATTTTACCCACCTAGCACTCAGGTTAGCAAAACTGAGCTTGTATGGGAGCGGAGGGGTGGGGGAGGGAAGGTGTCTGTGCATGTAATGATCCAGAAAAGGAAGATGGAGACTTACCATGGTTTGATTATTTTCCTATACGATTCTCAATTTGTTGAATGCTATTGCAGACGAGTTTCTTGCTTCTGCTCTGTTCAGGAATCCAAACACAATTTAAATATTCATGTCCATATTACAACACTGCAGAAACGAATTTTTTAAAAATAAATAAAAGTTGTAAGTCACAAGAGAGATGTCAAGAGGTTTTTATACCACAAGGTCCTTTTCAGATTATTTAAGAAAACTTCATTTTAAGCATTGTGCAGTCAATCTCTAAATGAAAGTTCTTCAAGAACTAATCCTTCAGAAATTAAACTTTTATGAAATCCATTTATTGCTCTTATTAAATACCTCTTTCAGGTGTAATTCTCAAACTGAAGGCAAGCTGATTAATGTCAAGAGAAAACTGAGCAAACAGAAGCAGCTGTGAATACCTACTGTAGATAACCAGTGTGCATATAAAACAAAGGGATAAAGTCCTTCGAGAAAATCTACAATTACCACCAAGTTTGCAAACTAGAGATCACCTCAACTATATAAAACCTTTACCAGTGCTGGATCTCCATTGAATTAAATTGTATATATCCCTGATGTAGAGGAAGCGAAGGTTTCTAACACTAAGAAAACTATATACAAGCAGATTAAAAGAAAATACCAACAGAAAGCTTTTGAGAAAATTCAGAGCAAAACTTTCACATTAGAAACTAGGCTGAAGCCAAACCAACACAATTCCAATTTTAAAACAGGAATGTACACACTTCCAAATGCCAGAGGATTAAGTTGTGGGATGGAAGATGCATTTCATTTACTTTACACAATAGCATTAATAAGATCATTTACTTGTGTACTGGTTTAGGGCAAATTTGGGGGAAGACCTCCAGAAGGAGCCCCCAGAAAGCAAACCCCCACGACTCCTCCCACTACCACCGGGTTCAGGAAGAATTTTCTTGGAGAGAAGTNGCAACAAAGACATTTTACAAGGAAAACCCTAGCTGGTAGATCTCAGGGAAGAAAATGTCATTGGTTATCTTCATTAGTAGTGTGATAAGTGTGATTCGTGCTAATTAAATTGTAACTATATTAGCAAAATTGTATTTAGATCAATAGAAGACAATTGTTACAGAGTGACGGGGGGAGATGGGTGAGATAGGGCAAATGACATCTTCCAGATGTTGAGAGTCAGAGAGGAATGTTGGAAGGGAATAGTAGAAGGACATAGGTCTGACAAGCAGCATCTAGAAATAGAAAGTTTCGACCTTGAAATGGGCCAACAGTAGCACTGAGCAGATATTTTCAAACAAGTTATTTTGTTTGAAATAATCTTTGTAATGACCAACTCCTTCCTAAAAAGGCAATAGCTCATTTGAAGCCCATCTCTGGCTTAGCATGGCTGGAGCTGTTTCCTACTGCTATTGAACTTAAAATTCAGTTTTTATCAATACAAAGTCCTTGCCCTTTTCTTATACAGCTGCTCAGAATTTTAAGAATCATAGTCCTAGCACTCTGAATAATCCTGAGTAACATCTGCTTGAACTGTCCCAAATGATTTGACACCTTTAGCAAATGCTGTCCCTTACTAGTCACCTGTTTTCCCACATAGCTGCGAGTTCATTGAACAGTGGGTTGCTTTGCATTCTCAATGGAGATCATATTCCCCTGTGAAGACTGGCCATTTGTTCGTCCCTTTTTTCTGTGTTTATAAATCCATTAAAAAATCAGCCAAATGAAAAAAAAAATTAATACAGAATCATCTTATCCTACAAAAGCTTATTATCTACACAAACGTGTTGAAGTCCTTACAGTAACTTTACACATCCAAAGACACTATATGAAGTAGGCATATTTTTTCTTGACACCATCTTAAAAAAACTTAGGAAGTTTACCCTCTCATGGTGTGAGCTGCCATGCCTGTATGGCTTGTGTCTTTTTACTTCAGCATTCCACTGCTACTAAGCTTTTGATGTAACTTGTATTTCTATATTCTGACTTAAACTGGGCATTCCTTTTCATGCCCTTTTTTGTTTGTTTATATGTGCAGTAATTGTTTCTTATCTGGTTTTATGTGCTGTGATTGACAGGGGCCATTTACTTGTAATAGGATTTGTTATTCCCTCACAAATTTATTATATTCTATCTTTTAAATCCTGGGATTGCTGGATTTTCATTATTCAACTTCTTCTGGTGTGTCAGTTGGATTTCTGAAGTCTTCAATGTGCAATGGGTATTCCAGTTTGAAAAAGAAACACATCTAAGCCTTGGAGAAGTATAATGCCACCAGAATAACTACAGCCAGACAGGCTTGGCAGAGGTGAAGCCCGTCTTTCTTGCAAACAGTTACTCCAAATGCTGTCCCACTTCCTAGGAGACCTAAACTCTGCATCCTAACGCTACCTTTTCAATTCTGTGTCCCATTTTACTGCCTAGCTTTGGCTCTGCAGTTGGTCACACCCTGAGTCCCTTTGTGAGAGCACCCTTGGCGTGAGGGTGCAGCTCTCAACATGACCCTCACCACCAGCCTTTCTCCCCTCCGTCTCAGCAGCACAACTGTCACAGACAGAAATGGAAACACAATCAAATGCTTAGATGTCTTCATAGCCGAGTTAAAAATAAAAAAAAGGGAAGGTGAGGACTGCCTGATCTAGGAAACTGCTGGCATAGAAACAGCAGAGAGGGAAATTGGCGTGGAATGTTTTTCAGCAGTAAATCATTATTTTTAAGGAGTCTAAGGGTGACCTTTCCCTGCTTATAGGTTCCTTGACAAAGGGCTGTCTCTAAGGGAGGAGAAAAACTGGTTTTTTGGAAATTTGGAATTAAAAGTTCCAAAGTCTCCAATGAAAAGTGGTTTTTCAACAGATGATGTGGCAACTTCAGATCTGAGCATGGAAATGCTAATTGAAAACAAGGTCAAGGTGACTCACGTCTTTACAATAAAACAACATATGTTCATTAAATATTAATAAAAATATTGGCAAACAAGCTTTATTCTAGCTTTTTAAAGAAACTGGAAAAGTTACAGACTGAAGAAATGAATTGGAGATAATCTAATGTTTACGGATTTCAGTAAGAAATCTGATACACTGCTGTTTGAGATCCTGAGGGAAACCATTAATTAAGTTGGCTTGCTATGAAATGCAGTTAAATTGATACAAAGCAGACCACAGAGCTTCAGAAAAAAAAAAAAAGTATAATCATAAACTAGAGTCCTCCTAGCATCTACTAGAGCTTTGACAAAACAAGCACAGGTCCTTCAGACTCTGCATAAGAGAACTGAAAAGACCAGTTGGGAGAAGCTTCCATTTTCAGGTAGACATGGTACAGCTCTGCAGGAGCTGCTGAAAATGAAAGACCTCGAGATGGCAGAGCTAATGAACCAAAATTTGTGTGGGACATTGCCTGCACTACGGTGTCTAGGAAACAGGGAATCTGACTGAAACACTGTCAGTCTTCAGAAAGAGTGACAGCAAAGATGATCTGGCTCTCTGGCTGTGACACCAGAGAGCAAATTACACTGCAGTGCACAGGGGATGCTATAGCAATGAAACTCAGCAACTGGGTAGCTAAAGTTGCCTTATTTAAGGATTTCTGTGCCCACGGTCACCAGCTAACATTGCTGATATTTCCTGCTTCATGTATGCAAGACCCAGCACCTTTCCTAGCACATGTGTACATATATCTGACAAACGGATCTCTGAGTCTGAGCCCATGCAGCTGTCATTGATCTTGCAGTCAGTTCTCAGGCTGCCAATACTCAGCTGTCTGTCAAAAACACTTAGCAGCCAAAAGGCAAATAATTGGAGAACAAATGGGTGAACTCAGCCTTTAGTACCAGCCCCAAACATCTGGAGACTGGTTTATTCCTGAACTATAGCCAAGTCTGTGCCTGAGCTGGGTACAGATTGGGAAGTCCCTGAAAACAGGTTTTCTTCTCAAAGATGCAGAATGTTTGTTTGCAGTCACAGCAAAAAGAGAAGGTGGTAAAAATATTTTCATAATTTTGGGACTTCAGCTAGAAGAAGATGGGGAAATACAGAAACAGATAAATGGGAAATGAAGACTGTATTTGCACCTCCCAACTTCAAACTGCATTTTCTACGGTTATGAAAAAGGCTTATGTTGGCCTAAGCTCTATTTGAGCTTTAGGGCTTTACCATACTTTTAACACAAGGACTTCTCCTGGGTGAGGAAGTTACACAGTTCTGCTCTTGATGATGGATTTTGTGTTCCCAGTCTATGCTCCAAAGCCTTTGACACCAATTCGCAGCACACTGGCAGCACGGTAGGAACTGCAGCCCTTATTGAGGTGCCTATTGGACTTTCTGTCCTCATCTGGATGAATCCTTTGCTCTAAACCACCAGTCTGGAGCACTGCAGCTCTCTGCCTCCCAAACAGACCGGTGCTGTGCTCTCCCCACAGAGTCCAAAACCATAGAGGACTTTGGGCCAGTTTCCATATTTCAGGGAAAGAGGGTGTGTGTAAAGGGCAGCACATCAGCTGACTGGGCTGAAAAACTTCCTGGATTCCCACAGCTGTCTGAGGAGACAATCACAAAAGCCAAGTTCACCCTCCTGGGAGGGTTTTCCCCAATAGCCTCATCAGCGAGGAGGAGGAAGGCAAAGCAACAGCCCCCCTGTCTCCCTCCACACCAGGGCCACAGCATTCACCAATGCTGTGGCAATTGACTCTCTCTACCGAGAGAATTGTACCTTGGCAAGCTTGGCTTTGATGACTAGATTAATTTCACTCACTTGTCTCTCTGAATTGTTTAAATAATGTATGGAAACCTTTAAAGTGTTCCAAACTTCTATTAACAATATACTTCTGATGGGTTTTCATAGGAACTGAAAAACAATTGCTATTAACACATCTGTAAATAGCTTATCCCTTATCCTTGGGATATAATTAATTCCTAGTGCATGGAGAAATGTGGTACCAGATCCAACATATGGGGGAAACTGGATAAAAACCAAATAGATCAGAAATATTTTTTTTTGTGCTTGAAAATGTTTGTACAATATTCAAACAGTTTTTTGTGCAGTTATTTTTCTTTTCCGTTTTTGCAAGACTCATACAATTTCAATTATTCAGAGTATTTCAAGAGAAACAAAATGCACTAAAGAGACTAACACCAAAGTCCTGATGAAACAGTGTTTTGCATTCTCAGCTCTATTATGAATGACAACAAAACTGTCCTGGCTGATAACACAGGAATTTGTTCCATCCTTGACATAGTTTCTGAAAGTGCAGCAAGTATCCCTCAAAGACAAACAGGTTTTCATTGTTAACAGTAAGTGTTTTCAGAAGCTGTGAGACTAACACATTACAATTCACCAAAATCTCAAGTTGAAAAGAGCTCAGGCTTCAGATTTGCTCTGAGACTTCACAAACACTACCGCACTTGTTCTCAGCAATGGGTCTGCACTCGGTCCTGGACTACAGCTCATGCCCAGTGACACAGTTACAGTGCTACCACACCAGTTGCAGAGGCTCCAAAGCATATTTGATTTATAAGCAAGAAAATTTAGTTGCTAGTAAATCCCTGTCTCCTCAGGAGCTGCTGCTGCTGCTCAAGGGCTAAGGTGGAAAGCCCAGCAAATGCACCTGCAGCAAGTGCAGCTCCAAAAAAATCACCACTGAAGTATGTGCAACTGGATTTAAGTTCCTCACACCCTTATTCTATAGGTGAAAAAAACCTGTCAGAACTTTCTGTGCCTTTACAGGCCCTCAAATCTTTAAAACGGTTGTGCAAGGAACAAGAAGTCACAATTAACCAAGCTGCTATTTATGTAAGGGATTCAGATTGAAAGGCAAACACAAATATCTTGATGATATTCCTCCTCAGGAAAAAATCTGCCTGCTAAGAGTCCATGCTCAGCTCATGAAGTGACACTTGATACAGATTTTAAGCAGAGAAAAGGTTCTATGTGCCCAAATTCCCAAGTTTTGTTTCACTTAAGTTTCGAAACTATTTACGTTTGCATGCATGCCTGTTTCGAAAGCCTCCATTAAAAAAGCCAAAAAAACCCAAACCACCACTCACAGTTCTGCAACGTCTGTTAGTTCAAAATAATTTTGTAAATAGCAGTAATATACTCAATTGCTGAAATGTCATATCAATGGTTTAGTCAAGTCGTCATTCTCCAAACATGCACTAGCCAAACAGTTTTGGGAATAAACATCAAGAAGCTCGAAGTCAGATGAAGGGAAGAAAAAAACTCAAGCCTAAATTATTTGATTTACTGAGGGTGGTTTATGTTAATTTTTTGGAATTGTTTGGACGGAGTTTTTTAAATATAAAACCTTTGTTAGCTTATTAAATGCACTGATTTATTACATTAAATTTTATTCTGTTGCCTCTTTATGATAAGAATGATAAACTGATGGAAATGCAGGCTTGGATTCGAAAATCCTCTTACTTTTATCACCAACACCTTCTACAACAGTGAGTTCATTACTCTGGAGACCAATCCCACTTCTTCTTTGGAATTAAGTGTCTACATGGCTTGAAAGCTGCCTGGCAAATTTCACACCTGAGCAGAACTCAGACTTTTAAAAAAATTTCCTGCTTTACAACAAAAAAACCCACAAAAACAAACCCCTAACTATCCTTATATCCATTAGTTGCAGAATTTATCTCATCTATTTTCAGGTAACTTCACCTTGTCAGAAGGCCACCAGGAAGGCACGGAAAAGAGTAGTGTGGCATATGAGATGTATTAAAATATATGAGATGGAGGTCTTTTCATACACATGGATGTTCCCTGGAACTTGGTAAAGTAATTTGCCTTTTATTATATGGGCACCCTGAATTGTTGCAATTAAGTATTTTAGAACATATTTAACTTTTGCTCAATGGACTTGAATAAATGCTTGAATTGGTCCCAGATTTTAATCTTTCTTCAACCTGTAAATGCTGGTAGGAGATCTGTTGCATCACAGGATTTAAAGAGCACTGGAGGATTTGCCCCTCTCACAGGTGAGCCGCAGCCATGCGGTCCCTGCAGCCTCTGTGCCTTAACAAAACACCCACGTCCTGTAACCAAAACTCTGCCCTGCACTTCTGCAGCACATCAGCTTGAAAGGCACACTGGAGGGGCATAAGGAAAGAAGGAGAGAAAAACTGCAGGGAAAGTATTTTCCTTTTGACATAAGCTTTCCACCACATCTCATCCTAAGACAAAAACTTTGGATTTTCTAGGAACACAAAAGCCACTGGCAAGCTCTTGCCTGCACCTCTGTCACTTGCTCTAAGCTAAATAGTGCAGCAGCAAGGGCCATAACCTGCAGGCTATCAGTGAGCTGTGACTTATTTTTACAGCCCTAGGATGCAACTGGAGTTGAGAACATTTCAGAGAACTCAGAGGACTGTGCTCTCAGATTTTCTCCACTCTGAGTCAGTTAAAATCCCTCATCAATGTTGTGCTCCATATATGTCAATAGGCTGCAAAAACAGCACTGAAATACTGAATTTCATGTCCAGATATAGATCAAATGCTTTGCCAAGCTGTGGTTATCTCCAATAAATATGTGGATAGCAGAAGCACACAGCACTGGAGCCTGAGCACCAGTCCTAGCTGCAAGGGTCCTGGCCCCATTAGAAATTATTCAGGCAGACATATATTGGAAATGTTTTATCCCATCTGTCTAAAACTGCAGTTTTAGACAGATGGGATAAAACGATCAAGGGAGAGCAGACCTTTACATGCCCAAGATAGTGAGGTCAGGTTCTTTGAAAACAACCTGCTTTATGGCATGCCATTCACTTTTGCTTTGTCTTTAGGTGCCGAACAAACACAGCCACTACTGAGTATTGAGGCAGTAGCTTATTCTTTGGAGCAGACTGAGAAATGGTAAAGGTTTTCTTAGATTTTGGAAACTCCACGCTTCTGCAGTTAGAGTCAAGAGAGCCCAACTGATAAATTCAAGGGCATGTTTTTATCAGCTCCTCAATGGGTGCTTCCTTTCCCCTCTCACATCAGCCCTCTCCCCCTGTGCTTCCCCCCTCTGGCATGAGGGGGACACAGCTCCGCAGAGCAGAGGCCCAGCTGTTCCCTGGGGCAAACACAACACCTCCACACCCTTTGTGATGCCGTCAGAAATCAATACCAAGCAAAGCTGTGCCTGCAGCCTTGTGATGGAAAAATAATTTAAAAACAACAACAAAAAAATTAACTTNAAAAATCAATAGTCTAACAGACCCTGGCCAGTCCTGGTCTGCTGAAGAATAGGGGCAGAGAGAAGAGCTCAAGCACAAGGGAGCCACAGTGCAAAATTTACATTTTTGCACTAAGCAAAGCAGCAGGTGGACTCGGAAAGAAGCCCTGCTTTGAGAAAGGCCAACAAGTGTTGAGATCAACAAGTCTCAGCACCCAACACCAGGAAAGCTGTCACAGACCAGCACTGGTGAGAAGGAGCATGACAGAGCATTCCACCAAGGCAGGAGCAGCCCTCCTGAGCTTATAGGAACACTCTCAAGATTCTGTATCTCTCAGCTGGCTGCAAAATGATCGGCTTTACTGATAGCACTTTAGAGAGGCACCTAAGACAAATATTAAGACAAAATAAACCCTAGTAAAACAAATCATTGGAGTTTAAATTGAATTGGCTCCCTAACAAGACCAGATGCATACTGGGACCAGTTTCATTGGTGAGAAAAGGTTAAAATTTTTCCCACTCATATTTTCCATTTTTTCCTTAGAGGTGGAAATAACTATAGACTTCATAGTGGTTTTTCTTCTAGAGCGTAGGAGCAAGAGGTCATGTGCTGTCCTTCCTCAAAAGCATCACAATGCTTTTGTCTGCAAAGGCAAGTGGCCCCTAGGGGCTGAAGGGACCCAGATGGGCAGTTGTTCAAACTCCAGAGGTTCCTCTCTTGCCTGGCCAGAAAACCAATGCCAGAAACCAGAGTTACTCTTCACAGTTCTCACTGAAAATGGGGTAAAGCTTTGCTCTTGCTGTGGTGAGAGAGTGCAGCTCTGCTGACAGCAGTGCTCAATGTGTTCTTGAGGAGCTGCTGTTTTTTCTCCTGTATCCAAAGTCCTCTGTTTATTTTGAAACAGTGACAAAATCTCTGCTGCTCTCCAGACAAAGCTGTTGCTGTGTCAGTACAGAACATCCCCCCCTCCTCTGCCTCTGTCTGGCCACCCCTCCCTGCCTCTGCCTGTGTGTGATGGGTAGGAGGAGAGCAATTTCCTTTTGCAAAATTACCCCTCTAAATCCTTACCTCAGTAAGGATTCTGGACCAGCCTAATGCTGAATTCCTCTTCCAGCTACATGACTCTGCTGTTTTCCAAACTGTGGCTTCCTTTTCTGCTCTGGGAGCATAACCCCAGAGCACAATGCACTGCCCCAACTGCTCAACATCAACCAGCTCTTTGGGCTGGCAGGAATTTCTCCTGTTCTTCCCCAGAGTGCACAGAATGAACCCTTCTGAAGGTGAAGGTCAATGATTTTATATGCTATGTGAATGTTTTCTCCTTATGTTCCTAAAATCATTCCACATTTAAAAAAAAAAAAAAAACAACAAAAACGAAAACCAAAACAAAACCCTTTCACAAGAGCAATTTCAATCCAATATATATTTCCAGTGCTGAGCTTGTGGGTGCTTATCAAGACAGAGATCAGAGCCTGAGTTAAGGAAGGCTGGCAGAGCTGCCAAGCCCTGTAAGAAGCTCTAAATGAGCAAACAAGATTACTGGTACATTTTTTTCAGCTGTGACATACAGCTGAAATATAAGACTATTTAAATGACTTTAAAAAGGTAAAGTAATTGAGATTTCTATCTGAGCAAAGCCAACATGAAAAATCCTCCATAAGAGTCAGGGTGTATCACTTACCAGTCTCTTTTGGCTATCATATCACAGGACACACATTCTACTCTTTATCACTTTCCTTACAGTTACTTAAATTATAAAAGTGAACCAAAGCTAAAGCTCAAGGGGAAAAACTATAATAGTCGCACACATTTATTGGCCAGTGGGATAGAGAAAACTGAGCCTTTCCAGAGCAAAACATGTGAGCTGGGCCAGAGCACAGGGTCCCTGTATTGGGCCACATTGGGCAACAACACATCCCAGAGGCCTGTAGCTGCTGATGTGGAATTACATGTATCATTTACCACCACTCCCTAAATCACCCCTGCTGGAAGGAGACACCACTACTGTTACCCAAAATCTAGGCAGCAAAGGGCAAAACACTGCACATGAATCTTATTGGAGTTATTTTTCAGAGCAAATTTTTTTTATGTATTTCGTCATAGCAAAAGAATGACTCCAAGATTTTTTAGGGATGGGTTGGCTTTTACCCAGGCTACCAGGGTCCTGACTGCTGTCAGGTGCAGACAGCCTAAGGTGCTAGATTGGCATGCAGAGCTCCTTTCCACTCTTCTCCACAGCTAGCTTGTGTTTGTCCACAGCTCCGCCCTCATGGGAATGACCCTGCCACCAATGTCAGGCCCTTTTTGGGAGTCCTTCCCAAGCAAGGATCCTTGTCCTCAAGGATGGAGTCTGCCACAGGAGGGCATGTTGGTTCCACACCTGCAGACTTGTAGCCATTGTTAGCAAAACTCTGCAGGACCTCCCATTCGTACAGCCAGCATCATAAGAAACACCTGTGCACCCTTAGCTGATGGGGTAACTCCAGCGTCCTCCGCTCGCAACAGCCTCACAAGGCCTCCACATGGCCAGCCTTCTTCTCAGTTGCTCGCAAGTACCCAGGGAAAACAGGATGCTGCTCTGTTGAGGGTTTGCAGCCCTGGAGAAAACCCAGAGAAGGCAGGACCACACTTCAGCTGCCTTCACTGGCACGGCACAGCCCATCATCCCCTCAGCAATGGCAACAGGAGAAATTCAGTGTGGAGAAATGCTAAACCCCAGCCAAAACCAAAAGCCAATAGAGCAGGCAGCCAGCAGGGTCCTCTAAGTATGCAATATGTGGCAGCATGCTGTGTTTTATTAAACACCAAGCACCTCTCAACAGAAGAACAGTCTCCAAAACGCTAATTTTCCTGCAGTTGATTAACTGTCCAGCATCCAGACTCACATTACCTCTGAGACTGAGCATGCGTGGGAGGGAAACTGGCAGCAACTGCTGGGAGCGAGTGCCAGTGTGTGATCGTGAAGTGCTCTCACACGACATTTGGGATTATTGCATTCCTTGGGGACATGCCAAATGCTCCCCCTGCCTAAGCTTTTCCCTTCTTTTTCGGTGGATGCAGATTAGGATGAGAGGAAGCGGGTGCCTGTTTGATTTTCAGTCAGATGCTCCTGCCCTGATTACTTCAGGCAGGCTGATGGATACAGACATGCCGTCCACCCCCAAACACTTGCATGCAGGGCTCTTAGGAGCCTCACAGCTGCAAACACCTTTTTAATAGAAGCGCTGCCTCTTTAGAGCTGCCTTGCCATGGACTTGAACATGGAAAGACCCCTCTCAGACAACAGCATTGTTATTTTGTTGTTGTTGTTTGTATCACTCTGCAAACAGGAAAGGGATCAAGCTGTCCCTGTCTCCCAGAGCATGTGGCTGCCACACACAAATGTCAGCCCCAGCAACAGGAATGATCTTGTTCCCGTAAGTCAACAAACAATGTTTAGAAAGGTCTGTGCTGTGGGAGGATTTCCTAACGTAATACAAGTCATCAGACTTAAAACACATGTCTGCTCTGGTGAATGTAATAAAGCAACAAGGCTGTGTAGGAAAAAAAATACAAGAAAATAAGAACCTTTTCATGATGACTTCATCTCACAGGGGTCAACAGTAAATCAAGGGCAGCATTTGTTGGGAAGGGGAAGCTCTGGAGATTTCTTCAAGAACTTTAAATGAAATTTGTAGCATTCAATAACAAAACCAACACTTTTCTTATTTAAAAACAGAAAGCAAACAAACAAAAAAACCAAAACCCCATCATTTTGCCAGCATTGTATCACAACAGCATCACTCATGCATAGAATGTTGCAGCCTGTATCATCAAGGAAGGAGCATGGCCTGAGCCACTAAAGCCTTTGTTTCAGCTCTTCTTTACTGCATGGACAACACAGATCCATGTGGATAACATTGCCTCCCCATCTACCATATTCATCCATGTATTTTACTCAGGCAATATTAGGGGAGAACAACAAATGGGGTTAACATTTTTAAACATGAAAAGAAAAAAGCTCACCAGAAAAGCCCCCAGACCACAGACTCCAAGCCCTGAGTTTGAAAAAGCTACATTAGGGTTGCAGCAGCAATGGAAATTTGCCCCTGCCTGTAAAACAGGCAGACAGGGATGGACACCTGAAAAACGGTCATTGGGCTGCCCCAGGCAGGCACCCAGACTACATTCACTTCACATGTGTTCAGAATAAAAAAAGACATTTAGAAAATCAAATGGCGGATCTTTTTTCCAAGTTTTCAACATAACTATCAAAATTAAAGCTGATCCTGTTGTGTGGAAATCTCTGAGTAATTTGCTGGAGCCAAGAGGAAATCCTAGGGGATATTCATGGCTCTTGGCAGCACAGTCCTGGATCAGCTGGACCTTGACCTACCCCAGCCGTTCCCAGGTATGCCACTGCCTGCTTCCACCAAGCAGGGCTTTACAAAATAATTTTTTTTTTAGTATATACAGCTGTATGTACTAAAAATAAAATTAATTTAAATAAAATAGTGCATATTTCTGCAGTACACTGCAGTTATAAAAGTTTTCTCTCTTCTCTCTATTGCTTGGGAGCACAAGTACATTCCTCATGTATTGTCAGGAAGATAATTCAGGTATTCTAAAGATGAATGGTCTGCTAATCTTTTAAATTTAAAACAAGTAAAAAATTATCACATTGTAGAAACCTGAATTAAAGTCCCACATTCATACATGCATGCAAACAATACCTTTTAGTGGTTTAAGACATAACAAAAACAAAGCCACCCTCCATTTTTATCAACTCTCACAATCAGCTTTTGTCACAATACTTAATCTACCTTAAGCTTTTGTACAAACAACAGGAGATGCATGAAATCTCCCATCTCCAGTACAACATTTGATGCACTATTCACTACTGAGAAGAGCAGGGATAAATATTCTCAGAACACCACCAACAACTCACTGTGATTTTTCCCTGCGACCAGAGCTAAAGTTATTTAGAACACAATACAACATTCACAGAAATAAAACATCAGTTATTGGCTTCCTAACCTCAAGCCTTTTACCTGACTTCCCAAAGTTCCAGAAATCGTGTGCTCAAATACAAAAACGAAGCAGTGGTTACTGAAGTTTCACAAGCCATATAAAATGCAGAGTTATTCAGTATAGAAATTTCTAAACTGTGAAAATGTTTAACTTCTCTTTGGTTAAAAAGTAAGAGAGTAATACTCAACAACACTGACCTAATTCAGGAGATGAAAGAAAGTTTAATAAGCACTAAATGATTTTCCTCAGTCTTTACTGTAGAGTCCATAGGCATGTGATGTTTTTCTGTAGTCTTGTAAAAGTACATTTAAAATTCTTTAGTACATGTAGTTATATTGACCTAATGAAGTTTGTCATTTCGGCCAAAGGATGTTGTTTGTGAGGCTGTTACCAGCAGGTTTCCAGACTCTCATAAAATACAGCTGCTTCATGAGTCCTGATGAGTCCACACAGTGCCCCTGGCTACCTGAAAGCTCAGTGACAGATTTAAAAATACAATTCACAGATCACTGTCCTCAGACAAAGCTTCAGCTAGATCTGAGTATGTTGTACTAACCCACCAAGTGCAATTTTTAGATACTGTAGCTTTACATGCAAAGGAAGAAAAAAATCTTTCACTTTAATGATTAATCAGTAACACTCAGGAAGCTTTCTTTTATTGCTTCTGACCTAAATATGAGCTGCAACTCTCCTGGTACTCCTCAGTGACTCCAGGAGCTTTTTAGCCTCTCATAGAGCAGTCCAACAGCACAGTGGATGTGCACACCTCATTGCACCATATCAGCAGATGTAAAGCCCCTAAATTTTAAGGTCCCTAAAATAAACAACCTCATCAACACAAACCAAAAAAGCAAAGATTTGCGCATGCTAATCTGACCATTGGAATGGCAATTTCAAGTATCAGTTCTAAAGAGATTACTTAAAAAGAACGGTAAAATCTTAACATTTTGGATGGGTTGAATGAAAATAGGTTGCAAGAAAACACAACACACGGTGTAAAATAACAACTAACCTATAAGCTTTCATAAAATTTTCTACCAACTCTGAAAAATCAAAGCTGTAACAGAAAAAAGTGTGTACCTTTTCTAGCATAATTAGGCACTATTTTAAACACTTAACAGCAAGTGCAGGTGACAGCAGTTATCTGAATGAGGTGCTCTCCTATATTTAAGTTTATTACAGGCTGTGAAGATTCTAAATGCTTTGCAGAGGTTTACGAAATGCAGAAATGCCACCTCTGTGTGTATGTTTGCACGCAGGCCCAGGTTGGGGGAAAGCCACAATTCTGATCTCTTGCCTTGGAAAAAGCCATAAAAGATCTAGAGAGAGGAAAACCTCAAAGCATCATTAGGAGTTTTGCTACATATTTGCGGTGCTTCTGGCATCCCCTCCCTTGGCATTTGTCACCGTTCCATCAGCCCTGGCTGCCTCGGGCGCGCCCAGCTCTGCCAGTCCGGCTCACCCGGCAGAGCTCAGCTGTCTCAGCAGCAAACAAAAGCAGCGTTCTCCTGCCCTGCCAATCCCTCCATCTGCTGCCACAGCGGGGAAGCTGCGAGAGCTCGGCTTACATCTCACACTGCATGTTACTGGAAATTTCTGCCATCTGCTATTGTCTTTCCTCCCATGCCTCACAAAAAATATCAGTGACTAAATAGAAAGCAATTCCTTTATCAGACGTTTTAAAGTGGTGTCAATTTGAATAATGACTTTTTTTTTGATTGCTTTTGTATTCACGTGAACATAACAAATCAGCACAGATTAAGGGATAAAGATGCCAGGTCAGATCTATACAGCTACCAAATAACTAAACATATTCAACAGCCTACCCCAAACCTATTTCTTAAAAAAAGCATTTTTTAAGCTATAATTTGGATGACTTTTGACCTGTGTGAACAACACATTATTCTCTCCCAAAGCCAAGCCCTAAACTCATCACGCAAGTTATTGCACTGGAATGTAATTTCAAACCACAGAATATCCTACACAAACACACCCTGCCTCTGCCCAGGCAGGGCCCAGAGCTGGAGACTGAGCATGCAGCAGTGCAGGGGACCCTCCTCAGGGTGCTCTTGGATTTCATGGATTTGCAGTCACACTGACAAGCCAAGCCTTGGATAAAGCCAGATATACTTTTCAAAATACACCTGGCTACAAATAAGCATTTTAAAGCAAGGAAAATCAAGCATTTGGTGACTTAAATATCCTCTATAGCTGCTTTGCGGTTACACGCTAAAGACTTTCAGGATGACCCAGCACAGAGACAACATATTGCTGAGGAAGAGCAGACCCAAACCCCTGATATGAAACACCTCATCATAGACATAACAGACAGCTCAGAGGGACCATGATGCCTGATGACACATGGGTTTATAATCATCCTGTTTCTTTTACACAGTTTTAAGAGAGGACTTACCTTTGTGGGTGCTCCAGGTGCACTGCTCCTCCTGCTTTGCTTTGCTCACCAGGGCCAGCACTCTCCTTTTCTGGGTGACTCAGGCAGCAGCTTGTGGAAACAGAGGCAGCTGCTGCCCACACTGTTCACAACCCCAGACCACGGTGCTGAGGAACCCCATCCTGCCTAGTGAAGGAAGGGGGGGGGAGCAACTCATCACCAAAATGACCCTAACCTGAGTAGCTCCCCAGAAGCCCCTCCAGGCACACCCAGACTCCCAAATGGCTGCTGAAACACCCTCACCTGTGTGCGCTCAGCTCCCTGGCCTGTAGGTGTGAGGGGAGAGGCAGCCCCAGGTGTCGTCTCTCTTTGGCTGAAGGCGACTCCCTGACCACTGGCAGCGTCTTCTGTGTCCAAGCCGTTCAGGGCGGCTTCCAAACACACCTCACACAGGTCAGAGTGGGATTTGGGGTAGCAGCAGGTCCCTGCGGCAGCAGTGGGGCCAAGGGTCAGCGTGAGGGGAGTGCAGTGCTGCCTCAGTTGGGTCACGGCTGGATCTGGCCTGTTCCAGCTGGTTCCTGCTGCCCCTCTGAGCCCCTCAGGTGGGTCACACTGGATCTGGCCAGTTCCAGCCGGTTCCTGCTGCCCCTCTGAGCCCCTCAGTTGGGTCACGGCTGGATCTGGCCTGTTCCAGCCGGTTCCTGCTGCCCCTCTGAGCCCCTCAGGTGGCGCCTCAGCGGTTGAGGCAGGAAAACACCGCTGGGCATCACAGGTGAGGGGCAAAGGGAGGCTGAAGGGTTTGAAACAGGTGGCAACAGGCTTAATTTCTCTTTGTTTCCCACCACCCAAATGTATTTTAATTGTCAAGAAACAAAGTCAATTTTTCCCAGGTGGAATCTGTTTCTCCTGTGACAGTGTACAGTTTAAGGGATATCTCTATTCTTATCGCCACCCACCAGCTGTCACTCAATGTGGCCCAGCCCTGCCGTGAGGTGGGCACCTGACATTTGGCCAGAGCTGGCCCACCACAACTTGGCCACATCATACCAACCACAGCAGTAAACCCTCTGTGAGCAGTGTCCCCTGAGACACCCAAATCCCAGCAAAAAACCCTGTACCCAGCAGTGCCCTGTGAGACACTCAAATCCCAGCAAAAAACCCTGTCCTGTGAGACACCCAGCATGCACCTGGGACAGTGATGGATTACCTGGAAGCCCTGCAAAGGAGGATAGTGAGAGGGAAGGTAAACCAGCCAACTAGATCATGGAAAAGGTGGAGAATAGGTTTACAGTGATCCAAAACCGTCCAGTAAAAGGAGTGAAACCGCATCTAGCCAACCCACAGGGACAGAAATCAAAGCATGACTTGGTTGCAACTAAGTATCTCATTGGGGAAATCCGAGGTATGATGTCATTCGTATGACAAATATTCAGAAATGGATTGAAACATATTCTGACTTTATCTGCATTTAAAGTAAGGTTAGACATTTTGCCTAGAAGAGAAATTGTCCATTCCAGACCCCACTGAAGAGTGGCCTACCACTGAAAATGAAGAGTGGGGATTTTTGTTGTCATTACTAATTGAAAACTTTAAAACACTTTCTCAGCAGATGAATGAACCCATATTTCTATAATATAGGCTTAATAGTTAATGAAGAGATATTAAAAACATTAATGAAACATTACCTCCCTCTTCAGAGCAGTGATTCGGTGATGATTCTTAAAAGGTGCACCACACAGCCGGTTTCCTCCCCTAATCATTAAGCATTACCACTCCAACTAAGCAATGGCAAAGCAAAGGTTTGCAATAGTTTCTCTTCCTTAAAGAGCTGTTGCAGCAACTCTTTCAGAAGTCAAATATGGAGACTATCATCCACAGTTTTTCTAATAGTTAGTCATGTTAACCTTTGACCATCCAACTCCTCATTTTGTTTATAATGTAGCAATATTACACTGCCAAATAATAAGTGGTGCCAGTTCAATTCTTCATTAGGGTAATGAGAGTTGTGAATGCTGCAAAAGGAAAATAAAACATTAAGAAAGCACATGCCACTATTGGGTTCAGTTATGGGTCCCCATGGAGTAAAACCCAGTTTTATGGAGACTTGGGTAGCTGCCAGGAGATAAACCATAATATTAATTTTGACAGTTTTGGAGAAGTCCTCTTTATTTACCAGGAACTGAAAGAACTCTACTTGTAACAAAGCAGCATAGCAAGAGACAGCTTTTATGGGAAAAGGAAGACCTGAAAATTTATACTGTTTTGGTGTGCTGCCCTTCCATGCTTGAGCATGAAACACATTAAATAATTGGTTCCCTTGGGTACACAAACTAAAAGCCTGTTCACCACGGAGTGCAAAGCCTCTCATTTCTCAGCAGGTGAACATGTAGCAACTAGACATGTCATACAGCATACTATCAGGTCTAGAAGCCTGGAGAACTTGTTTTCAAAACAGACAGGCAAGGTCACAGCAAGCACTGAGGAAGGAAGTAGTGCTCTACCATGGATTTCTTTTCTGTGCTTAAACACAAAACAATTTCACCAGATTCAAGCCAGAGAAGTTGACCTGGTAAAGAGTTAAGAGGTCAAGCAAAAAAGCTTTCAACATCTTTTTGATATTTCTGCACACCTCCCATATTGAATAGCACATGAAGATACACTTGAGTGTTTATCAGAAAGTGATTTGCCTTCAGGAACCATAAAAAACTTGACTTGTTTTCTGCCAAATTTTGTGAGCTTGTAAAATCTTAATTAGATAAAAAAATGCTTTAAAATGAAACACGGAGTTATCTGCTTTCAGGAAGGGAGGTGGAACAGACAGAGTCTCTGTGATTCTTTGTCATAACATTCTAAGGCTTTATGTATAAACACAAATTCTGAAACATCTATAAAATTTCACTTAAACCCCAAATAGACCAAAGACACAAAATACAAAATATTCCATTTCTAGTATAGCTTTGAACAGACAACGCATCTTTATGTAGTATTTGATTTAATGCCCATTTAATCACAGATGGTATAATCACAAAAACAGGAGCATTTGAAAGGAATTTGACAAACAGAACCAGATGTAAAACATCTTGAAGCTTACAAATTCATCACAAAGATTAAGGAGGACTTGAAAATACAAGGTTTCAAATCTTCCAGCAGACCAACACATCTATTCAGTCCAGAAACACTTTCCTACTTCCTGATGTCTTTACACAGCAAGATGATTCAGTAGGAATTAGATCAGATGCAATTCTGTTTGGGGGTTCGTTACCTTGTCTCTGCAGCACAGCCAGGGCACAGTATAACCACACATAAAATGTAACTGAAGAACATGGATGCATTCGCCTCAGCAGAAATATTACAGGCAGGTGGAAAGCAAGGAAGAAATGTGCTGTTGTACTCCAATAATTAATGTCAAAGTGGATGGATCCTAAAGAATCCTTCTGTGAATAACTGTGCTTTTATTACTGGTTAAGGCAAGGGCCCTGTGGAGTCACTTTTACAAAATAATTTTTAAACTGTAATAAGAACACCATGGAAAAGGATGCTCCTCATAATGAAGATTTTTAAAGAAAGAGCCAACCAAGCAAACAAACACTTCCTTTACTTGATCTTCACAAACAACTGTCCACCTGAAGAAATTATTATCTACTCCAGCCTTGTAACCACAATGTACTGCTTATCCTGTACGTACAAATTTATTTCCTCACGCTGGCCAAAGATGACCATCAGGACCCGTATCCTCACTGCCACAGTTTTAAAGTCCAACACAAAAAGCAAACACTAGTCTGCCTGAAAAGTAAAATGCCTCAAACTTCCCAGAAGTACTTGTTTGAAACTTGAGTGCTGATCAGAAGAGAACAGAAACTTGAGCCAAACATGGGAGAGCCAAGATCTAGGAGAGGTGAGCAGACACCAGCAGCAGCCAGGAAAAGCAGCAGTGCCAGAAGCGTTATTTCCAGTCACTACTCATGACTCTTAAATCCCTTCAAAAAAAATCTTTCAAAGCTCTGATCCACCCCAGTGGTTCTGGATACTGTCCACACTAATCACTCCTAGGAAAAGAAGAAAACGTTATGCTTCTGCAAGCAAAAAGCTCATCAAGCTGCATGCAAAATTTAAAAGTTTGCCCTTTCTAGGATTTGGAGTCCCCAAGTATAATGGAAAGAAAGCACTGACTCAACAGTGGAGCATCTGCAACCACTTTCAGTGAAGATGGAAGATAACCAGTGCTGGAGGCATGTTCAGGATGAGCCTTCCTACATGACAAATGACTTCAGCATTCCAGTTTGCTGGCTATTGTCACCATTTGGTTCAAAGAGAAACAGTGCTAGCACAAAGCTAGTTTTAATATAGCTGCACCAAAACATCTCTTGCCCCACAGCAATTAGTTACCTATTTGTCTCCCATCCAGCTTCCAAGCATGATTCAAATCTGTCAGCAATTTAACTTCACCATGTCAGCTTTGTTTGTACTGATTTCTAGATGCTGGGCTACATAAAGAGATTGTACAGTATTGGAAGAATCAGCATTCTTAGTACTGAACTGTCAGCACTGAGCACCCAGTGCTTATTCAAGCTACTTCAGACTAAGGGTTTTTTGGTACTACGCATTGGCAACTTCTCTCTCAGGTGAGCTTCGGCATGAAAACAGAAACATACTTTTGAGGAACCAAAACATTGTTCATCTGCATGGTGGAAAAACTCCTGCTAAAGGAAAGGGATGTGAATATTTTATCTGAACCTTGGGGCACTTTAAAGCAAAAGGAAACTATCCTTGGGTTCCATTTTCTTTTCCCTTAGTATATTCATGTGTAACAGACAACAAGATTTACTGTATGCAGAAGGTTTCTTATGTTCACAATCTCAAAAAAACTCACATCCTCTTCACTTCTGTATTGTACATACGCAGAATGAGATCGCAGCTCCCATGGATGGCTTTAGTTTTGGGACCATAAGTTATTGCCACATGCACTTCAGGCCTCTTCAACTCTTCTGTCCTTCATGGGTGACAAACCATGATTTTTATCACAGCAAAGAAACGTAGCAACATCCATATCAGTTTCAGGTCCTAGGGTTATAAAATTAGTAGCAACATTATTTCTTAAAACATTAACTGCCCATTGTTAGAGGTGACAAATTTTTGTTTCATTATATAATTATTTTAGTTTGTTTTTTTTTTTCTTCTCATATTGTGTTCTGCTTTTTCCATCTGTCAGTTTCCATGAAGTTGCAACACAGTTTTGGCACAAACTTGGTAATTTCCATCACAATGTATTAATCTTTCTTCATATTTTAATCAACATCTGGAATCATTCTGCATTTCTCAGAGAAAATATTTCCCAAATCTTACTCCTTAAGAGAGTGTGGAAATTTGACACTAGATGATGCTCTAATGCAAAAACTTTCTACATTGTTTGAGTCTGTTTCTTTAACAGCACACTTTCTTCAATGTGAGAGGAAAAAATTATTAACCTTTAACTTGTCCTAATAGCTGTGTCAATATTCAAAATTGGCAAGTATGACTGTTCTGCTAGTTTAATTTTTAAAGTCTTCTTTACTAACTCATGAAAGCATGTAAAATATTGAAATTATAAACACTATAAAAAACCATCTGCAGCACAGGAAACAAAGATAAAACTCCAATTTTCCTTAATACAAACATATAATCTACAAAAAGCCTTTTGTAATTTCTGGATTCATGTTACTTCTGCTCCAGATGCTATCTTAACCCAAATAAAAATAAAGGAATTTTATACCGAAGCACAAGTTTATTGTGTGCTTTTCAGATTACAAGATAGTCCCCACTCACAACTACACCTTATCCAAAATAAGGGCTCTTTTACCTTTAACCATGCTAAAATAGCTCCCCCTACCTACTTAAATGTCCTTACAGCTCACCACTTTCAAAGCAGCTGTCAACAACATAACAGACACCAACCATACATATTGCAAATTTTCTACGAGTTTCCCAGTTTTTGCATCTTCTGATGCCCTCAAAAATTTTGTAATAACTCCAAATAAAACCAAACCTTCCTTCTGCTCAAGTATCTGTGATGCAAAGGAAGCTGGTTCTTCAAGGATAAAACGTAGCTCCAACGGTGTCCAGACTTGCCTGGAATCAAATACTCCTTGGCTTACTTTACAGTACAAGCACAAGATTCTGAATACCCCTGCCCACCACACCTGTACTGATCAGCTTACAACAGTACTCATAAAACTCATGTAACCAACCGTGTTTTCTAGGAATTTGGAAAAACAAGAATTCACCAGCAACTGTTAGACTGGAGTGGGATTCAACAGTAAAGAGAGGGACCTCACTTTTAATCTTTACAGAGCTTGGAGACTCCATCCATTTTCTCTTGTGTATTTGCAACATTTCTTAGAATGCAACTTTTTGTTCAGACTGATAACCACCAGTTTTGTTCCATGCCTGGTAGCAGAGAGAGACACACCCAGTTTGTTCAGGGAGCAATCCTGTTGATGCTGTGCCATGCCAGCTGCTGGGAATATTGCTTGCACCATAAGGAGAGCAGCCAACAAGCTCTAATGCTCCATCACCTCCTTCTCTGTCCCACACCAGCTTTACACTGTTGACTGAAGCAGGTGGAAGCAGTATGCCCAAATAAACGGTCCACAAAGAAAATGACCTTGCTTCATACCCTCCTAGCTCACTATAGGTCAGACATCAAAACCACTGTGCAATTTGCAAGCCCACCAGCCTGTAAACTTCCACTAATTTATGTTAACGCCTGATAAATTGGTGCTCAGCACCACATCCTTCAGTTGTCTCAGCAGAAGAGTTTGTTGATCTGTTTCCTTCACAGACTTGTTCCCACAACTGCACTTCTCAGAAGGTATTTAGAAAAACAACTCTTAAAAGAGTTTTGCAAGGTCAGTGAGCCAGGAACAGCCATTGGAGAGCTGTGTCTATAAAACAGAGTCCATGTTAGGCAGGGATAACGAGATGCCTGAGAGCACTGAGTGAGGTAGAGCAATACTGAACCTGTACCAGCAGCTGTGGAGCAACAGACAGGACTGGCTGTTGTGTGCACATCACCTCAGTACGACAGCTGTGCCTCTCGCCAGGCTGACTGGTCATGTCCCAGCAGCCTGAAGAAAGAGCTCCCTTCCCCCTCATTTCTTCACTGGAAGTGACAGTACACGACCATCATGAAAAAACAGACAACTTCCTGCTAATCTGACAAAAACATTCACTAAAATGAGGAGACCAAAAAAAGAATAGAACTCGTGAGCCAAACACTAAAACCTGCTAAGAACTGAACCTGTGATAATAATTTAACTTCTCTTAGATTAAGGAGAGGGACCCCAAAAAAGCATTCTCACTTAAAAGATACAAAGCATTCTCGCTTTTTGATACAAAAAGAACAGTAAAACTCATGAAGTAGTAACATGTGAAAGAAACATGTTGCCACTATGTCAAATCCTGCTTTTTATAGTTTATTAACAGGCAAGCATCCCTGGAACTCAGTCTATATAAAAATACTTAATGAACCAATCAGAATACAAGGGAGTTATATAAATTTATTTTATGCAACACTGATTAGCTTTGAAATTTTCCATTTTTAATGTTTTAATTTCAACTTTCATTTTTAAAAAAAATCACTAAAAGGACACAACCCACAAAAATACAATCTGTATCTGCTCTATATTTACAGATAACTGGTCACTGTTAAGGCACAGATTTAAAACTAACATTTTATGTAGCAAGTCAAATATTTGTGCATAATGTAACACTAACAATACGATCCACTGTACTGTTATATTCCCTTTGTGGAATCAAAGTAAGTGAGAATTTTCTTTACTTCCAGTGTGGTGGTTTTTTTTTTTTCTCTCATGTGAAGCCCTACTGAAAAATAATGTTGTTCATGGGAAATTCTTCACTTTGGTGTAGACGAAATAAGCACTGCTCAGGAAAAGACCACATCAACTTAATGCTGCAAGAAAATCAGTTTCTGAGTATAGTACCGTCTGGATGCATACCACGTACCTACAAAAGACTAAAAATCTGAGTGCAAAGCTTTTGCATACTTTTAAGTTTAGGCAAAATAAGCAAGAAGGAGTTGCAGAAAATTTGTACAAAGTGTGACTGAATATTTAGTTAATTAAAAATATTTTATAAAATTATGAGTCAGAATACAATTTGATTTGCAAGCACTGGGCTTGCAAATGCAAACATTTAAACAACAGCTCATCTGTAAGCACATAAATAGTCCATGTGAATGGAACTATCTCCATACTTAGAAGTAAGCACAAGCGTTAATAGCTTTAGAACGAGAAGCTGTGGCTTCCAAGAGAGTTTCCATGAAGCTGCTCTTGCCTGTGCAACACGCACACACACAAATCTCTCCAAGACACGTGTATATTGACTCTTGGCATTGAGCACAGGAACTTGCTGTGAACAACTGTGTGAGTACCAGATACAGTTTCAGCCAGTCACATCTGCGGTACCATTTTAAAACCAGACGAAGCTGCTACTTGATCTACAGGGGAAGTCACCCAGTTATACACCATTAAGTAGATATGGCTGAAATGAGCACTGAGCAGCACTTTTTAGCTAACCACAAGACCTTATATTATTGCTTGATCATCTATGCCCTCAAGTAATAGTCTCTTTAAATTCCCTTTGTGTGTGCAATTTTCTCCATACAACATTTTGCATTCTCATCTTAAAAGGAAGAATTACCCATGGAAAGTGTCAAAACTCTCTCACCCATTTTTGCATAATCCCCAACTACTGTAAATGTTATTCTAATGCCTTCTGTTAAGAACACTTGACAGTGGTTTATGTCCATCTCAAAAGGCTTGTACACTGAACATAAATAATACATTACAGTAGAGGTAAGGTAATTCACAATATTTCTCATGGGAATGCTTTTCAATTAATGCTTGGAAACTACACATTGCATTGCAAAAAGAGGCACTTTATGGACTCCTTCATTACATTGAAACCCTTCATAAACCCATAACACAACATCTGTAAAGACAGAGGAATAACATTGCCAAATCTTTCGGACTTTCACAGTATAAGAATGCAAAATTTAGTTCTAGCCACTTATAACAAAGACTTTTTCTGTTGAACATAACTTGTTTCAGAAATAGTTCATCTCCAGAGTTTCAAACACTTCTGCAGCTGACAATTATAAATCTAGATCGAACAAAACAGATGCTATTACACCTATTTTATGTAGGTCACTTCAATGCTGCATGCATAGTCATGTAAGTAATTTGTGTCATTTATTAAATGGCAACAGTGCTGTCTTGTCAAATTAGATTGGTTGTCTGTTTAATCAAACTGACAGCCCAGAGCTCTAGTTTGATGAATGCCTTTTGGTCTCTACCATAAATCTGCAGTAGATCAGTTTAATCTGTTACGTATTGTAGGTGTATAGAATCTAAAAATAAAAGTCTGATATAAATAAGTGTCCTTTAGTGGCAGGGTACTAAAAATAGCCCTTTGCTTTGAAACAACCATTAAAAACAGTTTTAGCATAAAGGCAGCAGTTACATATGTTGACTGCAAAGGGTTAATATTGCAAGGTCCATTTTGGTCTTTCATTGCATTTGTTACAGTGAGTATTATTGCAGGCAGCATTAGACTGCTTCATAAGAAAATAGGACTGGTCCACTACCAAGTGACTTGATTTTGGAACAATCTCTTCAGATAACTACCTGGGAGACAGAGAGAGGAAAAACAAAAATCTGCACAAGAACCAGTTTCTAGTACCATTATAGTGAGATGCGACAATGTAGAAACACCCGAAAATTTTGAATGCCAATATAAAAATTGATATAGAAATGAAAGCGAAATAAATTTCCACAGGACAAGAAATCAGAACATGTAAAGTGCAGAAAGACCTCAATAATTACTTTAAGCAGTACCAGAAAAATCCATCTTGATAAAGCCAAATCTATGCTCTCTGGCATCCCAGCTCTTCATTCTTCCTTCATTCAATAAAGTAAAAAATTCAGTGCATACATTACAGTTATAGGTAATAAAATACTAAACAAAGAAACCTATATTATTATTATTGCAAATTCTGTCCAATCTACATGAGTAAAACATAACCCACATTTGGTGTTTCAAAAGACAACTGACAAAATGTGTTCTCTCTGATTTTTTGGCACAGTACTGTGCAGACAGAACGCTTTGGTCCTTGACGCCCAAACTCCCAAAGTGCAGAGGGTGGTGTGCAGTGAAGGCTGTCCACAGGATTGCCATGTCCATCTTTCCAGCTGATTTCTGAGCCCAACCTCCTGCTACCAGCGCCCGCTGACACTGGCAATGTCCGAGTGATACTGGCGCGGCAGTCTCCCACTGGCTCCACCTTCCAGGAATGAGGCACGGATGTTTGATGGGTCAAAGAGCTTTCTTCGGTTTTTGTTCAGTTCTGGAGAGGTCAAGCACACCCACAGAAATCTCCCATCAGGTATTTATTTTAATGTTTTGATCTCAACCAAATGCAAAATTTCTGTTTAAATGAACAAAGTATTTTAGGCAGACACAGTATGCACTGAAAATATCTGTGAGGTACTCCTTCAATTAACAAACAGTCCAACAGGATAACAGAAGCACCAGGTTAACTCAGAGACTCCTTGGGATGCAGGCTTCTACTTGGGACAATTCTTAACTGGCACTGATACAGTGTGAAGTAGATCATTTTTGCTATACTGATTTGGATCAAACTGACATAGCTGAAACTTTAAAAAGTTCCTGTTATAATACTCAAAGACTGCAATCTTCCTGGAGGCACAATCATGCAGTGTAGACTGAGATGGACAGAAAAGCTCATTAACAACTTGAGCATTTCTCAATGCACAATTCTCTATTTTAAACATAAATCTGAAGCAGTATTTTAACAAGGACTTATAGAAAAAACAGATGCTCCCCTCTCATTTAAACATGCACCCTAATCTTGTATTAATAACAGATCATGTAAAATATTTTTCTTTTGCCCACTTTCCTGTTCTTGTAAACAAACTCTGTGCTAGATACAAATCACTGAGAGATTACATAGATTTTCAAGACTGCTACTGAACTAAGTACATTTGCAAACCAAAAAAGAAAAAAAAAAAACCCCAAAGTCCCCCAAATGCAAGCACTTTTTCCCAGTAGGATGACCGCTCTGCTAATCAATAAAATGGAAGACAGGGAACCAAAAGGTTGAAAATGCCAGTTGTGACTGATATGAAGTGTTTTTCAGACCCTGCAGTGCCTGTAATCCCAGAGATTCATGGACCCACAATTCTGGGGCATAAAACTTCACAATCTAGTGTGAGATGAACTTTCTACCAACCTCCAGTTTTACAGGACTATTGCTAGTGAGCTGCTATTAGGTAATGGGAAAGCTCTATAAAGCCTGGGTTTAAGCACCTCTGGTGAGGGGCAAGCTAGTATTACTTACCTCTGTAGACTCTAGTCTTACTTTTCAGTCTTTCCAAGGCTTTTTCCTTTGTTGGCTATAAACACACAATTTGAGAAAGAATACAAATAATGCCTAAAAATCAATAAATGGTATTCTGTGTTTTTACCTGAGATTGCAAGCAGCATTTTTCTTCTGGCACCAAAAGTGGTAATTCCCAACTCTTTCAAATCTTGATCAGTAAGAGTGAGGAATGTCTGCAGATCTATCTAGAATAAAAAGAAATAGGAAAATTTTTCAAAACAAGTCTTTCCATGGAAGTGTTAAGTAATGAATATGGTTCAGAATAGCTTCATTTTTTTTCCCTGCTCCATTTTACAGTTACTCATGTAAACAGCAGTCACAGCTTTTCAACGGCTGCTTTAAACAGTTGCTCGATTTGCTACATTTCTGACAGAGAAGGAGAAATTAAGAAGTAAACAGTTCTGAAAAAGCAGAGAAAATCAATTAGTCATTTATTTATGAGTCTTGAGGTTTTGAGTATTTACCACGATTGTAAGATGTTTTATCCAGCTTTGAAAGAACAGCTCATGAAAATTCTGTCACAAAGTGAGTTCTAAGTGGCTTCTGGTGAAGAGACAGAACAACTACTGCTGGCAAACATCCTACCAACATGAAGGTGCCTCTTGAAGAACACCAACCTCTTGCTGCTGGAATACGTCTGTGTATTTGCCCAGACCAAGCTTGCTGAAGAGCTCAGGCAGATCAGATCCCTTAAACAAACTGTTGAGGCTACAGCCATTGCTTCCTGTCAGCGAGGAAATGCAGTCCATGTAGTTACTGCTACTGAGATAGTGTTCAGCTGGAAGGGAATAAGTGCACTTTTCAGACACATCACAGAAGGGCATGGTTTTCTACCAACATTATATTCAGCTAGATCACTGCATTTACAAAATATTTAAATCTTTATTTTTCAGAAAAATAGCCTCTCAGCGGTCTGAGAGAATGAACAGCATGAAGCCATTTTTTTGTTAATTAAGTTCCAGTGTTTGTTTTCTATAGACCTACTTTTGTCCAGTCAACCCATCACTGCTTCTTTTATCCTTTATCCACACATTTTATTTTCTGGGAAAGCTACAGCTGCCATAGAACACTGTCTTTCACTGCCAATGTATTTGTGTTTCTAATTTTCTTCTAACACACATGTAAACCACTTTTAATCCTTAATTATTTTAATTAACCTAGAACTCCCATTTTTGTCTAGTTAGGTTGAAAACATCAATAGATTGATTTCAAATAAACTTGTCATTTCTAGTTCTTGAAGTACTTAGAATATGATGTACAGCTACTCACAGCTCAACTAATGTGCTTTTTAAAACCATGAATATTTTCTCTAATTGGAGCTATCCTTTCTTACCATGTTCAAATTTTATTATCTGTGTACTTTGAGTTTGGGATTTAGGTTTATTCACCGTTAAAAGAAAATGCAACAACAAAAAGTATAAACAGCCACAGTCCTTATTGCCCCATAAAGCAGATAGGTAGTATGGACTTAGTATTCTCTACCTCCACTTTTCACTCTTTCAGAAAGGCATCTGTTAACTTATTAAAAAAATAAAATTTCAAAGAGTTCAACTAAAGCAAAATTTTAATTTGTAAGTTTCAAACAATGTTTAAAAAGTAATTGCAAAACATACAGCCTATATCCACAGAAACCAGTATTTAAAATCATGCTGGGCCACGCCAAACACATGGAGAGGCTTCTTTTCATAGAATTGCCTGTGTTGGAAGGGACCTGAAAGATCTTCTCATTCCAACTCCCTGCCATGTGCTTCCACTATCCCAGATTGCTCAGAGCCCCATGCAGCCTGGCCGTGGACACTTCCAGGGATCCAGGGCAACCTGTGCTAGGGCCTCATCACCCTCACAGGGAAAATATTTTCATAATATCTGACCTAAACATACTGTCTTTGTAGACACTCCCTATTGTCCTGTCACTACATGTTCTTGTAAATTTTATCCCCATGAGGAGAACCATGCTTTGAAATCCAGTTTCAACACAGAGCAACTTCACCAGTGAGCAAATAGCCCAATAAAGCGCTGTTGCAGTGGCAGCAGAGCAGAATGAGAGTGGTCTAGAGATAAGCCTTTTTACAGGTCTGGTTTCAGTACACCTTGAAAATCCCACTCCATGACAGCAAAGAGTTTTCACAGCAAGGATGTCTGGCATTTAAAAAATTCCCTTAAAAGTTTTCCTTTTGGACCATTATCTGTATTATTATGTTACACAAGCTTACACTTCTCAATTTGTAAAAAAAGTAATTACAAGGTGTCAGTAATTTAAATCCCTAGTGAAGTCAGGATACATCAATATCAAAATAAATATCGGTATCATTATGATTATTATCTTTTAATCAGATAATAAGAGTTTATTAACCTGATTTGTTTTGTTTCCGTTTGGGGCTGCCAATTGAGGAGACAAAATCATGAGCAGGGGGCCCAAGCCCATTCCGGTCTCTCCAGTTGTCAGATTCACTGCCACTTCCCAGGTGCTCCCGACTGCTGGAGCGAGAGAGAGACATGGATGAACCCTGCAAATCACAAAGAAAATCTGGGCTGAAAACAGAGCTTTCATTGTGACTCAGATGTTTTCTTTGAAGCAGCTCACTTAAAAAGCAGCTGCTTTTTCAACATTCTTTTGGCAGTTGATCAATAGTCAAATAATTGCAAACCGGACACAAAAACAGCAGGTGTGCTTAAAACAAATGCAGTTTACAGTTTTTAAGCAGGAGTTATTTAAAGACCATGTTTCAAAATAAATTTCTCAGTATTTCCAAGTTTGTTTCCAAAACATTCCACGGTAACAAATGCCCACACAAATTCTAGACAAAGCAGTCTATTGACTACATCCCTTCACAGGGAAGAGAACATAACAGAACATTTATCCGAAGATAAGTGGATCAAGAACACACTATTTGACAACAGTCTTGCACACAATACTACAACGATTCCGCAAAGCCTTGTGAATTTGTAGTTGTTTTGTCTGGCATATTTAAAAATAGATTTTTATATACCTGTGAAATACTTATTATCAACTCTCATCACTGTGGGTCAGAATGTAGCAATACAAGGCAGCAGTATTCCATGGGAACCCAAAAGAAATCGACCTTATAGATATCACATACTTACATGAGCTAAAAATAGTGGAAATTCACAATTTAGTTCCATAAACTTGTACCAAATTGCAGTTGAAAAGCATCACTTAGGAGGCAATATTTTACATTACTTAGTAAAACTGACACCCCTGAAAAAACACTTGTGTTCTTCGTTAGAATCACAGACCTATTTAGAGATTTTAGACATCAAGGCCAGGAGAAAAACCCCACCCAACCAACCAAAATAGAAAAGCATGAAAAAAAAATTGCAGATTTTGGTTGCAGCTTTTTCTTTCCCCTAGTTACTACTGCATTATGTGTAGCCAAGCCTACTACATGTAGTTTAATGGCTCAGAAAGTTGATATGCCAAGTGGAGAACACTGATATGCCAAGCAGAGGACACCAAGGCACATTTTTATCCTGGCTGCGTATTTCTGTTGGATTGACAGGTAGGTATATCTTAGAGAAATAGGAAGTCCTCTTCTTCAAGAAACATACCACTTACATTTTACCTAAGCAGGACAGAAAAGGGTGTCTACATGGAAGCTGGGAAGGACTACAGCAAGGAAGCACACTAAAAAACAACTTCAGCATGCCTTTGAGAAAAAAAGGAACAAATTTCCTGCAAGATGTCTATGTTAGGACTCTGGAGAGAACTGCTCGACTGTCTAACTTCTGCCTGGGAAAATTCTGAGCCCAGGTGAATAGTGCAAGTAGAGACAGCTGTTCCAGTTCAGTCCACAGAAGTAAAGACAAGCTGCTTGTTCTGCTGTTCTCCTCCACCATGCAATGATACACATTATATAGTTTATCTGTCATATACATACTGTTCTCATTAGGTTACAAACTCCCTATTGCTTGTTTGCAGCTACTGAGATGTTTGGTCCTGTAAGTTGTTTGAAGCAGCTTTAAACAAATATTTTAAGAAGCAGACCTCTATGCTCTATGATTTATCTATGAAACTGATGTAATTTTATGTGTTGGGCTGAATGTATTCCATATGCCTTAATATTTACATAAGAAACATTTTTCACCGTAAAAAAAATAATTAGAACAGTTATCTGCAAGACTTTTTTTTGTTTTGTTTTACAGAAGTTAGACACTTCTCAAGAGAAATAACATCATTCACTAAAAGTAAACTTCCATTACCATATACTTTTATATACCTCATATGTAGTTGTCATGGAAGGCTTGTACGACACATGATTCGCTCTTCTAAGTTCCTTGATAGTTTCTGCAGGCATTGATTTAGAGAACCCCAAACCACTCCATGTATTTGTCGGAGTTCTCACTTCTGTTACAACTGGCTTCTTTAACATAGCTGAAAATACAGAGACAAATCAGTAAATCTCAGTCTTAGTAAAGGTACTGAGAGGATAATGCTGAAGTGATGTTTGCTAACAGCTGCAGCCCGGCAAACAGCAAGCCCTAAACACCTCCACTTGCTACACAGCTTGAATCCTACCCTTCCTTAAAGCAATCTACTCTGCCGGAAGACAGTTCAATCCCACAGGGCTGCATGGAAGCCAAGAGAATCGTATCTTTTTCACAGAGAGGAGCTTCCGTTTTTCTTTTGGTGAATGGGTAATTTGGTTTATTTTATAACAGGGTCAAAGATATTGTTAAGCCCTTTACCAATTCTACAACTTAATTTATCCCTAAAACAAGAGGCCATTTAGCTGATATTACAAACACTTTAATTTGCATCCAAATAAAGTGTTACAGCAATGAGCCGTCTGAAAACCATATTGCTCATTTGCATGTGGATGTACTTACACATCCCATCTGCAAGCTGCTTGCACTGTATTTTATACTATGTTGGTATTAAGAAATCTTTTGGAACACAAACCTAATATACAATTTTTTCACTACCACTTTCAGATTTTATTAAAAATTGGATTACAAAACTGAAACATCAGGAAATAATTTCATCCACGTGCCAACAAACTTTTCAGAAGTCACTGTTCATCCACATACCTTTGGTTGCTAGTAGTTTCTTCTGTTCATAGTCAAACGCCTAAAAATTAAACATGAAGAAGATAATTAATCGCCATTCTAACAATGTCACTCCAGTACTCACTCACCTCTGTGAAAACAAAGGTTTTCAATGTAGCCAGTAAATATATCTAGGAGAAACCTGAAATACTGCACAATAATTCCATGGTAGCCCAGTTAGAGCCTTAATTACTTAAAGTGTTCACTCAAACATAGATAAAGATTTTTAATAACTATCTGATTTCCATGAGTGAGGCTGCAGCAGTACTTATAAACTGCTTACAATTTTTTTTTAGTAAGATACCTTTCAACCATCATTTCTCTTCCTTAATTATCTGCTCTTAGCATTTAAAACATTCCTCAACAGTACAAAAAAAGTAATATATCTTTGCAAATCTAGGCACCACAGTAATTTTCAATAATCCTTCAGGTTTGGTTCTCCTCCGTGCACTCATCTTGTGAAAGGAAAAGAACTTCAGTTCTGAGTGAATTTAAATAACTTTTGCCTATATTTTACCTACGTCAATGGAAGATGTGAAGTTTAAATATCCCTAATCAAACAAGCTACACTTTGCTGAATTACAAAGTAGGAAATCAAAACACAAAACTACAAAAACGCTGTATTAGCCTGAAGAATTGCATCATCTACTGAAAATAAATAAAGGAATAACTAAGGAAAAGGGCTGCAAAACATTAGCCTTTCTCTTGTTTCACTACTCCATACAGGCTGGTTATGTCCACAATTCAACAGATCCGTTCTGAAAATTACCCTGTTACTGCTTCCTGACAGTCAAAGGCGTCACCTCCCTCTTTCGGGAGATTTGCACTAACATGGCAGTAGTTTATATTTGTAGGCTGTAATTAACCAAGCTGTCATTGCACATGGAAAGTTGTAACATGTGTTTTGTAGCTATAATTCTCTCCAAGCAAAAATCTAAGATTTCTAACAGGCAAATGATGCTTGTGGAGACAAATACAGTTACACAATTTTCTGTACTTAAATTTTTCTTACTCAACAGAAGCATAAGAGCTTTTCTGTTTTCAAGACCTTTCATTGACAATGCACTTCTCAGTTGAAACAGCTGATGTCTTGGCTGTGAATACTTTTACTGAACTGGAAATGACAGTTCAGCCTCCAGTGCCAGAATGCAGTGCCTCTGCATCCTATGGTAACTTCAGGGAAATTAGCAAGATTTACACCTGCTTGGCTTCACTCCGGGAGACCTACCTGCATATTTACAAAGGAGGGCTGCGGGGCCAGACGCGCTCTCTCCGAGTTCTGCTGGGCGGCTGCCGCTCGCTCGGCCGCCCGCTCGCTGCCCGGGGCCTTCTTATCAGCCACGGGGCTCTCCGGGGCCCCCCGCTCTGCCTCCGAGAGCAGCCTCTCCGCGCTGCTGGGGGACAAGGGCACCGTCACCTCGGCTGACCTCGGCTGCCTCACCGCCAGGGAACTCCAGTGCAGCTCTGCTAACTGAGCTTCACCCCGAGGGATTGGCAGCCAAGCTCAAGACATGTCTATACACAAACATCTCGGTGTTTTTAGCAATATTTCCAAATGTTTCAGCTCTCCTGTACCTTCTTCTCTATCAGTGAAGGAAATAATTTCTCCTTTCTGTATTACCAAATAAGAGGTATAGCTTATAGATTCAGTTTTGAATTGGAATTATTACATGCAAACCTACACAGTGTGATTTCCTGTTTAGCCTTGCTCAGGCCAGCAGTTCTAACAGATTCATAGTTGTAAGATAAAAAGAGATTGCATAATAGGGACTAAAAGTTGGCATAGGTCCTACTTGCTTTCACAGCTTCAATAACTGCAGTCCTACATGCCTACATTACCACTTGGTGCAATTTTTTTTTCTAAACTCAGCCACATTTTAGGCCTACTCTAGAACAGTATAAACTCTTTAGTTCAATAGGTGATCATGTTTTAGAAGCTGATTCCTTGGATTTTTAACTGTGAAAGCAGAATTAATGAAATACATGTCATAGCCTTAATTGCGTAAATAAATGAAGCAAAAGAAAATACATGTCTCAATAGAGTGGTGATAGACATTCCCCAAACAAACAGTGAGAACATGAGTATATTGGACAAAAACACTGCCTCAAGAACCAAATCTGTGTGGCCAAGATTTATTATGACTCAAACAAGCCTTTCCCACTGCTGGGTCATTAAAGAGACAACCCAACCAAAATCATCACTGAGACAAGTGTTAGAGAACATGCTGCTATGCCCTGAACACAGCTTTCCTAAGAAGAAAACAGCCTCAGGTACAGACAAAAGGAAAAAAGCTATCAAATTATTCTCTAAGCATGCAATAAAGGAGAGTGCAAAAGTGTATACTTTAGGAATAGGTAATGAAAGTTCCTCTAACAAGGATCTCCATTCTTTTGTGGAAGAGGAAAGACATTTTTCCAACCCAAAGACAAACAGGATGAACAAAAAGCATTGAAAGTCTGCAGTTACCAGACAAACAGGGCTATATGCCTAATGTGATGGAAAATTACGGCCAAATTAAATCAGTTCTTTGAGTATCTTATGATTGAACCACCCCTTCTGTGCACAAAAACGTGAAGTAATTTTATGTTGTGAAAGTTCCACTAATCTGTGTTTATACGCTCAGCTTACTGTAAGTGGGAATTTTTGGTGCCTTGCAGTAATTCCACCGTTTGTCTCTTGGCACAGGCCTGCTTGGAAGAGCTCATCATCTGCTTCAGGTCACTGGTGTTCGCTGAGTGGGACGGACTCCGAGGCATGCCCACTTCTACAAAAGCATCATTGCAACCTTTGAGGTGAAAAAAAGGAGAGTAAAACAACGACCCTGCTGTGTTCAAGGCAGCTTTCTGAGTGAATAACTATGGGAGAAAATCTCTTCCTCCTTACAGGACTGTATTCAGGGATAGCTATTTGATCAAGGTTAAGCAGTCAAGATGTGCAAGTTCAAATGCACAAAAAAGGTGACAGTATTCACATATATAGTAGTCACACTGAGTATTTTCTTTCTTAAAATATTTATCTTAATACTAATTAATAACAAATGTGAAGACTGACAATTCAAAGTGACTAAGCATTCTGAAGAAATTTGATTTGATACCCAGTTTTAATAGACTTTGCCAGGTGCTCAGGTAACTTCTGCTGGAATAGTGAGCTCCCCCCACTCCATGTTCAAATATCTTTAGAACATGCTTTTAGAAATATTTATCACCTTAAATTGGCAATGTACCTTTTATTCAAATTAGCATTTCAAATGACCACCCTAAATAAGAGATGATCTCCTTGATCAGTATTGACAAGGGAAACAAGGCCTTTACACATACTTGCTCAAGTTGAAGTGGAGCTGGCTTTCACCCTCGTCCAAAAATGATGGGAACAGTTAAGTAGTTTAGCTTCTAAAAGGCAGCATAACTGAAATGCTGTTGCAAAACACATAAAATTGTTTCCCAGAGCCACCTAAGTTAAATCTACACAATTTTCTGCAAAAAACCTTCCCAGTGACATTATTGCCTATTGTTAAAAAGCAAAAATAAATCATTTAAACTAGCAGATTTTAGTTAATGTGCTGTAAAAAATACTAAAATTCTCAAAGGTTATCTCCCTCTGCTCCTAGGGAATAAATAAAATGTTGCAAGTACATTTATGTTGATTTAAGGTGTTTCTATCAACAGTGCAGCTCAGTTACAACAGGTTCTATTTACTTTCCTTGACAATGAATCTGGGACATCCAGCAATATTTCCCATAAACATGGTTGCAAAACCAATTCAGAGAGAATATCATTACATTTTTGTATCATGAACTGTACACAGACTGTACAAACACTACCACACAAAGGAACGCAATGTCAAAATCTCACCTTCTTCACTATTTGCCTTGGCAGCTACTTGTTCTGAGGCACCATGAGCACTTGTTTGCATTACTCCATCACTGTGGTTTGTGCTCAACACGTTTTCTCCCAGTGATGTGGCAGACAGTGCAGCATACTTGATATTTGAGGCCTGAAAAGATTGTCACAAATCACTGAAGTGATTTTTTATGCTTAAGGAAATATTGAAACAATTTCCCCTTTCTATCTGTGCAGGAGAATGAGAAATTCATTCCTGGTAGAGCAGAACAATATGTTTGCATGTATTTGAGAAATACTCAATCTTTAAGTCATATTTGAAAACACTGCCGTGTATTTTTAAACTTAGAAGCTTTATAAATCTACTAATATAGCTAGTTCTCTCTTTCAGCTTTTCTTAGTAGAGGCCTAGTACAAAGAAATTGGATTCTCCAGTATAGTATCACTTACCTTTATGTGACCATTTAAAGAAGGTGAACTTTTTTTACTTTCTGATTGCATGCCATTAACATGGACTTCAACAGGAGTCAAGCCTGGTGGTGGAGAAGGAGCGTTTTGACCATAATGAGGCACTCCAGACAGCAGAATGCTAGTTAAGGTTGCTTGGGCAGTAGATGGTATCATTAGGTGTGGAATAGCAGAAAAGCCTGTAACAAAATTTGGTTAGGTTCTGCTTAAGTGTCTCTTAACTTCCTCAGGCATTATACTACTTCAGCTAAATCTGTATGCAGCTATAATATATTACCAAAAAGTTTCCATTAGAACTGCATGCCAAAACCATAATGCTTTATCTGGGTATTTTAACTTCATTTTCTACATAAAACAGATGAAAAAACTGCCTGTGACAGCATGTCATACATTAAGTTATAACCTTAAATTTGCATATTTATTCATCTGTGCTAAGGTAAGTGTAGGAATTAAGGCTCCAAAGAATCAATTAATCTTGAGTTGTCAACTTCAATTCTAATGACTTAGTGTTGCATAGTTCACGTTTAATTCACATTAAACTTCTACCTACCTGTGGTGTTTGTGTTAGCAAGAGACGTTGCCCACAATGTGGGACTGGGTGTGCCTGAACTTGGACTCTGCAAAGGGCTCACAGAGGTATTAAGGGCATTCAACAGAGAATTTGGAGCAGTTGAGGTGTTGCCTGACAGGGCTGTTGGACCTAAAAGGCCTGCAAAAAAATATGCGAGTATTTAGTTTAGACTTAAAGCAAAACATTTTCACAAAATTAACAGTTGAAAAGAAACAAACAAATCCCCTGCTAATTCGCACCAGCCTGTATTTCATAAACAAATTTTTACATTAAACCTGCTGTTAATTCGGTGCACATTAAGAATTCTTCTTCTTAAAGTAGGCATCATATATCCAAGAAGAATGGGAGCATCTTTTATGTCCTTCTATTGGACCCTAACTCTTGTCATAACAGAGTCTGCACTGGCTGCTTCTCAGCCCCAGCATCCCTTTGTATCCCCTCTGCTGCCTCTGATGGTCTATTTCAAAGCAGCATCACAGAGTCAAGAAAGCAACTGTACTGTACCACCTCACTTTCATTTCACACAGTAACCTTTTTCTCAGAAGTTCCTGTGAATCAACCAGTACTTGCACATTAATAACTATTCAATTTCTTTTTGCACCTTCAATACAGGCTGCAAAGCATCCCCCAAATGTACTGATCACTCCCAAAACATTCCCCCAAACCAGCTCTTTGTTGAAAAGGATTCACAAAGCAGTTCACCACTACACACTGAAAAGGTAAAAACTCCAAACCCACAAAGTGCAGTGTGACAAGAACAGTCACAGAAGCAGCCTTAAAAACCACAATCAAATGGCACAAATATTTTCTCCTGTGTGACCCCAGGGAAGCATGTGAGATGGAACTACGCAGCACTCCTGCATGGCAGGTCACAAGAAACAACGCTGGTTACATGAGAATTCATTTTCTAGGACCTGTGTCAAGATTTATCACTAGGTACTTCTGAGACTACTTGGTTTTTCTAGGTATACGTTTCTGGTACAAAGATATTCACAGAGCTTGAAAATAAAATGGTAATTTCAGTCTGGACTATGAATGGCTTCTATAAAATTAAGAAAAGGAGTTCACTCATTTTTGTCCTACATTTCCAACCGGGAAGGTCTAAACTAGAAGCACATGTATCCCTCAATTACAGTGAGATATTGACTTGAAACGTGGCGTTCGCTATGCTACCTTTCCAGACTGAAGTACCCACCCAAATTCAGGACAGCCTGAGACATCACACAGCTGATGAGGCTGTAAAACCTATGCCCTGCCTCATCTGTATTTCCCTCCCTTTCAGCTGAGTCATTTGTGCACTTCCAGAGATTCTTCTACAGGGATGAGTTCCACACCTGATTACAAAGGCCTTGAAGAAGTTTGATAACAACAAGCCCTTGAGAAACCAGAGGCTGTTCCTCACACAAAACATATCCAGTCCTTTTTTCTAGTACAAGGGAATTAAGTTTAAAACAAAACTATATTAAAGGAAATATAAACATAATAAATGCATACCAAGCCCAGTGAGTCCTAGTCCTGCTGAGGACAAAATATCCAAACCAGGACAAGACAGACCAACAGGGCATGAGACAGTAGAGGGATTTGATACTATGGTGACGCCGCTACTTTCAAGTCCCAAGAGACATTTCCGTGCCTCGTACATATTTAAGGCATTTCGTTCAACACTTTTTACAATCACAGACTGTAGGAAAAGAAAACAACAACAAAAAAGGAAAACCAGTGAGGAATACTTCTTCATAACACAGATCTGCAACACAGATAATTCTTCTTCACACCCCTGCATGGGTACCACAACCACAGCAGTGGGAGACAGCGTGAGCTAACACCCATTAGCAACTATTTAAATTCAGGGGTCTGAAGGTCAGGAGAGTAAGACTTTCATTGTGGAGACCCTGAAAGACACCCCCCAGTTAGGGAACACAAGAGGCCTCTCTCTCAGCTGTCTTCTCTTGATAATGAATCCTGTTCCATCAGGCCAAGGCAACCTCTGTTCTGTTCCCTGGGTCAGCCCCCTGCCCTTTCCCTGTCCATCAGCCTTTTGGTCACTCCTACCCTGTTTCCCTGTTGGCCCTCATGCCCTAACCCCACCCCTGTGTCACCCTCATGTCCCCTGGTAATTGGTCCCTAATACATCTTCCCCTGACCCAAAACCCCCCTGTACTTAACCTGGACCCTCAGACCAGCCCCTTTGCCTTTGCCTGTGCACACGCACAGCTGAAATAAACATCTCTTGAAACACCTTCAAAGGCCCTTCCTGCTTCTTTGCCTGCATCCATCTCAACAACTACCCTAACCACAACATTTCATAAGCGATTTCATAAGGATTTGCAATGAGAATGATGGATGACCTCTCTAAGAAAATTAATTACTACAGTACTTTGGTGCTACTTGGTAGACCAAATATTAAGAGCTAGATAACTGAATCAATAATTAATATCTTCTCTTTTACCTGAGCTTTATACCATTAAGTGGACAAAACCCCAGTTGTTCATATTAAATTTACCTACTAAATTCACAGCTGTCAGAGAATAGGCAAATAAGTTTCTGGAAGATTAAATTACAAAACCCCATTGCTTCTTGTACATCATCTACAGGACGTTTCTTTGTACTGATTTTACATATCCTGACACAGGGAAGCTCGCATACTGACACAATGGAATGATCATTAAAATTTTAAAACTTTTGTCTGCTTTGGCATTTTGTACAACACAGGTAACTTCAAGAGTCCCCTGTCCATACTGACCTAAATATTTTACAATAAACACCTCCCACTGTCTTTATCAATGTATTCTATACAAAAGCTAATTCCCTTACTATTGAGAATTTAATGAAAGTCAAATCACCCTAAAGTAGAGCTGATATTTCAAGCAGAGAATACATATGGCTTTCACAAGTTTATGATCTGTTAAACTGGGAGGGAAGAGCACCCATCAACTCATGAAAGTCTAAAAGGAAAGCCTAAAAGGAAAATATCAGCTTTGCACAAACCTTGCTTGGTTGTTTTGGCTTAGGCTTAATGCTTATGAAGACATCTAACTGCTCCATTAGCTGTGTTATAAACTGTGGTTCTACTTCAATTTCTTCCTTCATATCAAACATGAGCACGAGGGGAAGGCAACCCTGAAAAGAAAGGCACGAAAAATTCCTAGCACTTGTAACTGGTCATTTTCCCATAAAAATGGTAGCAATAAACTGAACTACAGACATTGTTACATTTGCACATCATGAAGTAAGGTAAGTTCAGAAAAAATAGCAAGGATGAAATTTTAGGGAAAGCCATTTTCTTGTGTGCGAGAATAGAGGTGTATCTTCCTATCCTGGGACTCTGAACAAAGTGTATAGTAGAACAAGTGTGAAGTGATTTACTGAATATTTGGCATTCCAATCAGCACAGTCTTGTCAGGAAGTGATGGCAGGACACCAATACTAAAAGTCTCCCTTTAAACTGATTGAAATAAGAAAACACACTATTAAAAAAATCTCTAATTCACCATTGCCTAAGTTTTAACTTTTACCTTTCTCTTCCCCATTCCACATCAGCTATGTAAATATTTTCTAGTGATATGGATAACATCTGTAACACACTTGAAATACTAAAGCTTGAGAGTAAAAACCCCAAAAACTGAATGGTCCAGTCCTAGCATATTTTTTTCCTCAATATTCACATATATAAATAATTTAAAACCATATGTATTGTTATAACATATGTTATAACTATAACATACATTAGTACTAAAATAATGCCTAAAGCCTCCTGTGAAGTTTAAAGACCAATATACCAAAAATCTCTACAAATATGATATTCACCACCAGGGCTAGTTTTATAAAAGGTCTTATAGAATTGTGGCTGTGGTTCTACAAAGAATGTAAGACATCAAAATAAGTAATTATTTCCTATGGTTTCCCAATTTTGTTGAAAACTCGCCTGCATGGGAACTAAGGAATCCTGATATTTTCCCTCAAAAGAAACCCATTTACCTGACAAACACAGAAAAGGCAGGTTGGCAAAATAAAACACAACCCGTCACCCAACACCCACAGAATATTTCAGAAATCTGCCTCTACTCAGAGGCATATTGTTAGTGTAAATTTAAATTACTTACATTGCATTTATATTACCATGGTTATTTTTCAAGTCACCTTACCAGAGATGACAAATATTTTCAGTAACTACAAACACTGACAAAACCCCGACAAAAACTGAATCAGCTGTTTGTAGTGTGAATAGCAATCCTTCCTCGCTAAGGCTAATTTACATGTGACTTGTAAATACATGTAGAGCAAGCATATTTACTATGATCTAGCAATTTTTTCACGCAAGTTTCACTGAAAGTATTTACCATGAGATACTGCCTGGCAAGACAGACAGACTCAATCGTGCCCTGGAGGTAGACAGTGGATTTCTTTTGTGGGTTACTAGGGTCAGGGAAGTGGATCTGAGCACCAGTCCTCTGCATGATATGTTTGATGTTGCTGCCATTTCGACCCATCATAAAGAGATGATGCTGCGCTGCGATGTCGAGCTGTGTGCTCACAGGGATTGCAGAGGCCAGGCTCCCAGCCAGGTGTTCTAACAGCATGGCTGTTCCTTCCTGGGGGGAAATGGGAGAAACAAGTGAAACACTCACAAACACACAAAAGGAGATCTCAGACTGCTTCCTTTCTTGTCAAGCACTCCACAGGCAAGATAAGAAAACACTGTTGGGTTTAAAACCACAATCGATTTGTTAAAGGTAACAAATGCACTGAACTTTGCCCACTACTCCCATTTTATGCCCAAATGCAGCATTTAATTGCCACTCTGCAACAGGCAGTAAGACAATGCCATGTGGTTTTGTCCCAACAGATCTTTTGTGGCCACAAAGGCAGTCAGAAAGTCAAGAGATATTTATCTGGGTAGGTACACTACTTGCAAAACTTGCCTCGTGGTGTTGGGCTCAGATGTTCTTACTGGCTTGAGATACACCCATCTGGGACCATATCAATCTCTCACTCTGCCAGGTCCTAACAAGAACACTTTTCACTTTATTAAGATGAACAGGCTCCTGGCAGTTCATTGCCTTGGCTGTCAAATTCACATATCCAAGCGCTGGATCCACAAGATCAGTTTTATTGACTGATTGGGCAACTTTCAAGGTTATACATTTGTGCACATGTTGAGAAGAGCTCAGCTTGAACAATTGGAAATGGGAGGTGTATTTTGTGCTTTTTGTTTGCATTGTTTTTGAATTAAAAGATGGTTAAGACCAGCATGTATTCAGAATTGCCAAAAACCTGAACAAGTGTGCAGGAGGCAAACACTGGATTATAACCTTACCACCAATGAGGCTGAATCCTAAACTTAAAACTATTTTCTATGCATTTTTACACTTCACCTGTATAAGTACAAGAAAAAATTCAAATCCTCAGGGTTTGCAAGTGATTATAGAATAACATGTGCTGATGAGGCAAGATATACCATCTTAGATATACAAACTATAAATATATCACATTCAGAAACCTTCTTAAGAGCAGAATTTACCTTCACAGCACTAGTGTTGTTTTGGGACCCTCTGACAATGACTGTAGCACCATACATTCGAGAGCGTTGTTTGAAGGAAACTGAAATGTTATACGTCTGACATACGTGCTGAATGGTTGGAGAATTAGGATCTGGGATGGGTTGGAGAATTCCAGCAATAGGCAATTCAAACATGAGTACCAATGGAAGCAGCTCCTGCAACAACAATGAAGAGGAGATATTGAAAACCAGATCCATACTCAAACTACAACAATTTTATTCCTCAGTCATAATGTACTGGTCAGTGATGATTTAACTGACAAAACACATCTTCTGCCCAGAGTTCATGGATAAAAATTTATTGTCACTTGGAAATAGGCACCTCTTTTTCCAGGGATACTAGAGTGGGGATTTTTTGCAGAGGGTTTTTTGAGTTTCATTTGGTTGATTTTTTTTTTCTCAAAAATAGCAGTAGCATTTGGAATAAGGTTGGGTGACATGTCTGGCTAAAGAATTGCAGTAAGCTTTTGGTAATTTATTTGATTTTTCACTATCCATGCCAAAATACACATAAGAGTTGAAACTAAAAGGAAAAGATAGAAAATAGCTACAAGTGGAGAATGACAATGGATTATTTACGCAAATTATACATTAAAATGGTTGAAATGCGAGAAGCAGAAATTGCCTTTCCCAAGTCACAGATTCACATAGGATGCCTGAGGTTCCACATGCCATCTGTGGTGGGTAAGTTAAGATGTAATTTTCTACACAATATGGAATTAATTTATGTCTTGCCTAGAGTATAGACTTCGTGTTCAAGACCAACTTCAGGCCAGTTAAAAATTCAGCCAGAATGTGAATCACTGTCATAATACCCTTGGCACATTTCTCATAGGGATGCTCACATTTGTTCCTACATTTCTGCTGTCACCAGACAGAGGCAGACAACCCCAGGGTTCTCAAAACTATGCATTTTTTTCCCTGACAGGTGTTTTCAAGGGGACACTACACTGAGCTAGAGCATTACCCGAATTCTGACTCTTGCAGACTCCACTCCAGCTGGCTGTCCTGCAATAGACACCTGGAAGAGCAAGAATACGAAAAACATTGGATCATATTTTCAAGAGAGGCTTGGAAAAGTTATTCAGATAGCTGTGCTCTCCTCAAAGAAAATCTAAGAACAAAAATTCAACATCTTTCACACCTGCTGACATCCTAATTGTCCTCTAAACACTAGCTGACAACTATAGCCAATATTAAAAAAACGTTACAGCATCTTAGGTGATCTATACTTAAGCTAGAAAAAAAGAATACATCAAAAAATACAGTGGTTTAGGCCAAATTATGTAATTACTACTATATACACGTGCTCAGCACTAATATTCATACAACAGTAGATTTTCTTGAATGTTTTGAAATTACTGCATTTTGCCCAGCAGCCATGGGGATGCACAAGTGGGAATTATAAGTACAAGGATGAGAGACTTGAAAGTAAACATTCCATCAATATTAGCATTAGAAAAGATGTACAATTAAGGCTCAGTGACTTATTCTAATGAACTTGAACTCTTACAATAGGACATTCAATTCTGCTGGCCATTTGCTAAGTTTAGTTTTCAACTAAGTTACACCATAAGCAAAAGGCACCAAAAAAAAAAAATCGAACAGTATGCTGAATAAGTCATTGCGTTGAACAGGAAAAAAAATTACAAAAGCAGATTTTTTCATACCACTTCTCTACCATTCACACTAAGCTGCTGACTTCTGTATGAGCAAAGTAATTTTAGCTTAAAAAAGTTAAAATTATTCATGAGCCATCACAATTTGTTTCAATCTGTTTTTACAGATTTGCTCACTTAGGAAGCCCTGTACCTTCTATACAGTGTAAGCACCAAAAAAACTATTTCCCTGAACACACCATCCCCAAAAAACCCGTATTGATGAGAGAAGTTTAGAAATGTTTTGTACTCTCAGGAATTACAATACAAATGAGCTCAGTATTAAACAATACTTACTTGGTTGCTTTTCTCTGCTTGATTGTTCCTATTTGAGTCTGGAAAATGGATATGGCATCCCGTTTCCTCCATCACTTTTTTAATATTATTGCCACCTTTACCTATCACATGAGAATGTTCTGTATGTGAAACATCCATCTTCAAGGTTACCCGATTGCTCTGGAAATCAAGCACCCACAGTTAGACTTGGTCACAGCAGAACCTGAGCATTTAAGTTTTTAAGAGTAATATAACTTGAAAAATGACATCAAAATCGAATTTCCAAAGTATTTTTGCTATTACTTCTAGTCAAGGATGATTTTTAATAGGAATTGGTTGGATGTTAATTTGGTCTTGTTTTCTTTCTAGTGAGGAAATAACATGGAGATAAATACCCCAAAAGATGCATCTTCAAAAAACTACTAAAGCTTTTAAGATACCCCTGAACTTTCATCAACTGTGACTTAAGTGTCCTTTTGCAATTCATTCTAATTTCTTTTAATTCTGTGTTCTTTCAATTGAAGTCATGCACCCCTGTTTGATCTGAAAGGATTACATTATGAAGACTTTGCAAATCAAAGCCATGGGACCAAGTAACAGTGTTTTTTCTTCCTTAAACAATTTTTTCTTGGTACATGAATTTTTAAAATACACAAACACTGACTCTGCTATTCTTAAAAGCTCTATTGTTAACAGCTCATAATAATGTTGTTAATAGTTGTTCAAAAAGTGGTGCTTATCACTTGAGTGCTCCTTTTGGCAATCTGCTCAGAGAAACAGGAAGGTGCCATACCACCACACAGAAGCCATATGCATTGCCCCAAAAGAGCTGCTGATGAATGAAAATAATATCTGATGAACAGAAGACACCCCCAGCCAAAATCTAGATGTTTTTGAAATTCTGTTCCTGATGCTTCAGAGTGTAAGAACAGAGTAACAGTTAAATATAAAATGGCATATATGCTTCTAAAATCAAATTTCAAACAGAAACAAAATATTTGGTTCTCTGAAGTGGTTGCATAATCTATTGCTTGCAGTGAAGTTGTATTTCAGATTTTGAAGTAAAACCCCAATTCAATGAACAAATCATTTATGCTTTTAGCCATATGGCTGGAAATATTATTTCTATATAATTCAGATCTGGAAAAGCTGCTTCAAGCAAGTATTTTTCTTGCAAAACGTTTAAATATGTGGGTATACACCAATATCAACATCTGCAAGGCATTTATTGGAGACTTCGCTTCAGAGCATCCATAAGTACCTTCTCTTGAAATGTGCCCATTAAAGATATCAATGTCACCACAAAATTAGGGGCTAAGGTGTCATTCTAAGAAAGTTTTCTTACTTTTGTGTCCAAGACAGACATGATTTTCTCTTTTGCTTCTTTAACGTTTTCTTTTTTTCCAGAAACTTTAATATGGGGATCTATAAAAGAAAAAACTTGTAAGAAAAATACAGTAAAATATCTATTAAAAAATTTCCGCACTGCTAAAATAAATTTGAGCCCATTATTTATAATCCAGTGTACCACCAGCCTTTGGCTGAAATCAGCTGAAGATCAAAATTTCTTATTCCATCCCTTCAGCCCCACAATTACGATTACCAGATGAACTTATTAAACATGAGAACCAACTTAAAATAAATAGAAACCAAATTCCAAATGTATATCACAGTATCATAAACATTGTCTGCAATGCAATTACATAGCTAAGCCACCATATCTTCTCAAATCAGAAGTAACAGCGGTCAACTCAAAGCTTTTTGGCAGCCCACCAAACTCAAACCCTCCCTCATCATCACTTCATTATATTTAATTAGTATCTACAAATATCCTTTGCAGTTTTAACCTGGTACTAAAGGTGTCTCCACCCAAAGTTTTCTGATTGCAGTTATCAAAGGAAGTTTAAATGACACTTTATTAAAAGAAATTTCTGAAGTTCAAGTACATAAATTAGCAGGAACACCAGCTGATGTTGGGTTTTGCCCAGTGAGATCTAAAATACTGATTCTACAGCCCACTTGGTTTACATTATAATTTTCAGACCTCTGCCCTTAAACAACACAAGGTGTTGGGCTGAGCTAGCAGATGCAGTTCTGCATCCCATAATATACACCAGGTCAGAGAGTACAGACCTGACTTTGGAACTAAATCAAGTAACAATTACTCCAAGTGTGAAAATTACACATCAGCCAGTTTAGCAGCACCATCTGGTGTCCAAGAGCACAAAGTGCCACCATCAAAATTACCGTCAAAACATTAAATGTAAGTTCAGTTGCAACAAAGAAATGCCCAACTACCACCCACATTTCTAACTGTTAGAAACAAGGGGATGATATTGCAGGTGATGCCTCCTTCCCCTGTTCTTGAGTTCTCTGTCCTTTTGCAATGCCTTTTTCTCCTGTGATACAATGGACTTTTAAAAAAAAGATCTCAACCATCTTCTGACTCTTGAATTAATGTAATTCATTATACTAGACAAATACAGACATCTTAGGGAATATAAAAATAACTATATTGTTGATGGCAGGAGAAAACAGCTGTAACACAACATATCTGCCTTTCCCATTGTCTCAATGATTGAAATCACTTCCCTACTACAGAAATGTGAAATAATACAACCTTAGGCTGTAAACCTGTCCTATTCAATTGAAAATTGAAACTCTCTAAGTCATGCCTGGATACTCTTTTCATTCCAACAGTAAAAATAAGCCTCTAGTCTTTACCACTGAGAAATTCTGAGCACATTCAGCTGGGGATGCAGAAACACTGAAGGAACACAGGATTTGCTGCCAAGTTTCATGAAAGTCAAGAAAAATGCAGCATTTTGAGTTCTGAGAAACAGATATATTCTGTTTTTAAAATGGAAAAAAACGTAGTCACAAAAACATGGTACGCACACAGAACCTACAAAAATCTGCTACTTCAGCCTTTCACAATGGAGCAGAGTCAAACAAAAACCCAACAAAGTAGTCTTAAGGGCAAATTTTCTTTTCTAAGTTGACAGGAAGCCATATGGTTCTAATGCATTTAAGCTGTGAATGATATTTGAAGTGGATGTTGCAGTCAGAAATTCCCAGAAGTAGATTCTAGCACACTGTGTGTGCTCCAAGTGCTCTTTACATGCAACCATGAAAAACACAAGCCCAGACCATCATCACCGTGGAGCTGATTTTCACGTATTTGCAAACATTGCATTTAAATACACATTTGACTGTATGTAGGAAAATTACCTGAAATCAGGCCCGGCATCCTATTAGTACCAAAGGAGATTACTATAATTCCAGAATATTATTTGCTTACTCATGAGTGAAAATGCAGTTTAGAATACCTATTTTTTCCATTTCTCATCTTAGTTGGACACCTTTCTATTGCCACTGACAGCTGCAGCCAAACATCCTATATTTCTACATTTGTTTGTTCTTTTAAGATGAAAAAAGCTCAGCTAAAAAAAACCAAAACCCAAAACAAGGAAGAACCCACATGGCAAAAAAGAATCCACTGATGCCAGTGACAATTCAAAAATATCAATATGCTACCTAATCTTTCCAAATTGGTCTTAAGTACCCTCTCCTTACTTGACTTCTTCTCAAGAATACAGTGGTTGGAAATGGATATGAAGCAGGCCAGTGTAAGTCAAAGAAATTCATTCTTCAAGAGTTGTTCACTCATTCAGTGAAGCACTATTTAAATACAACATCCTCTTGTCTGAAAAGAGTTACTTGTAACTAAAAAATTTTGAAATGTTTGAATTAGCCTTGCGTGAGTTGAAAGCACATTGAAACTATGTATGATCTGGAGGAAAATTCACAAGTACCCAAATAACAATCAACAAACAGATAACTTCAGGAATCAGTTAAGAATTTAGACAGACAATTAGATCATAATAACCTGATTTTCTGTGCATTACAGAAACAAAATTTCTTAATATAGTTGTGGAATCAAATAGCTTATTTGCTTTGCAGCTGATTCCATGGATTAACACTAACATTTAATTTAGAAAAAAAAAATACTACTTTGGTCTTAGGCACCAAGACAAAAATCTTGGTTGGATAAAGCTCTACATTTAGTATTTGAAATACATACAGGTGCAATGGCAGCAATTTACTGTCAAAGTCCCCAAAAATAGACATGGCACTCTCAGAAGTGTGGAAAGGATTGTCGGGCACAAAATTGTAACAAGTGTGATGCATGCCCCGTACTGACAATGCAGATGAGCACAAACCAGCACTCCAGTCATTATTTCCACTGATCCACAGCCAATCAACTCCCCTGGCTGTGGCCACAACAATGCCACTTTTGTCCAGGTGACGCTAAGTCATTTCTCGTCCCTAAGGAACACAGGGTTTTTGATGCCTGTTTTAACTTGGGGAAAAAAAAAACAAACCACCTTTTTTTTAAGCTCCTCAATACAACTGGAAGTATACTCCATATAAAACTAGAGAGAGAGAACAAAGCGCAGGTGCCTACCATAAATAAAGACGTGAGACACCAAAGCTTTGCAAACTATTTGCAAACAGAACAAAGGCTTCAGAAGAGGTCTGTGTGTTAGAAGCATACAAGGCTTCAACACTTTAAATAATAGTATCAGGCCCTGGAAAAGATTTTAACCCATAAGAAACAATATGATTAGTGTCCTGCAAACTATTAAAAATGCCATTCAATAGTAACCCATCTTTTCCATCAACTTTGAAGGGCAGTATATTTTTCTTTAGGAATGGAAAAGAAAAAAATAATTTTAACAGGCCTTTCCCTCCCCCCCACTTCCAAGAATGAAGGAATATTTACATAGCTGAAGTTACACAACAGACACTGCTGGAAATTTTTCTCAACAGTCTCCATTTTGCCAGACTTCCGCCTTCAAGTGGTCTTTTATTGCTTCTATCCCCAAATTCCTCACTCCACTCTTTGGCAGAGTTTCACCTTCTCAGTCTTTGTCCACAGTTATACCAGCAAGCCTCCAGCTTTATTGCTACTATTGTGTGTGACACTTCAGTAAACAAAATAAAGTTCCTCCAAGCAAAAGTATGTTTGTGCCAGTGCAAATGCATCTAAACCAACTTCTGCCAGGCAAGAAATATTTCAAATAATGAAGCCATTTAACTGTGTAGGCCTCTCCTGAAATTCAAGTGTTACATTTAATGTCCAGGGCAGCTTTCACAGCTATGCATCCAGCTTGTTTACAGGATGAACAGCTGTAAGTTAAGTAACACAAATACCAAAATACCACTACTCTAAAAATAGCCAGACAACTGGGCAACACCAGGGCAGATGACAGTCATTCTTAACGAGTGGCTGATTAAGATGTGAATAGCCCGAGAGTATTACAGAACTTGAGCCATTCAAACAAAAAGACAAAAGAGACACAGCAGTTTTAAGGGAGAAGTTATGAGAGTGTCAGTCCCAAAAGTACCAACAAAAATATACTAAGCTATGTGAGAAGTTAAAAAGAAAAAAAAAGCCAAACCCAACAAATTAACACATAGAAGTTCGTATGTTCTCATCTGAAAGGGCAAATACATTGATCTCCCTACAAGATGAAGATACATAGACTTATAAAACAAGCGAATTAAGCAAAAAGGTCAAGTAAGGCTTCCTATTAATATGGAAAAAAAGGATAATTAAATTGAAACTATTTAATGCTCTTAAATAAATCAGGAAATACTATGTGTACAGTTTTAGGAGTGGATATTCCCTCAAAGTAGATGATTGTAATAGCCAAGAGACTTGAAATAGGCTCAAATTATTGCCATGGAAAAGCAATATTAAGGCTAAAAGCATGGAGCAAATGCTCAGGAGTAAGGGCACATGCAAAAGATCTCGATTGAATAATAAAGTAAATTCATCACTTGGGCAGTTGGTGCTGTTGGCTTACCAGTTTAAAAAAATTCTTACCCTCTCTCCAATACAAGTCAGGCCACTCACTTCTCCTCCCAGTGTCTAAACCACAGAAGGAAAAAGCTGCTCATGTATCAAGGCAGAAAGCAATGAGCTATTTCCTACTGCAGACTCCTGAGTATTCTCAGAGGTATCACTCAACAACACCACGGTTTTTTTTTTCTTTTGGGACTTGTCTTTTTTCTTGGTTTTTAGCTGAAATTAGACTGCAGCATCATTTTCTCTGAACAAGATTTCACCCAGCTAACTTGGGCATGATCAAAAGCCTACTCAGAACATCATAAAACTCAACATGGGCTGTGAGCAATTAAAAGTGTCTTCAGAGGAGACTTATCCTGAGGCTCTGGGCATTCCGGGGGATCTGGTTGCTGTGGACAAACAACTGATTATGAAACGTCCCTGGGAAGAGCTAGAGCCACTGCCTGTATGTGCACACACATTTGAGAGACTGTCTTCTCAGCACTTTTTCACTCTTAACTTTTCCCATTACTGGCACCTAACTCCAAACCATCTTCAGAATAATTTCTGTTCAACTCAGGACATGAGAAGGAAGCTGAGAAAAAGCAAACACTTGTTGCATTGTTCCTCCACACTATTCTCTCCAGGGAAGGCAGTTTACATGCAGCCCTTCACTCTTGTTAGTTTGGTTGCTGCCACGCTGTCACCTGAGGAGCATTAACTGCCAGAGCACTGCTTTTCAACCCTGCCCTGTAACAACTTAATGATGTGCAGCCAGCAATCAATCCCCTCCTCACTTCTCCCCACCATTTATAGTAATACACTTATATACACACACATACACAGAGAGACATACACAGATATTCATGAAGCAGAGACTGAGTAACACACTGACCATACACACAGAGAAACCTGAAGAAAAGCAGTGCAGCATCTGGTAGAGCAGAGAAAAGAATCTTGTTTCTCAAAGACTTCAGAGCAGCTCAAAAGAAAACCTCAATATCTGCAACAGGCTACTTAAAATGGCTCTTAGAGTGAAATATGTTTGATGTAGCCTCACAAATTAAAATAAATGAGATACAGTTGTACATAATCATAGGTGAATCCCATATTTGGATCTCCCAGCAGCTTTAAAACATCCCAGCAGAACACTGAAAATTCATGTTCAGAATGCCCAGCATTAAGTGAAAAGTAGCCAGAAACATCAGATAAGCTTTAAAAAATAGATTACCTGTACAACATAATGTTTGGAGAAATAAACTACTGATGACTGGATTTCGGACCACTGACAGAGGAAATGAAGCTGAAAAGACTTCTCTTAAAGCATAAGCAAAGAGGGAAGACAAGGAAAAGGTAACAGATCATATGGCAATTTAAACAGAAAAGTGACCAGATTTCAAGGGAGAAGGGGAAGGCCAAGGTGGAGAAGAAAACCTGAAAAGAAGAAATGAGAATGAATTAATTGTAATCACCAAGACACTCCATTTCAACTACAAAACTTCAGTTACCACCATGCCTAGCTTAAATTCTTTATTTTACTTCTAAAAACAGCCATTAGGGACATTTTGCAAATACAGTCAGACAAAAAAAGGCAAATGCCATGCAGCCCTTCTGCTGCCTCTTGTGCAGTTGCTCTTCAGCCTTTAGCCCAAGCAGCCACCCAAAGCAAGACAATCTCTCAGCAGGACACAGTCTCTTATGGCTTATTTTTTTTCAGCATGGACCCAACAAATTCACAGTTCATGACTTAAATATCTGTTGCCATTGTATCTCAAAGCATAAACACAGAATCACAATACCTAGGAAAGAAAATAAGAAATACAGAGAAGAAAAAAGCTATAGTATTTTAAGATCAGCTGAATAGAGGACCTAGAAAACAGCCACAACATTTCTACCAGAAATAACACCACTGTATCTTCACTGCACGCAGACTCATACTCAGGGTTGCAATTCAGATGCATAAGCCATGAGATAATTTTAGTTTCTCACACACACATTCTCAGAAAAGTCCTTGTGACTGCGTTTTTCTAAATAAAAAACATCACCTGACTCGTGAGCTCAAATTCATGCCTCAGGCTCAGCCTTCCTTGCAGTGCTCCCACATCCAATCCCTGGCTATTTCTGCACCTCTTACTGTCTGATTGCCCTGACTGACTGCAGCCCACTGTGTGAGCTGGTTTGGACACAGCCACTGGAAGGATGAATTCTGTGGCTGGACCAGAAGGATGCAGTTAGGTTGCAGCAAAGATTAACATAGGCCTGAGTGAGCAGGACAAACAGACCCGTCCTTCTGGGAAATTGTATTGGAAAGACAGAAACAGCTGCCTCCCAACAGGACATCAGACATCATGTGACTAAAGCCAAAGGGAGCTCATAAAATATTTTTGATCACCATTATAAATACTTTACCTTCCCTGCTTTAGTATCACACTCTGTGAAATTAATTTTCCCCAGGGAAGTTTTCCTTTTCCTGATTATTATATTTTTAGAGGTTATTTCAACTATATTCCTGATTAACATGGTGAACAGGTATCATTTTCTCTTTGTTTGCTGCTTTTTCTAAACAAAGAGATAAATGGCAACTCCAATAAAGAAACATCTAAACTGTCTTCTTGAGAACTATTCAAGAAGCAACAGCTACATGAATTAGACGAAAATTATGACAACCCAGTAAAAATCCAGTCTAAGAGTCCACAGGAATCCTGATTCAGGGGCGTAGTAGGCTCTTACAAAAAAAGAACTCCAGTACAAGCAGAACACTTTAACCGTCTAGCTTTTCTTCCCATGTATCAGACACTAACTACATTGCTTACAACAGATAGATACTAAATAAGAAAAAGTTCATGAACTCTTTTTGAAGCTGTAAGAAGTAATTTTCTTAGATAGCGTTAGATCATTAACACACACCCATCTCTCCACCTTGGGCTTGAAATTTGAAAGATCAGTACATATTTTAAAGTTATGATAATATTAAGTGTATGAAATTTGACTCAAAAATTGCTATGTTATCAACAACTTTCTGCCATTGACTGAACATGACTATTTCTTTCATTATTTTTCAGAAGTACAAGGTACACATTTTTTTCCAGCCAGCATGGCAATGTATTGGCTTTTTCCATGCACCACTACTGTGCAGGCTGTAGTCCCCAGGAAGAAAAAGGCAAATAGAAAGATCAGGAAAGTAGTGTTTCCATCTTCTCTCTAAACCACTTGGGATGTACTTAATCAACAAAAAACATTATCCATCTGGTGACAATTAGTTCGGAATACGAAAACCTTCTAGATGCTTTTATACCAACAGTTTGTTACATGAACACCGAATCACATTTTAATCATGTAATAATCGACCATTTCTTAGCTTTTAGCATGGCAATATATATACAGCACTCTAAGAGCTGTATATCTTCCATTGAAAGGTTATTCTTATTCACAGATACTAAATTATTTTCAGTATAACAGGCAGTTTGCAACTGATTTGGGAAGAGAACATTAATCTCCTGAAGAACAGTGACTTAAAAACCTCTGCTTTTCTTTTCAGAGAGGGGCTCAGAGCAAGCAAACACTGCCCACACTGCTCCACTGCAAGGGTAGTTTCTTTGTGATATACTGAGAAATAAGAACACCAGACACATGAAAGATGTCCAGTGTTGCCTTTCAAATCAAGAAATTATTCCTGAGCTGTTCTCAGATGAATTTTCTCCGCATCACTTCTGTCCATCTGTTTCTCCCCAGTATTACATAAGAGCAAAACTCACTTCTGGGAAATTAATCACCTATTGAGCATCTCTGCAATGTGGATTTCAGCAGTCACTCTGATAAATTGCATTTTGTGTCCTAAAAATTGAGTTTAAATAGAAAGATGGGCATCAGAGTGGAACACTCTCAGTCCAGTTTATATGCAAATGCAGTGCAGAGCACATTGAAAGGTATCTCCTTGCTAGAAGCTCCTAAAAGTCCAAAACCAATACATCAACTAATTCCAATTTTCGCTGGAAGATTGTGACAAATTTGTACTCTCAAGTAATTTAATTAAAGCAATAAGTTTATATTGCTACATTCCAGGGCCTGAAATTTCAGTTTTACTACAGTTGCTGCCAAGCACATTCACTGGATGTTAAGCCCCTTGATAATTCCCTTCATATTACAACTGTGTTTGTATTTTACCCCTCCCTTGTCTGGCCAAGTGTAAGTAAATCACTGTTCTTCACAGAAAACACAGCAAGCCCTGATCAAAAACAGAAAAGCCCAAAATCTTCCTACTCTTACAGGAATGACCAAAGTTCAAATCACTCTCGTGTAAGTGTATTTAAAGTACAATGCCCACCTGCTGGCTCCTTTGCTACATAGAGTTTCCTTAAAACATTCACCAATGTGACCATTTTATCTTCCTCGGAGCCAGTAAAAATCCACAACTTTAAGCTCTCATGGCTGCAGGCACACACCCCCCAAGCACAGAAACACTGGCAAGCTGAGCACAAAGGAGATAAGTGACTTTCTTCAAAAGCCTTCTCGCCTGTCACCTTCCCCGCACGTGAAGTGCAGAATTGATGGCTGGGGCTGTTTTCTGAAGTGGCAGCAGTCTGTAGGCTCGGAAAAGTGACTCCAGTAAATGAGGGATTTGCTGCCAGCTGCTGGCACAAGGGATGCTGTGGGTTTGTGCATGTCTAACTGCTCGGATCAGAAAGAACCAACACGAACTCCAGTGGCCGAGTTTCAGACTGCCTGGGATGGTCTTTCTGTCCATTTATTTATTGCAAAACAGGGAGGAGTCATCTATGCTTGAGTCAGCTGCTCCAGAAACAAAAGAAATAAACTTGTGATCTAAACACAATGGTTCTTTAATTTTTAAAGTACACAATTGTGGGGGTTGGAGGGGGGGGTTTCTTCAGAATATAAGAAACTATGCACTGACAGTTTCTCATTTACAGGGAAAGTTAAGAAAAAGCAGATGGAGGTCATAATACAGCAACTACAATACATGCTGTAATTAATCGGGCACTCCAAACAATAAACACAATGCCAGCAAGAGACTCACTTTAAATCTCCAAGTCAATTACAGACTGATTGCCTCAGCAACACATTACAGAAATTATTGACATTTACAAAGGTGCACTGAGGTAAGAAGTCCTTCAGCTGCTACGTAGATTAATTAGGAAGCTTAACACTGAGTGCCTAGAATGAATACTTGGAGGAAGTATTTAAACTAAAAAGACTTTTCCCCTCAAAATATTCACAAGCCAAACATTATAAACACAGAAAACTGCAGAATTTTTCCACCTTTACATCTCACTCTGAGGAGAGCAGCCACTAGCCAAAGAAAAACTGTTCATGCGCATGCACGCATTTCAAATGGCAAAATAGGAAAATATTTTCACTCTTGGCAAGTTATTAAAAAAACTAGACTAGAAGATAGTGAGGCATAGGAAGTCTCGGCCTCCAGACAGAGAGTATGTCCACTCAGAAAAACGGTGGCAGTGCTGTTTCATTTTAAATGCTGAGGAAAATCAAAGAAAATCGTTGTTTCAAGTTCTATATCCATAGTTGAAAGAAAAAAAATAAAAATCCCTATGTTAGTTTTCCAGTAACTGTTTCTCTAAAGAAAAAGGATAATTACAGCCCCTTTCCAGCCACCTCCTACAAATATTTCATGTCCCACCAACTTGAACCAGTAAAATGTAGAGCGACAGAAGTGGACAAACAGTATAAGTCAGCTGAAAATTGTCCCCACAGTTTAGCTGTCTAAATACTTGTGAGAGAAGACAAGTTTTCCACTAACTATAGCAAAATCAAATTCTAGCTCACAAGTACAGCAAATAAAGTCCTAAAAATTGATAATTTGATCAATAATAAATTTATGTAATATTCATAAAGTTGCCTTCAACTGACTTTACTTGGGTAAATTTCAATTAGCATTAAAAAAAAGGAGTTTTGTTTTAAACATTTGTGTATTATACCAGGCATGAGAGTTACTTCAGAAATTACCAGCAAACACTAAACTTAAAAACCAGAGAATTGCTGGAGAGAAACCACAAAATATGACCTAGCACTCCCTATACTCCACCACGCCAGCCTAAGGCCTGAATGCCAATGCTGGACATAGGTTTATGTCAATATTTTAGTTAGCAGCTATGGCCTCACACACCTTGCTCTCTCTGGAGCTCTGGAGAACCTTTAGCTTTCCTATGGGAAAAAAAAAAAAAATCCTGTTTCATTAGGGTGATTAAGGCACTGGCAACTGAAAGAGGTCAGAAAGACAAAAATTCATATTATTATCAGGAAGTAGAGAGCACCACCTCTCCCCACAGCTCATGCTCACATCTTTTCCCTGCCAGCAGATGAGAGCAGAACACCAAAGGGCACTACTTGCAGACACAGGTTCAGAAACTGCCGTTTAGGCACTCAGGTCTAAGTTACCAGATGTTAATTTTCAGCTGCTGCTGGCAATGACTGAAGTTAAAGTTTTAATTGCAAAAATAACAGAACATGAAGCAGAAAATATGCAGAAAATATCTGTGTCTGTTAATGTATGTTAGGAAGACAAGAAAAAAAGAGTTAATGGCCAAGAGTCTCTAACTTCTTGACAATTTCTCCTTTTGGGCTGATATGTTGCTTACACTGCTAAGAAGCAATTTCCAATATAGTGAGCTGATTAAAAGCATAACTCATTTTGTCATAGCTTTCTTATCTTTGTCTGGCATTCTATCAATAATTCATGCTATAAATGGCCTTCTATATAGTAGTTTCTTTTGGCTTTTTTTTTTTTCCAAACCCATCACTCTAGATCTAACTCCATCTTTACTCATGGAATCCAAAATCTGCTCCCCTCCCAAATGCACCTGTGTACATTGTCATGGCATTCCTAAAGGGATTCCTTCTTGCAGCATCCTTCAGTAAGCAAATCCACAAGAAGAAAATAAAAAATTATGCACCCGAACAGCCACCTTTAGTATTTCTTCCCCTCATAGAGAGCATATGTTCAATCTGACAATTCAGATTTCTTTGATGTAACCAAATGTGCATCTATGAGCAAGTTAACTCACCTTTGTAACCCTCCACATGACAGTACCCAGAGGCAGGAGAGCTAACATGAGCTTTACTGCCCACTGCACTCAGAGCAGTAGGAACAGCAGAAGAGAACTTCACACAGGAATGCATTTTGCACATATATAGCTACAAATTTACTGCTGGAAATCTCAGTGTGAGCTATTTGGCATTAGAGGATTTTAAGCCAATTCCACAAAACAGCTTGCACTTTCCTGAAGCCCAGTATTTTTGCAGCTTACTTTCTTGGCTACTAACTTCCTCCAGCACTGCAAAACCAAGTTTACATTATTTGACATGGCACTGGACACAAATCCAATCAGCTGAATGGAAGCTGCTCTCAAAATTAATCCTTTTTATTGCCATCTTGGTTTACTTGCACACATTCTAATTCTGTTTTATGATTTTTTTAGTAGAAATTGCCAATATCCTCAGCTCCCTAGACTAGAAATTCATATTTTGCATTCCTAGTATTTTAAGTCATCCATATGTATCGCTGCAAGACAAGACATCTGGTAAATGTTTAACAAATTTAAATTGCAGCCATCAAAACTGCATCTTTATGGAAGCTGCAAAAAGACATCAGATGGGAATAGTGACATTTTAGACACCGAATCACTGGACAGGAATGAAAATACACATCAATACAGCAGCATTTACCAGCTTGTCCCTAGGATATTCATTAAGTAAGAACTTCAGAATTGTGTCTGATCTAATTTCCAAGACAAGGATATGTATTGGAAATTCATGCCAGACACCTATGAACACAAGGCTGTAATCCTCCCCTCCACTTTTTGGAATATGCATTTTCACCATCTTCCTCCTTTGCACTTCCCATCTGTTTTCCTGTTATCTTTATACCATCTTCGTCACTAAGTCTTTATTATTCTATTCTTTCAAAACCCTAATTTCTTTAAGACTCCCACTCTAACCTCACGTTTCCTGCCATCCCACCTACCTCTTTCCAACTGGCTTCAGTCTCCTCATCAGCCTCTCATTTCCTCTCCATGTCTCTCCTCATTCCACTTCATTCCCAACTTCGTCCTTTCCCACAGCCTTGTTCCCATTAACAAGAGCTCATTTTTCTTTCCCTTTCACAGGAGTTAATACAGGGAGAACATGTTGCCAACAGCCCTCTGAGACTGGCCGTGGTTGGTGAGCATTGCCAGATGGTTTTGGTCTCCCAGCTAAACAAAACCAATTCCAAAGCCAAAACTACCAAAGTGCTCACAAGCCTTTACCATAAAAACACTTTTTTTTTTTTTTAAACATTAAAAATCCGGACCAAGAAAGTCACCAGAACACTAGCTATGCCCAGAATTACGTTGTCTTTAGATTTGACTTGCTTTACAGACAGTGTTAGTCTTGCCAAATAATCAAGGAATTAAATGACCAGCACAGTTTTATACAAGGTTAAAATCGTACAGATAAAAAGTTTAAAATTCCAAAAACTGTATTGCAGCTATTTTTCAGATCTTACCTCCTACTGCTACTTCAGAAAAATCATATGATTCAAATTATAGTTTCCAGAGGAAGTCATTAAAGAGACTAGAATTTCTATCAATGATGGTTTTGTAAGTTTGCACTTCATCTTTGGCATGGACTCTGTCTATATTTAGAATGCACAGTATAAAGAATTCTTAAAATCAAAGCACACAGAAATACCAGAATACTACTAGTAATACATCAAATTTGCAGGGAGAGGATGATACTCATGTACACCATAATTTCAGAAGGTTTATAGGATTTGATCAGGGTTGGAGCTGGGAACACAGTAGCCAGCCCTACCTACAAGTGCTCCTGTCCCCAGGAAAGCCTCTTTGGGGAAGGCAGTTACAGAAACACTGTATCAAGAAACTGGAAAGTCTATATTTTTTTTGGTCAGCTACAGAATATCACACATAAGGTATAATTGCTTCAAAGTATAAAAATGTAGTGCTCTCACTAGTAATATTCGAGAGCATATGTTTGGGGGGTTTTTTTCCCTCTAAACTGTGACATGACTCTTAAGTAGATGTCCATTGTGCATCTTTGTATCTCTATGCTTTTGAGAGCTGGAGGGTTCTGGCCTCCTCCACTCAAGACATCTTTTGTTCCAATTCAAAACCAGAGTTCAAATCCTCTTTACTAACCTGACATATCATTGCCACTCACTGAACAATGCTTAATGCATAATTGGTATGTTGAAATTAGCACCCTCAGTTATTCATATTAGTGCCAGATATTTGCATACAGTAATGCATTATTTTGGCAGCAAGAACTTCACAACATCCCCTTATGGCTTCTCAACCATTAGGATTTAAACACATGGATGAAACATGATATTTGCCCTTTTTAAACACTTCTCCAACCAAACCCAGGAAAAAGTACGTTGTGATAAAAGAATAAAAATGTACTATGGATACTTAACACCAAGAGTTCATCTTCTCTCATGAAAAATACTCAAGAGGATGAGCAAGCCCTTCTCTAAAGGAAAAAGTACTAGAGTAATACAAATAGCATTAGCTTTGTTGCAACAAGGTCAAGCACAAAAATAAATTTAATACCATTCTAAGAAACAGAAAAAACTTGTAATTTCCCAGATCATGTACCAGATCTGACCGAAATTTTATTTTATGAAGCAACTGCATAGATAAGAAACTATCTTACTCCCCCCTCCCCAAATACTGCCAGCATTCTCAAGAAACATTGCAGAGCACCCTTTATCTCCTGGCATGAGCAATTTCAATGCCATTGCAGGATCATATGTGCAATTCATCTACTTTTAAGATATGAGCTTTTTTTTTTAAAGAAATCTACTTATATACACAGTTCTTAGCTGGACAATTGCATAACAGCGTGAATCTTTTTTCCTGTTTTTAGTGAGGCCAAATAAGAGCTGCAAGGGAATTTTGCTGTACACAGAGAGAGCTGACACAGAATACCCAAACCAGTGGTTCTGTTGTCATGGCCACCAACAAGTAGAGGGGATTTAAATGCCAAGATTTTTGAGAAAACCTTTACTGAACTGGTATAAAGTCAGACCCACAACTTTATACCTTGGGAACCAAAACTAAACAGCTTTAGGAAAAATTCTGCTGACAAAAGAGCACTGGCCTCCATAACCCAGTGGCCCTGAATGCCCCCTGCGTCAGTGGGACTGGCACCAGGACATGCCAGGCTGCAGGACTGAGCTGCCTAGCAGGGAGCTATGGAGCCAGGGGACAGGCTGGAAGCACGCAGCAAGGCAGGAGAGAGAGAGAAGACCACAACTGTACTGTTTGCCAGCTGTGACAATAATTATGTCTCCCCTGATTTTGTTTCTAGCAAAAGTAGTTACCAGTCTTGCCTTTCCAAGTGCTTGGAAAAGGCACAAATGAGTGTGCCTTTATCATTATTCACAACATATGGAATAAGGCTGTCCTGGGGTCTGGTGATCAAAAACCATCGAGTCTACTGCTATTGCATGAAGATGCCTCAAATCGGTGCACTGGGATCCCCTTTCCATATACAGATGGGAAAGACTCATGAAGAGAATTCAAAAGCCCCTCTTGCAGCACCTTTCTGTTGCCTGCTGTGTAATCAGGTGAAAAGCTCCTCTCCTAAGGGAACAAGTGCCCAGAGCAGCCACCAAACCATGACCTCCCTCACCTCACTGCATCAGTTATGGACAGGGAACTATTTCCTTGTCTTTAAGGGTGGGGATCAACACAAGCAAGGGAAGGCACCCAACAGCTCTGTGAGGGCCTAAACCTCGGAGCAGCAGCAGCCTTTGAGTGGCTGGCAGAGTTCCAGCTGAGATAAAGTACATTACTTTCTCTGTAAGAATTACTCTACAGGATGACTTTGGGCAAGTTGAGCCAATACTTCCATTGATGCGAACACTGAAATCAGTGCTGAGACAACAAATTAAACCTTGATCATGGACCAATACAAAAGTTACCTCTGTTTGGAAGTGCTTAAGGATCCAAGCACTTCAGAGGTTTAGGTGCTCTCTGCTTCACTCTACATCCCTTCATCCCTAGCTACAGACCACGGAACAGGAAGAGCCATCATTCCATACATGTTAGGCTCCTACCAAGAGTTAGGGTATAGCCTTTCAGTTGGCACAATTTTCAAATGCATCTTAGTGGGTGAGAAGCTCCACATACCACTGCAGGTCTCCAAGGACCTGATTAATTTCCCCAGCTTTTTTTTTTTTAATTGGAGCTTAAGGCTCTAAACCAATTAAGTGGCTATTCATAGCACTGAATTTAAGGTAGGAAAATTAGTTGATTATATCCCACATTCACTCAATCTGTTTTTTTTTGTTGTTGTTGGGTTTTTTTGTTGTTTTTTTTGGATTTTTTTGTGAGAACAGCAGAAGCTACAATTATTGTAACTAGAAACAGCACAGATATGAAAGTAGGTCAAGAGCAGGAATTGACCCAAACTATGAAAAACCACTGTTAGAGTCCTTGGCTCAATAACAGGTCTGAAGCCATTGGTAGTCCTGGATGCTGTGTGACCTTCCCAGGTGGGGCTCATTCAGCATTTAAGACTTAGGTGCAAAATAAAACTCAGTGGCTTGCTGCATTTACAGAAACACAAAACATCAATTCCTTCTGCAGTAATTGAAGTAAAGAGTGTTTTCTCTTAAGATTGATAAATCAGCAACTCAGATAAGTAGTGGCAGACAGACAACAATTCCTGCACATGAAGTTTTGCTTCCTATTATTCACAACATTTTAAGCACTTTTAGAGGTTATATATGGCTACAAATGAAGAGATTGCAATTTTACAAGTAAATAAAATTATAGCAGGACTTGTAATCCTATTAACATGAGTACTTTTACCCCACAGTTTACATGGGCATAATCTTTAGAAAAGTAGGAGGATTCACTTCTATATTGAAAGAATTAAGAACAAATCAACTGGAACTAAGAAAAGTAGCTTCTGTAAGAAAATGTCTTCATGCAACTTAAGCCATCTCTGAAATACACTATCTTTAATTTCTGCAATTTTTCCACGAAACAGCTAGTTCCAAAAAACTTTTTAGCGAAGTTAAAATCAGGCATAATAAATATACAACGCGAAAAAGGCAAAAAATTCACTAATGTCTCTTTGGCCCAGAAGAAAGAAGTAATTTAAGGAAACCACTAAAACCCTCTATTATGGCTGCATCCGTATTAAGGAGTAACATGTATGTAAAGGCTTAAAGGAAAACATCAAAGACCTAAAAAATAAGGTGATCCTAACAGTCATTATTCTATATAGAACCACAGGATGTTTAAGGTTGGGAAAGACCTCCAAATTATGAAGTCCAACCTTTGACTGAACGCCACCTTGTCAATAAAGCCGTAACAGTGAGTGCCATGACTGCCTGGTGTTTTTTGAACACTTCAAAGGATGGCAACTCCACCACTTTCCTGTTCCAGCTTTCCAGTTCTTGAACACTCCTTCAGTGAAGATATGCGCACAACCACACAGAGCATAGCATTATCTGCTTAAGAGTTACATAAGACAAAGCAGCAAATAGCCTGAACTACTGGGCATTTTTTAGTTGCTTTTGTGCTTTTTTGACTGAACTAGGACTTGGCTAATTTCTTGGGGAAGTTTCAGGTTATACAACAGCACTTTGCAGACATGCCAGCATCTGAAGAACACCAAGTCACCTGGTATTTAGGAAAAGACTTAAGTATGTAATGTAAATTTAGTGGCATAGACCAAAATCCTTTGAGTATTTCAGCAATCCCAGCGATAACTGAAAGCAGAGAATTCTATTAATTCCACTAAACTTTGCATTTACTACAAAATATCATCAATGCAATGAGAATCTCCTGAAGCAAGGGTCCAAACCCACTTGATACCACACAAGGACTTTTCCCTCTACTCAAAGTTTCTCAACATCTGCCTCATTGAGCCCTTTGCTTTGCTTAGGGGTGTTTTGGTTTGGTGGAGTTTTTGGGGTTGTGGTTTTTGGTTGGCTATGTGTTTCTTGGGAGGAAGGAAACTCTAGAGACCCAGACACACTACAAGAGGTTACAGTGATGTTCACAAGACTCCTAGATAATGATGCCTTGCAGGGTTATTAACTCTTCCATTAACACTGATATATAATAAAATAATGGGTTTGGACAGAACCATTGACAAAGTACTACTTGCATCCATTAATCTGAAGTGGGTTTTTTGCAGTGTTTTTGCAGTGTGGAATTTCTGCATGACAGTCTCTCCTTTGTACAAATGTGGGATTCAGCTCAGTTGCAGTACCTCAGAGCAGCTGAGTTGCTGCTCAGAGCAGGATTGCATAACTTGTGATACATTTGTGTTTTAAGCAGTGATGTAATCCCTCCACGGAACACGTGTGTAAGTGATGAAGTGCTCGCACATGGGACACTGAACTGGCAGGCACAACTCTGAACTACTCATATATTAACCACTCCTGGGATATTTTACTGCTAGAGGTTTAGCTTTAAAAGCAGTTCACACTCCTTTCAAAAAAGATTGTATTGACAAACTGAATTGAGAAAATTAGGTATTTTTGAAAAGAAAAATAAATTATCTAAAATCCCTAAAACCAGATTTAAGGTTTATCAGAAAGCCTATGGCAAAAGAAGAAATAACCTGGCATTTTATTTGCACACTTTCCTAAGGCTGCACAGCCTGACAACGCAATTCCTTGTCTCTCCCTCCCTGTTTCAACTGAAAAAATAAACTTCAACTTCTATCACAGTACTGGGAAACAACTGCAAGTTGATTTAAAGGTCTGAAATGACAAACATTTTAGCTTACTCTAGATATCTAAGGCAGTAACTCACAAGTTTGGCCTTGAGTTCACTATCCAGTGACATTTGTTTTACCAAAAGAAGAGGCTCTAGCTTTTATCACAACACCTCCTGAAACAGGCAAAGTACTTTCCTTGTACCTAAACAACATTCCAATAAACAAGAGTGAAGTTTTGCTAATTTGGCTGAAGTCTCTCTGTGGTTATTTGCCTCAAGTGTGGTGTAACTTCATTGTACACATTACCTTCACAGCTTAGGATGCAAAGAGAGAAACAGCTGCACTTGGCTTGCAAGATAATTTGCAAAAGGCAAAGTTGAATGAAGAAGTGTGAAACCAAATTGCCAGGCAATGAATGCCAGCAGTGCCCAATGCTAGTTACTGCTGCCTTCCTTCCAGTGCCTTCAGTACCACTATGTTTCTTGCCATTCTCCTTGGATATGAATTGACAAGCTCTGTACTTCTGTGGAGATATGCTAATGAAAAACAGCATGTAGGAAACACTTTGATAACATAAACTAGTTTAAATTTTTTTAAGTTATTAAAAAAGATGAAAGAATTAGTAAAAAATAAAATCAAATGAAAAAAGTACAAACAGAACATGGACTAGATTTTTATTGAAGAACTTAAAATGCATCAGTGATAAGAGAGGAAAAACAGAAAAACAAAAAGCAAAACAAAAAGCCACAAAGCCAGAAACAGCAAATAAGAGAAGAGGTAAAATAAAATAACAGTAGCTCAAGAGAGAAAGAAAATTAACTTGGTAACTTCAAGATATGATACAGATAAAAAAAAAGGTGGAGACTAAAGAAAATAGAAGAGGAATGAAAATATGGAAGTAAGAGGAAGAAAAAAGAGCAAGAGAAGTCCTTTTTTAAAGTGAATGGTGGAAGAGACTCCAGAGTTCTACCTGCTCTGTAGTTCAATTTATCTTGCATTTCCCCTTACCACCTTTTTTAACTTCCCAAAATATTCCCTGCTCCAACTCTCTGATTATCCTTCTGCTTAGAGCCACTAAGTTTCCAAGAGCTGAAGGGATTCTTATGGTGGCTGCTCCCAAAAAGCTATTTCAAGCTGCATTTGGAGCACACACGTCCCATAAGCTCCTTACGGCTGTTGGAATACAAAGAGACACAGGGCTACAGGGAGGGAGGTTTTAGAAATAAAAAGGAGTAAGGAACATAGGTGAAATCTGAACTCTCATACACCCATTTCCTAAAGAACACCTTCAATACCCATCCACAAGCACTGCTGGTGATTAACACGACATTCACCTGCTTCCAAGGATTAAGTATTCCAGATCCATACGAACAGATGGGGAAACATATGAGCATATATAGTTAGGGTTCAGACACCTAGCAAGTGAGCAAGAACTCCCCCTCTCCAAAAGTAAAAATTATTTATGGCTAGTTTTAAGCCCCATGAGAGCACCAATGACAGCACAGCAGAAAGGGCTGGACAACAAGAACAAGACAGGTCAGTATTTCAGAAAAGGAGAGGGAAAATCCCATTAGCTTTTGCCGGTTTTGGGAAGTGCTTGTGGAACTACAGCATCTGACCATTTAGGATTTGGCAATGTACTGACACTTCCATACCAGTGAATAAATCTTTAAAAGACAATTAACAGCATTCCAAAGGAACAGTAACTACAACAGAGTGAAGAAGCATGTTAAGAGCTAAAGTTACTGTCTCCCAATTTGGTGTTTAATTCACCAGACGAGAGAAAATCTCAGACCTGCAGAACATGAGGCTTTGGTACATCCTGAGCTCTACAGCACCAGTGCAAAGCAAACCATGCCAGTGCCAATTCTTTCACTACTGATGGAATCAGTCATGAAATGCTTTAAATTATTCACTTCCTTCCCTAAATCCTTAATGTTATGGGATCTCTTTGGCAACCTAAACAAATGGCTTGCTTTAAAGATGCTGTGGAAGATTTATATCTGTTTGTGTGTTTTCTAAACATTTATTTCAAGATACTTTAGCCCTCCTCATCACTAGAGTAAGGCTACAGCATCTGGTGTTTGTTAAAACCAGGAAATTCCTGTTTTGCCCTTATGAAACTGTTGAGAGTTCATAATAGGTTTTTTAATTTAGCTTTGTGCTGAGGTGTTTTAGAAAACTCATATTAAATAAATTTTAATTAGCAAATTTAAAAAATCTGCTTATGCTAAATTCAGACATCAGTCTTTTGCAATTCAGAAAACCATCAGAAAATATTTATCAAGTGTAAGTTAATGAATTACCACTATGATACTTAAAATATAGAATTTTGGACTCACCAATTTAAAAGCTGTAATCCATAGAACAGAAAAGAAACAACACAGAAGTTCACAAGTCACCTACTCTTGGTGCTTCAGCTTCACTATAGCACATTTTTTCCTAAAAGATCATGAAAAGATTCTGGATCTTGTACAGAACCTGATCTTCATATCCTTGCTGAATCTTACTATGCACACCTTGGCAGTAAATTTCAATACCTTTGTGTTTCAATTCAGAACAAAACATGGTCTGTCCTTATTGATTTAGTATCAGTAGAATCTAATTAAAACTGTCAACAGCAGTGAGAAGAGTGATACCATTAAGCCCTAAGTGCTTCATGACAGATTGACCAATATGACAGAAAGAAAAGCAATGTTTTCCTAATGACTGTTTTTCCCCTGTATCAGGAGGAAAGCTGTGAATGACCTAAGGTCACAAAACACAGGATGTGAAGCTGCTGAAGCCACAAGCAAATTATATTGCAAAACTATACAAAAAAACCTGGTATGTCTTGATGATGATATGGTCCAGTGTACTGCTGGGGTAAAGCACTATCCATCCATAGCTGCTGCTCCTCCCCTGAATGACTCAGGCACTCAGTCCCAGCCAGGGAGGCAGGCAGATAGCATGTTCTGAGTTCAAGTCCCCAGAGAGCCAGCCAGTTAATTGTTGCAGACTCTCCACTCAATCACAAAATGTCATTGAGTGAAGCAAAGAGTATGTTAAACACTTGGAATATTTACCCCTATATAAACAGCTGCCATAGCTGCAAATGGAAAGTCACAGAATTGCAAACAATTGGTATTAAGTGTAAACAGAACACAAACTACACTTTTTTTTCACAAGAAATAGGAACCTCAGGGTTAAGGGGTTCTTTGTACACATGCTGTAACTTACTATCTTAGGTGAATATACACATAACTTAGCACACCAGAGCTGGCCAGGGAGTACAAGTCTTAACTCTAGAGCCACCCTGAAATCCACAGGTATTTGAAACACTTTTTTTAATAGTATAGCATATTGCTAAAATGTCTTATTTACAGCCCATCACTATCTCACTATCTAAAGTTTCTTCTGGCATGAAGACTTTCCAGGATAATAATTTCCACTGCAGATATACTCAGTATGCCCAGTTCTAATATGTGTTCCCTTTCCTCAATTCTCAGTTTTATCAGCTCATAACTCTTAGCTGTTTTATTTCCCATGGTGCTCAAATTCATTCCATGTACTGACAGAGCTTCACCATATTATCTTTTACTTGAGATCACTAATAAAGAGGTTAAATTAATTTACTTTAAAGCTGCATCTCCAAGTACCAATGCATAAACCCAACCAACCAATTCTCTTACCCCTCTTTTCTTGGCCTTTCATTCATGCTTTTTGTCTCCAGAACTAAGCCCATGTAAATTAGGGGGAAAAAAGATACAGGCACCACTTTTTTCTTCTTTTCTGTCCTCAGAAGAAAAACAAACTCTCGTACCTCAGCTTCCTGAGGAGCATTAGGTGTGCATCAATTCACAGTACCCCAAGGAGAGGGTACACAGAACTCCCCAAGTCTGCACAGAGACCTTGTCACTCTTGCATGACTATAAACGTTAGTTCCACATACTAATGCCTACATACGTAGCACCTGTGTTTTTCCCAGCCTTAATTCCTTCCCCAATTTTCCCCATTTAAGCAAGATTCTTTTCCCATGCAAGTGGGGGAAAGAAAAAATGAAATCAATTTGGACTTCAATACCATGTGGGAAAGTACCTCAGAGACAATCTTACTTTACACAATAAAAATGTTATTAATCCTGCACCTTTCTAAAAAGATTATTTTTCTTCCCAAGAGATCTTATTCATTTACTAAAGTTAGCCCACACCTCCACCTATACATTCTATATATAACATAGAGAGAAATTATCTGAAGTTCACTTGGTTTTTAAATATGTATCAGCCTGGACAGAATCACATGCAATGTTAAAAATCACTCTCAATTTCATTTTTTTATGCAAAGAGAAATTACATGTTGCTTTCAATCAGCCACAGCTATCTGTCCTTAAGAACAGAACAAGAAGGTTTATTTCTAAGAGAGATGCTCCAGGCTATATACTTAGTTCACAATAATAGGCCGGACTGCCAAAATAATTTAAAACATAATACTGGCCATTCCTAACAAACAGCTCCACTTAGGTTTCTTAGAGAACCCAAAACAAGTGTGCAGGCTGTCCTTGAGAGGGACACAAAGTATTTACTGTTCTGCTGGGCTTTGCCAACACTCATCTTTGTACTCTACAGAAACAAACAAAAAACCCCACAAAACACCCACTTATCTAAAATGTTACTAGAAACACTGACTTTGGCTGCTGTAAAATAAAGAAACTGTTCTGATTAGATACAGAATCACACAGCAGAAAGGACACATGCTTAATACAACAGTACAACAATATTGATTAAATAAAGTACTCAAAGAATTGCAAGCTCCTTCAAATGGGTTTGTGTATAAAATACCTATATAAAGCCAAGATAACTTTATCAAGAAATTTCCCTAAGAATCAGCAGACTGAAATGAAAATACTTCAGGTGAATCTAAAAATCCAGTTCTTTATTCTGTGGTTTTATTATGCTAACAACAAATCCCACCCCATAATAAGAACAAAATAAAATACCTTTTTTCGATTTTGCTCCAATCTTCAACTTTGATGGCCAAGCAATCTGTGTATTTGTTTCTTCCATAATCTATTAAAATAGAAAGCATTTTCAAAAAATTAAGTTTTTTTTTTCTCCTGCAAAAGCATACATTCATTTTCTGAAAATATGATGTTTATCATTCTTAAAACTGTTGATTATTATTACTTTTAAATAGCAGAAGCCATTAACTGCTTCTCTGGTTTTCTTAAGAACCTTTGTCTGTTAAGTGTGGCTGAGTTCTGATCACTCAAAAGAATTCTCAGATGCAAACCCAAGATGCTCAGCAGCTTCCATGAAGTTCAAATGGTCGCTAATAGCTACAGCAGGCATCCACATCTCAGAGGGAATTTCAAACCTTTACAATTCAACACAAATATTTCTTCAGTTACCTTAAAATGGTTTTCAAGTAAAGCCTATCAATTTTAAATTGAATCTTTTTCAGTCTCCATCAGTCAAGATTTATTGGTTTGTCTCACCTTTACCCAAAAGCAGCTTTTCATTATAAACTTATCCAGACTGCAGAATTTTTACTTCTCGGTTTAGCAGGTCAGAGCAGACATTTGACAGCATTTATTTATTATGACACAGTGTGTAACCTAGCTGTACATATCCAACCAGCCAACAGGGAAAACCATACACACACTATTATACTGTGAAAACCATGCAGTCATTTAGCTCAGTGTCAACTCTCATTTTCTTGCTGCCTTTGGCTCAGTAAAAATTCCATCAGCCCTATAACAGGCATATTATACCGAAATTTCATCCTGGCACAGAGCTACAGTGCTTCACCAACCCATTTAGTTGTAAAACAGGAGAAGGAACTGCATGACACCAAAGACTTTAGATACACGAATGGAAATCCAGCTCCTAGAAATACTGGGCATGTCTACTGAGACTAAAGGACTTCTCTTTTATGCCAAGATCCTACAAACAAGCATGGTAAGCTCACACCTCTCATCACACTTAAGATGGAATGAAAACAATTAACATGTCAAACTAATTAGCAAAGCCACTTCCAAGGAGAAAACTAATGCATTAAAAAAACAGCTACAATACCAGTTAGTTTTCCATAACAGTATAATTCACAATTAAGGCAGATTTCTCTAGCAGTTCCTAATTGTTATCTTCTACATCCAAAACCCAAGGACACCACAACAACTTCCAGAATAGTATGCCAAATGGAAAAACTGAAAGCATCAGCCAGACTCCATTATACTATATTTTTGGTTTCAGCAATATTGGATAATAAGTTACAGCTGAAATAAAACATTTCCAGGAGGGTGAAATTCTACCAGCAACATACATATACTTTTTACCATTTTTCAATCCAGATGTGAAAAAAGCTGTTTCAAAGAATTCACTTGTCTCTGATAAAAGGCTTTAGGCCAGGATTTTTTTTTAATTGTGCAACAGGCAGTGAAATACACAGAAAATTGGAAGGCACTAGCTAAAAGGAAAAGGGAGATGCTAAAACAAAGGATGGTGCAGGACTGAGTTATAGAAGATCCAACATGAAAGGAACCACAAGAGAGGAGACAGAAGAAGAATGCATGTCATTCAAGCCAAGTGTTACATCTCATCAGTCCTTTACCCTCTCAATAAATGTTGGAGACTTCTGTCTTATAGAAATTAAATCCTCCATTTCTTATGCTAAACTAAAAGGAAAGCCCACAACTTCACAGCTGCACATTCTGGGGACATATGAGAAAGATGCATATGAGATCTTCAAAGGAAAAGCAGTCTGACTGCCAGCCACTGAGAGTTGGCCATCTACTATTCTTAAGCTCTATGCAGTGCTAAAAATTGCCACATTAGACCAAAAAAGACAACTCAGTTTGGTCACTACAAAGACAAGTTTATCTCCTGTCCTAGACAGGATACATTTAAATTAAATACCTTCACTGAAGGATCGAAATGCTCAGTCTGTGCTGGCTTTCAAGTCCAGGCTGTAACATTACAATAAATCAGGGCTTTCATAAGAATGCTTAAAAAGAAATTAAACACTGCTTACTTTTCAAACTATTATTGTATTTAAGTTACTATTTATGAATTGTATTTCTTATAACAGCAGTGTTGAGAAGCTCTGGAAAACTTGGAACTGAGTTTTTATTACAGCAGTTAAACTTGAAAATAAAGATGATATTGAAGACTGCATAGATCACTCTTGCATCAACTTTTTGTTTCAGCTTTACCACCCAAACCCAGGCAGTTTTAAGGGCCAAGATTTTACGCTTTTCCCTGAAAAAATCTGGAATCATTCCATGACAACCTCAAGTGCATAGTGCAATGGAACAGCTCTATTAGTGAAAACTCAGTGTTATGCAACATACCTTGAGAACAGGGATTCTGCTCTCACATTGAAACAAAAAGAGAGAACTCACAAGCACTCCAGCTATAATACATGTGTTCCAATTGTATAAATACTTGAGTTACATAACATCTAGAGGAAATTCAGCCTAGGGATGACTCAGAGTTCATGATCTCTACAGAACAGCACCTCTGCATAGCCTTGCTTGTTTCCATATAAAGTAAGTAATAGAGTGAGTACTAATCAATGCTCTCCTCACCTTGAGGGATCAACTGACCCAAGGGATCAGGCATATCTGTCAGCAAGGTTTAATCCCCCAGTAAATGACCTCATGCTTCTTCTCAAAATGAAGGAAAACCTAAGAAATTGTCTTTCTACAACTTTCCTTCCCCCCCCCCTTTCCCCAAGAGTAATTGTAGTGTTTACAAGCCAAAATATGTAAGCTATTCTCAGTGGAGAAAAAACAGAAGAGGACAAGACACTGGAAGACACCAACAAAACAAATCAGACTGTACTCTGACCCTGAAAAAATTGGCCCTAGTTGCAAATCATTGGGCCTTCAAGAAAAAAAAAAATCTAAATGTAAGGCAGCTGGAAAACAAGCTTTTGGCTTCCTTGTATTCCAGCTTGAAAAGTTTATAGTTTAAGCACTTTGGGGAGTTTTTACATTAAGACAGTAAGAAATTATTTTTCTTATGCTGTATTTTTTGTTTAGCTGATTTTGGATGGAAACTGGAATGTCCTGAATGAAACAAAACCAACCAACCAAAACTCCCCCAAAGCCCACAGGTATTTCAGAGTTCAAAGGATGTATTTTACACACAGTAGATGAACAGGAACAACATATATAACAGACCTTTCTTCATTTAAAGCAAGCATATTAAATCAGAGCATTATTCCTTATAGTTAGTGTTGGTAAGATACCTATTTCTGACCTTCCCACCTTTGGGATTTGGGCATCCTGGCCTTTTCTTGGCCTCAGGTATTAATCACAGTGGAAGGAAAAATGGGTCAGTCAGCAATCTGCATCTACTAATGGGTTTCTGCAGTTTCCCAGTGAGAATTCCTTCCCCACTTTTCCCCACTTAAGTGAGATTCTTTTTTCACACAAGTGAGGAAAATAAAAAAAATTAAATCAGTTTGGACTTCAGTGTCATGTGGGAAAGTAACTCGGAGACCATCTCACTTTACACCAAAAAGATGTTATGCCTAGTCTCTGAATACTTGGTTTCACAGACTTAAAATGTTCATCTTGCACCTTCAGCTTCCAGAAAAGTTGTCTTAATCCCCCTCAGTTAGTATATATTTACAGCTGTATAAACAACTTTATTCTTATGGTTCATTTGAATCATGGAATGTAACTTAGATGAAAATTAAAGGAAAATACACTTCCATAGGACAAGACCTGAAGCAAACAGTCACACCAGATAAGCGAAATTCTACATGGGGTAATCCTTAGTTCTTCCTCTTGCAATGCATAAGGGGTGATGCAGCATAATCTGAAAGGATGACTAATCCCTGAACATGACTTTTGGCAGCATGAACAGAGTAATGGGTGTAGCTGGAACCAAAATTATTATATTTAATTTTTTTGTTTGGTTGGGGTTTTTTTTGTTTTGTTTTGCTGTTTTGTTTTGTTTGGGGAGAGTAGAAAGCAAGGCAAGAAGAAGGATGGGAAGGAAGAACAAGACTCAAACGAGGGTTGTGTGAAGTTACCCATTGTGATTCAAACTCCAAAACTGGTGAGGCCAATGAAAGCACTTGTGTTGACAGAGCACATCAGTGGGACAGCATCAAGGGCTACTGGTTTGGTGGGGAAATTTCAGGAATATAAGGATAAAAAAGAGATTACAAAACTTAGCCCAAAGCCTGGTGCAAGTACACAGGTCTTGTGGAAGCCTGGCCAACATTTTGGGTACAGCAATGGATTCGCATCTCAAGCCCTGTTGTGGTTTCTTTCCCCCTGAGGTGATCTACATAAGAAATTCCAATCAATAATTCACTGTTTGTCACAGCTACTACTCAAAGTTAGACAGTACAGGTTGACCCCACAGTGTAAGCACTAACTCTGCAGGTAAGGATGAGGGGCTGTTCCTGAGAAGCAGCAATGGCACATGGCCCCGGTCCCCCACATTCCAGACTACACTGTCCAGAGTTTCCAGTTCGTGCTCCTGTGTAGCAAAAAAATCCATCTCCTCTGCAGAGAACCAGAATTAAAACTATAAAATACATAAAATGTTTTAGTAAGTTTGTTCTGACTTCAGACTTTCAGTACTGATGCAAGTGCAATCTGTTTAAAATAGACAACCGAACGATGCACAGGGAGGACAAGGATCAAGCTCCACTTGTGTGTCTGTACAGGAAGGAGCAGTGGGACAACACGGCCTTCCCACAGGCAAGGACATGAGTGCCTGGGCATCTCCATAGGCAGGACTCCTCATTTTCCCATGTTATAGTCCTGGCAGACACCCAGACACATTTTCAGAAAAGGTGACTATTTGGCTAGTCCTTCTTCCCTAGTTTTACTTGTCATGGAAAAGGCAATATGTAAATTATTTTAGACATTACCCTCTGGAATAAGGAGCATGGATAAGGATGAATACACTCATGTGTTTTTGTTCGTGCTTCTATTGCAAGTCATTTGCTTCAATACTGCAGGAAATCGATCTTCACCTACTCACTTGTCCATCTCTGTTACACTGAATTTTACTTCAAGTTTTTATTAAATGCTAAAATAACTGTCAAAAAACATTGACATGTTTCTGATTGACATACAAAAAGGGAACAGAAGGAAAACTTTCCTGCTTCCCACCTGCATACTGCTACACAGTGTCATGTCAAGCTAAGTAAAACACCAACAATGGTTCCCTACAACTTCTCACAGCCAATACTTATGTCCAGACTTTGAGGCCTCCCCGGAGCAGCCAACAGGCTGTTTGCTGTCAAAGGCTAATCCTAGCCCATACTGATTGTAACAAATCTACCACCTTCACAAGCTATTCATAGCTCTTCCTAAAGACCTTATCAAGAATTAAGGCAAGTATGTGCAGGATAAAGACGTCTTGAAGCTAAAATTAGACGTCAAGGTTAACATCATAGGCAATGTATTTAGCCACAGTTTTGATCAATGTGTATCAAAACTTATATACTAAATACTTACAGTAATGAAGAGATTATGTATAAAAGCAATAAAGGCAGCAGAGTAAAAGGCATCAGTTTTACAAATCAAACTTTCAGACTGTACATAAAAGATCTAAATCACTAAAGATGGAATTGCAAAAGCTGTCTATACGGATATGGCCTTGGAATTTTTATTGTTGCCATTTTCAGTAAGGAATTTTTAGCCTAGAAAGGGTGAGAACACATGCATGTATGCACATACACAATGCATTTTTTTAACCTTCACTTCAACTGAAAAGAACTAAGATGATTCTTAAAACAAGGGTCTTGTTTATGCAAATATTGCAGTATTGTTGCTGCATCCAAAAACAGCATTAAGTGAACCTTCTGCAAGAATAACATTTACAGAACTTTGCACTTAATTTACAAATGCAGCAAATAAAGTTAAGTGAGAGTAAAAGTCAATCAACCAAATGCCCTTACCTATGGAGAAACACTGAAGTCCTTCACTTGATTTAAGTGTTCTGTTTACTCTCAATGGAAATACTAGTCAAGGGTCACAGGTAACACTTTTGTTTAAAATACATGACAAAGCATAGCCCAAAACAAAGAAAATATTTAAGCATAATTCTACAGAAGTATCTGTCTGTACAGCATTAATAAATTACTCAAGTAATGTAAAAAAATTCTAAGAAAAAGTATCACTGAAAAATGAAACCCCACAGAACACTGTTCAAAACACCAATATACATCCAACTCTCCTCTCTGAAAGCAAAATCAGCAATTTCCCTCCTTAGAAGCCAGAAACCAAGTTGCATCATTCTCATACTTGTCTTCTTTCTATTAATTTTCTTCCCCAAGGTAAAAGTACAAAAATTTCTGAGAAGGAAACCCCTGCTCTATTTTAAGAGGTTTAACTCTCAGAATGAAAAACACTGAGCACCTCAATTAGATGGTGGTGACAAACCACTTCTTATCTATTGCTTTACAATGCAAGAGATCTTGCACAGGGTTAAGTATAGGAATAGAGTAGCATAAAGTTGAACTTCATCAACTAAGACTTCATATTGCAGGCAAAATCTCAAGATAGTGCCCATTGTATCAGAAGCAGCATAGGAGAAACTAGAGATGAAACAAAAAAACCTAAAAATCATTGGAATTACTCCACTGCCTTAGCAGAATGGTCACTATACTACAGATGGGATGAATGCTGTTTTCCACAAAAATGAAGCCTTCCCACCACTCAGCCCTGCCTGAACTAAGCAAAAAGTTAAGTAAGCATTCTTGATTTACCTTTTTAGAGAAAGTGATCCAATCTAAATAGTCTCTTTTCCACCGGGTGGGGTTTTGCCAAAAGGGAGACAAACATGTCAGTCCCAAGATTTACTGCAAATGTTAACTTCCAGTGACATTCTTTCAGTCCTCTAATCTACACTGCCCTCTCCAAGCAGTTGCTTCCTCTTCCCAGGAAGCTAAATGAGAGGAAGCTCAATGTAAATTGGATGCCAGCATTCCCATCCCAGCCATGCACTTGAAGCCAACTCTGGAATGTATGGCCTTAATGTATCCTTGTCACATGCTATGAGCCAAGTTCTACTCAAGAGGTTATTTTAATGCTAGTGCAGCTCCAAACTGCTCCTGTGGTTGAAACAGAGACAAGACCCATGAAAAAGTCTGATAACCACCAACTCACGAGGTCTCACCACCAAGATAAACAACATGGCAAGAAACCAAGAGCTGAGTGGTTGCCATCAGAAATGGAAATATAGCCCTAGGGGAACTACGGTTATAAATAGGCAGCTCGGGAATAGTCACGGCTGAAGACACACAGAAAGCCCTTCAGAAGTTACTTCTGAACGTGGATAATAATTAGCTTGAGATATCCTAGTCTCAGGTCAATGATTAATACTTTTGATGCCTGAAAATGCCCTAAGCCACTTGCATTTGAAGCTCTAGATATGGTTCATGTTCAGAGATTAAAAAGTAAGACTGATTCACTTCCAGCCTGATCTACTACAAACAGAAAATTAATTTGTATCAGAATATACTACCTATACTTACAAAATGCATACATCAACACTGTATCAATATAGTAATGTACAAGAATATTGCCGGAGTTAAAAGGTTTGTCCCAGACCAACATAAAAGATATTTTTCAAAGATACAAGAGAAAACATAGCATGTTGCAAATCAAGCTTTTACTGTCTTAGATAAGCAAACAGGGCTTGAGGAAGCTTCCTTGCTGCCTTTGCTGCCAGAGCCTCCTAAATAAATAAAAATGCACAATCATTAATAACTACTGTATAGAGAACTTTAACAGAAATATGATTAAAGATGCAACTAGATACACCTATTTTTCACATTTTCAAGTAATCACAGGGGTTTTATTTTTGGTTTTGGTTGGGCATTTGCTTGTTTTCTTTTTTTATTTTCTTGCTACTACTGTTTCCAAATACCTGGACTGTTTTTAAAGGATGGCTTCACCACATCATGCTTCCAAAACTGCCTCAGTAACTTCTAGGGTGCTAATTAGTTAATAAAATTAGAAGCTACAGTTTAAACATGTTACATGTAAGCGCAGGAAGGAAAATGAAAAGAATCCACTAGTCTTCCTTTACACTCCTAAGCTCCTAATAATTAACAGAAGAGATTTTGGTACACACGTGAAACATTTGCCCAGTTGCAACTTCGCAACTCCAAGCACACTTATGTCTCCCTGAGGGAATAACAGAATCTGCAGTCAAGAGAAACATGAGCATCTAAATACACTATTTGCCTACATAATCCAAAGACATCTCAAAAACCCCTACGTATCTGCAACTGGGCAAATGCATACAAACATCACTTCTGTTTGCTTTAAAAAGGTACAAAAGAAACCCAAAACACAAAACATAAAAGAATGTCAAACACTGAGGACCAGTAAAATACACAAGTTACAGCTGCCTCGTAGTATTTCGTGCTTCTCCCAAAACCAAGCTCTGCAAATGAACTCTAAAAGCCAGGAAACCCAGAGCTGAGAAGAGCCCCTCTAGGCATACTCCCAAAGCCCACGACTAACACACACACACAAAGAATAATACTGAAATGAAGAGCTTGGATGTGACCCCGAGTCAAGCCCCTGTGTAGAGCACCACGAGTGCATCACTTCCAGTTACTACCTTCTGCATGTGCAGTCCCACGTTAGCCCAAGAACTCCACCTAAATTCCACTAAAGCCACAGTCCTCACCTACCACCTACTGCTCACAGGCCCATGAGAAGGCTACAGATACACTCCTGTCCTGAGAAGTTTCAGAATGAAAGATCATCATCAGCACTAAGATTCCCAAGGGTTTAAAAAGAAGAAAAGAAACCAACTTGATGATGACAGAGCTAAAAGCAAACCAAAACGATGCATGCAATTCCTCTCTGTCCACACGGCTGACCCTCACCTGTTTTGGATTATGAACCCTTCAGGACAGAGAATCACCACCTTCTTATACTTTATATAAAAGTGCCACACATCTCTACAGGGCTACATAAATTATCTGCTCCCTGGAACAATGTCCTGGCTTTACAGGGGAAAGGGCCTTGGCTCCCTATGAGGCGTGAGCCAAATGTTGTGGAACTTGGTGGAAAAAATCCACCATCAAATGAAAATGGGCTTTGGATCAAGGACATGTAATAACTTCATATTATGTATTCCTTTCACAGAATAAATTAGAACAACAATTTAGAGACCAAGGTCCACAAGGATGTTTTACATAAACAGTATGTAAGACAACAGCAGAGCAATCCATGTTTATTTAGGATTACCTGTCACTAAACTGCAGATCCGAGAGCTCTACAGAAAAAACGATGCCATTATTTACTTATTTCCTGCTAAATTATTAGTAGCTCCCAGTGGTTTTGAAAAATCCTCATTAGATGATTTTAGCTTTTCCCTCATCTGCAGCAGTACCACAACTTAGAAATATTAGAAGAAAGTATGATAAAGTCTTCAGACTTTTAAAAATGGCACTACCAAAAGACATTTATCTACTTTTCACTCGAATTCAGGACTATAGGAAGGGGCACTTCTTCACCTGATCTTTCACATGTCACGACAGGGCAGAAATATGACCTGAATTTCACTAAGAATTGGGGCTTATTCTGTAACTCCACAAACAACTGCATTATATGTGCTTGTTTCTGATAAAATTGTCAGTGAAATAACGCACTTTGACATTTAAATTGTTTTTAAACTCCGGAAGTTGAAAGCTGATAGGAACAAATCAAATCCACTGAGGTTCTGCTTGACTATGAAAATCCAAGTAATACTGCTTTTCTCACATGTTTAAAGACTAGCAAAAGACTGCTTAACACCAAACCCTTGTATTAACTTTCTTTAAAGGCCTCTCTGCAGCTTAACAATGAATGCCAAGTCTCTGCCAACCCCCTAGCCACAGCCTTTTCCCTCCTCCCTCCTGGTCTGCATGCCTTGACATACAAAATCACCTTCCTGATTTTTGTCTTGTCATTTGTCATTTCAACATTACCATGAAAACTTCTTCCACCTCACACACCACTTCCAGCCAATAGCTAATCTCAGTACACTGAGGGTAGTTCATCAGAATACACCAAATGTGGCATTATTTACGCAAATAATGCCCTCATGTTCTAGATGTGGCCTTTCAAGTATGCACTTCTCCCTCCCTGTTCCACTCAAAATCCTGCCAGCAATGCCATGAAGTCTCATTATCTGAACTGCTTTAAAAAACATCTCTTTGCTGTAACTTCGAGTTCATACTGAGTTTCTGAAAGTGTCCTGCTGCCTTAGTTTGCAATGTGCTCCTAATGCCACAAATCACTTTCTTCCTCACTGCACCAACCTGAAACACATGAAATGAGTCTTCATTTTACCTCCACATGCTCTCTTACTCATTTCACAAGAGACAGGAAAAATTTAACTCTGATTAAAGGAAATTGCACAGACAGAGACAGTGAGTAAGCTATGAGAAACCTTCCAAAGATTTCTTCCAACAAAAGAGAACTCAGAGCAGATAGTTTCCATCTGGTTTTATTAGCTATAGTATTGTATGTGTTTCTGAAGCACATACAATCCAGAAACTTCAGAAATCTACACTGTGGAGTTGATGATATTATAAGATGAATGCCATTTAAAATGAAGCAGCTTTAACCAATTGCAGCACCCACACTGTGCCTACATAGTAATTATGTACTAATATGACAAGATCTAAATACCAAGATAGCCACTGTATCATCAGTGCGGATAAGGAGTGCACTCATTCACATACTTGAAGTTTAGCATATTTTGCTTTCCTATTAAATTCAACACAGTATTTTCTGCTATTACACTAGTGACTACATAATTATAAGGTACATCATATCTACAGTAAATAGTCAAGTAATCAAATACACATGTCAAATAGATATGCTACTCAAGAATAAATATTTTATCCACATCTTTAAGAATTATGAGCAGATTTATCTGAGAGAGAACACTGTGGTAAAATGAATAATGTGTAGAATAAGTCAGACTACTATGGCTTAGCTTTGTTTCAGCAAGTAAAAAAACTCAAAATATTTGAGTAAAATCCTAAGGAGACTCTATTGACACATTCTCCTCTGTGCACACTAATATCAGACAGTTAAGCACAAGCACCCCATTTGGAAAAATAGTTCTCACTGTTTACAAAAGTTTACACTGTCTTCTCTGTACCAAAGACAAAACAGCTCATCATTTTTATTAGTCTGCAGCATGCAGATTTTCATTAATATAACTCATGATGTTCTTCACACTATTCTTGGAAAAAAAAAAAGACCAAAAACCCCTCAATACCATGCTGCTTTGTAAAAATAATTTCCAAGTCATTACTCTTGACCATGTTTCTCTTTGTAGTTTAGTTGCTTCAAGACTCATTTTTTCAGTGCTTTCAGTCCTTCCGTGCCTATGTCCAACCACAAACTCTGTTGAATCGTTTTGTGGATTGTGCATTTCTTTTTTAAAAGGCCATTGCATCTCTCAACCAAATATTTATGCTTTCGACAACATCACAGTAAGTTGCAAGTCAGTTTTTTAATAACAGGATGCAGCATTTATCCACAGAAAAATCACCACCTCACAACATCTTCTGGGTTAACCCCCACAATGAAGCATAGCAAATGTTCATCATGCATACGTTAACATTTTTAGTTAAACAATTGGTAAAACTGAAATTGGTTTTGTGCATGGATAACAGGAGCATACATCAAAGAACCTGTTTCTCCTCTCATTCCATGCATGGCTGGTAGCAAAGAGACACTTTAAATGACAAAATTTTTAAACATTTGATCAATACAGCGCAAACTGCACATGAAGTTTAATTAGTTGGTCACATGCATGATTAATTGGTTGTTTTTTTTTCTTCTAGTCAGGTGCTATTATTACCTGCTATTATATCTGAAATATCTTTCTTACCTTCTGAAAAAAGTCTTCCCCACTTTTCCCTTTGCCCTCTGCAGCAGCTGTAAAACAAAAGTGGGATCTGGTTACTAAATACACAGGAGAAAATCTGGAGGCTTACATATAGAAATTCTCAGTGAGTATGTGCTACTATAAAATAAGAACTCCGGCTATCTTTTCTCATGCAATAAACATTTGTCAACAACTGAGTAATAATCAGATCAACCCCTTACAAGCCACTTGGCAAGGACGGAATCCGAACCCTACCTATTTGGGTACTGGAGCTCTAACATACTGATACATATTTTAGTGACAAAATACATATGGTGTAAGTGTAACAATTTAGTCACACTGCATACTTTGCCCTGCAATTCTACCAACAGCAGCATCAAAAGAAAGCTAGGAGAGCATAAGACTTGCTGTATCAAGTACCACGTTATTCAGTGATCTCAAGACCACGACCTGGATTATTGCCCACTTGTATTTAAACCCATAACTGCAAGTTTAGTTAATGCAAATTATCGCACTTAAAATGATACAACTGTTTCCATAGGGCTTACATTGTAGTTTATCTGTTCATCTAGTTGAACTAGCAACCAGTTCAAAACACAGCAGCTCAAACTGATTATGAAGAGGACTGTTTCCTTTTCCCTGGAGAAATGGATGCCTTCAAGAAGAACTCAGAGGGTGGAAAAGTTTCCTGAATGGTACAGGATTACTGAAGCAACTTACACTAATCATAATTTTTTTTTTATTTCTCATGTACAACACAGATCCCTCGAGCCCACCCCATCACCTTGGCTTCAAAGCTATGTTGCAACTGCTTAGTTCTGCCCCCTCCTCCAATTACACAGCCAATTCCAAACACTTAAGGAACTGCTAACTCAGTTATTGCAATGTGATAGCAAATGCAAGTGAGCAGATGCAGGCTGGAGGCATGAGAGGACTTCTACCCCAGAGGAAGAAGTGCCACTACATTTGAAATAAGCTTCTCAAAATCTCAATAACAACACAAATACCACAGAGCAGAGCACACTAGCAAATTTTATCTAATGCAGTTCAGAAGTTCACAATTCAGCTCCAGTGCAGCCAGAGTAGAGGCAGCAAATGAAGCCTGTCAAGCATTCATCTTGCTGCAGAGCAATTCCAGACTCCCCAGTTCCACAAGTCTGCAAAAGAAAAGCCCTCCCCACCTTCAAAACCCATAGGTGCCTGTATGAGAAGAGCAAACTTGTCCATATTTCACCAGAACAAGGTTTTCTGGAAGCGGAGAAAACAGCTGGGGAAGGTTTGTTTTCCAGATTTATAAGCTACTGATACAAGCAGGAAAACACAACTTCCTTGATAGAAATAGGAATAGATAGGAAATGCTTCTGGGAAGTGAGGAACACCACCACTCTATTTCAAGTGGAACATGGGATCAACATGCTTTTAATCAGAGGGCACATGAGATAAATTGGAGATGAGAATATGACAGATGTGTGGCTGAAGCTGCAGTTTTGAGAATAGACAGATTTTGTTCCAGCTGCAAATGCATAGTTTCCAAACTGAATACAAACAAGAGATGGCTTAAGATAATAGCAGTGATGCTCTGCAGGGCATTAAGTAGAATGCTGACAAAGTGGATTCCAAGCTTTTTATTGTAGGTTTATTTTTAATATGAATCATTCTGGCGACCTGATTTACAGCTTGGCCTCACCAACAACTGATGGCACAAACAGATAGAATCCAACAAGCACGGACAGAGTGGGAAAGAAGAGGGAATGAAAACATCCCAAAATGAGTTCACAGGAAAAACACCCACAACAATAGAGAGAATAGGAAAGTTGGAGCAAATGGCACTTTAGAAAAATCTGTGGTTAGTAACTAGTAGGTTTGGTTGTTACAACATACAATAAAGATGTGGTCTTTCATTAGTGCTTTTCAGCACATAAGCTGCTTTATGATAACCCATTTGTCAGGTTTTGTGGTATCTGTGAAAAGGCAGGGCAGACTGTATGGTAGCTTCTGGAAAGACACTGAAATTGAAGGTGTGTACCTCAGACCAATTCTTCACATGTTAAGAGATACTGCAATCTGTTGGAATTTTGTCACTTCATGTCCAAGATGCAGCACTACTTAATCCAGGAAGAGGCATGCCTCTGATTATACCTCATTTTTCCATACTAAGGTAGTCTAGTCATTACCATCTCCATTATGCATTGAATTAATAAAGAAAATATCCCAGAATTGTGGCTTAAAGTATTTTGTTACACTTAGAATTATATATTTCACTATAAAAGAAAAAAAAACAAAACTTGAAGACAAACTACATGAATCAATATATTATGCTTCTTTTGAGGTTAGTTTTTCCCAGTTATTGTTTCCCTTTTCCCTCCTTCCTCTTATGGTATGACTCTTTGTATCAATTATCTACTTACTCTTATTTTACTTCCTAAATGTCCTCTGGTTTTTATGAGGAGCAATTACAGTTAAAGAAATTTAAATTCTATCAGTAGTTTAGGAATTTTGTGATGCTACCCACAATTACTGGTATGTCTGTCCCCAAATGCATGTTTACCCCCAAACTAAGTACCTATGTTTAAGAAAGCTTCCAACATGTGTCTGAAATGTTTATGATTCATGTGAAATTATCTTGAGGCCTTTCTGCTCTCCAAACTAGGTAAAGGCAGTTCTAGCACTTATGAAAACAGCAGGAATAGCCAAAACCAAATATATCTGTTTTCTTTATGGCAGATTTATCAGTTTCTTTTATAACTGAAAAGCTAACAGATTTTGTTACAGCAAGACAAATCCAGCATCTTTTGCAGGGAAATGAGCAAGAGAAGCATTCCAGAGTTATGAAATTCATGCAGAAGCCATTAAAATGCAAGTCATTTACAGTGTTCTCTACAAGCAGATGCAATTTAGTAAGGCATTGAGGTTTACCTCAAATCAGATAAACTGAGATAAAAGCAAAATTGAATTCATGTTTAGGAAAAAAAAATCGATTAGGTCATCACATCCCAAGATCATCTTTTCTAAACAAATCTTGAGAGTATTAACCCCGACCCTCAAAATAAACTTCAGCTTTGAAATATCATATTAAGAAACTCACTATATTTACATCTGACAATGCACTCTGGTAAATTATTTTTGTAATCTTAATAACAATAATTAGATTTTCAAACCAAGCTTTATCCAAAAAAGCAGAAGTTTTCAAGTCAAACACCAAAGACAAGCTTTTTGTGGGAGGCTGAGGGGGCCAGCAGTGCTGTAACTGTGCTGCATGGGAGGAACAATAGAGCCCATCTCTATTAAATTTGAAATAAGCTTTCAGATTTCAAAAGTTTCACATTTTCTGAAATTAATGACTTCAAAATACTACACCAGTAACAAACAACATAAAGTGACATTGCCTGGCACGTGCCTTAGGAGACCACTCCACCTTTCTGCCAGTGGTCCCTGTCCCCAAAGCAGGTTTGAGAGAAATCACAAACCAAATGCTAATTAATCCACTTGTACCTGACTTCTGGTTGACAAATTGTTTCATTTCTGCCAACTCAGGAAATACTGTTTTCTTAAAAAACAGTATTTACTTTATGGTATTGAATAATCACTTAACCAGCCCTCACAAAAGCTAGGATTACTTTTACACAAGGTGGCTACATTGGTTTCAGAAATACAGATGAAACCTATGTAAATGTGCATAACAAGCATTTTATATTTTAAGCTATACTCTGTTTATTGAAATTTCTTCCATACCATGAAATATTTTATATTCAGATTTTTGCCTTTCAAGACATATTGGATTGCTGAGGTTCCATCCAATACAAATATGAAACAGTTGAAACAGGTGTTAACTGTTATGGTACCCACGAAGTGCACCATTTGTCTACTTAATCACCAAATCATAAAAAGGCCCAATTGTAACTTCTAAGTTCACATGGAAAAAATGAATTTGAGCTTTCACTTGAAATGTTATTTTAGTTATTAAAAAAGTTATTACAATACAGGTCATATTTTACAGGAAGGGTACCCAAGATACACTGATTAAGCCAAATCTTTAAATGAATTACTGTAACTTGGCTGATCTCACACATCAGTTTTGTGTCTTATTTTTCAAACTCTTGAAGTTATCAAAAACTTGGTAACTGAGTGTGACTGAGTTGGTGACTCTGCCTTTACCTTGATTAGTGTCAAAACTTCTTCCTCTGTCTGCATTGAAAGACAGTTTTAAGAGAACAAAAAAGCAAGTTCTGCTCTTCCGCTCTCAACTACGATGAAACAAATTAATTCCTTGTATCAAAATACTCTTTAACATGACAGATATTATTTTCATTTTATCAAGACAAACATGATTTCAAGAAGCTGTAGAACAATATACCTAAAGGTAAAAGCTCAATTATCCTTTACCTTTCCTATGCACTGAATGAGAGAGATTTCATAACGCTTATGTCAAGAGTGTCCTCATGTTATTTAGGTTTGAGTTTTTTCTGAAACTGCCATAGAAACATGCTAACTATGTAAGTGTTGATTTTTATTTAGTCCTAACTTTTTAAATGGAATGGATAGTTATTTATTGAAAGGCTGAGCTATTTCTTCAAATTTACCAAGCTACTGTCATACACAAAGAAACTCAACCAAAAACTTTTCATTGAACCAGAAACCACCTGACAGAGATTGTGTTTTCCTGTGCACCAAGTCAGACACTAACCCACACATCCTCTGAAAGCTTGCTTATATCAAGCCAAGATAAAGAATTCCACCCCCATGACCACAGAGTTAAGCCAAATTGCTGAAAATATGCCTTTAGGAATAAAAAGATAGAGCGTACATTGTTAAAGAAAAAAATCTGATCTTAAATTGAATTTGCTGAAATCCAAACAAAACAACTTTCCATTTTTCTTGTAATTGCAAAGCCAGTCTCACTTCCAGTTTTCAGCTTAGGAACTAAGAAGTCACAGAGACAACCCTAATAAAATACACAGTCTGGCAAGTGAAGTAAAAAGGCTTAAACAAGCAAGAAATCTGCATGAAAAATGCAAATATTTGAGACTATTAACTGGCTTTTCAATAAGGTTATTTATTCTTTTGACTTTATTAATTACAATAAACTTCATAAAATAACCTGTATATATAACTCACTATTCTAAATCTCACTATTTCGGACTCTTACATGGATTCATAGAGTTTTCCAGAGTTGATGCATGAAAAGCAGACATTCAAATTCTCTTAAACTTGTATACAGAGCAATCCTCAGGTTTTGAGGATGCTTACAGGTCAGAGTCAACTGACAGTACCAGCAAAGGAGATGGAGCAATGGGAAAAAAGCTCCAAAACTCTTGAGAAGTTACTGGAACATCCAATGAATGAGAAAAAAAGCAAACTATACTTGTCCATACAGCATGCTGACAAAAAGTAATGACAAAATCAAGACCTACATGGTATCTGGAATATTACAGAAACCATCCACTATGTACATATTTTGTGACAAAAGGACTCTTCGACTGAGGGTGAAAGTGTCACCTTTTATTAAGAAGTCAGATAAATTTTAAAAGTCCAAACAAAACCATCGATGATACAAACTTAAAATGTTCATAAGGGACCATTCTTCCTCTGTTAGAGCAGCCAAAGAAGAACTGGAAGAATTTCAGCATGCTCAAAAAATGACAATAAGTAGCCTGTCAAATATCTGGACTGTTTTGGGTGGGTTCCACTGTATCTGCTCCAGTTAGCATGAACTCAATATGCAACTGCTGAGCTATCCACAGAGAGGCCAGCTGTGCTCCAGCATCTAAGCCAGTGCTGGGAACAAAGCAGGCAGAGTCCAGGGTGCTTTTACCCTGCTGCTCAAATGCAGGGTCAACAAGCCCCCTTGGCCATCCAGGGTTCATGGGCTCTTTCTGGACCCTTTGCCAGTTTGGAGGAGGCTCCCTGAAGCAAGGCCTGTGTCATCAGCGTGTGACAGAAAACACAGGTAACACATCCATCATCTTCATTCTCCCCTTAATATTAGTCACATTCACTTATAAGAATAAACACTTCTCAACCTTCCTGAATACTGTATTAAAATCATTGATAATAAAATCAAGATTGTTGGCAAATAACTAAAACCAGCTCTACAACCAAAACTCATAAAGCTTCACCCACCCATCATTTGTGACAAATAAAGGGAACAGCAACACAGAGAAAAAGGGAAGGTTTAAAATAAACTACACTTGCTTCCACTAGCTCTGCATGCATGGCCAAGAAAGAATGCAAGAAAAAAAAAATAACACATGTACTCTGAGGACATTGTAAAAAGACATTGACTTCAACAAATATTCCTGAAGATTTCCTTGTAGTATTTGTAGGGACCTGACAGATTTGGTGACTGAAAGATAATGGGAAAAGCAAATAGAAAGGAAAAAAAAGGAAAAAAATAACTGGGTTATACAGAAAGCACCTCGCCTTGTCCATTCCACCATCAATATTTTTAGAGCTGCATAACTATAAAACTCTATCTAAAATCAGTAATTTATCACATAACAACTGTAAATTTTAGATATCTAACAGATTTTTCTAATTTTGCAAAACAAAGTTATTCCTAGGGAAAAGGCTGTCTCCAAAGACTCTGGATAGAAATAAGTCTGCTGGTTTATTTATTTTTAGAGACAAGTCACAGCTTGAAGGCAGGCCATGAAGCTGGGGTTGCTTTGGGAGCCCCTTTCTCCTTGGTGGAAGTCTCTCCTTTCAAAGGCACACGTGGGTGCAGCTCATCCCCAAAATGACAGAATGCTGCCTGGTGTGATGTGGAGCACAGCGAGTGCATGGCACAGGACTGAGGAGTTTAATGAAGATAATGAAGTGACTGCTTTGCTTCCTGCCAGCCACTCCAGAAAAAAGCCAGAGAAACTGAGTAGCTGTCAGCACTGTATTACCTGATTAAAACTACTTTACTAGCTGCCACTTGCTCACTGTTAGAGCCACAAATGCTCCGTCATCTCTCTAACTGGGCAAAATATTCCTGGAAGTCTCCTATGTCATCCTTCAGATGCACTCAAGGACTTTTACTGTTTCCTACAGAAGATACGCCAGCTGATGCTCCCAAACAAATTTTCAAAGCCTGACTGAAGTCTTCATTCCCCATGACTGACAGACTAAATCAAAGGCCTTGCTTCTGGGATCAGCAGAGGGCTTCTTGGGAATTGCTTAACTAATAAAATTCAACTGAAGTAAACAAGAAAAACAAAACCAAACAAAGCACAACTTCACTTAGGATTTCCTGCAAGCGTAAGGAGTCTCAAATGAACATAAGTGTTCCATTTCAAGTTTGTAACCACCTTGATGGTACAGTGAAAGGAGAATATCCATGCAGTGTGCCCAGCTTCCAGGTTGTGGGAAAGAAGACCAGAATTACAAGAAAGAAAGACTTGCTGATTTTTCATCAAATAATTACACTATTATCCCCAGATTTTTAATTACAGGCTACATTTTTCTTCCATTTTAATCAATGTATGAAGACAGCTTTTTGACACCTAAATAACAGCCAAGTTGAACACCCCATTTCTAGATCCTCTTATGACACAAAATTTCTACTGTGCTACTGATAATCACTTTTTTACAAGTGAGCCTATCAAAAAGTCAATTATGAGACAGCTTTGTTAATATCCATTGCTATCAGTATGAGTGAAACCTGATTAAAACCTTACATTAAGTACGTTCAAGCACTGTAGCTCCGCCAGTTTTGAGAAGAACATCTTTGAAATTACACTGGAGACAGTAATGAAAAGGGAAGAGAACAATTCTATGACTTTCACGTTTATAAAGCATTTTTGCTACCTATATATATATATAAAAAGCATCTGTGAACTTATCCTTCACTCTTTGCCAAGCAGCTCCCTGAGAGATGCAAAGTGGGATCAGTCACATCCAAAGAGCATCACCTATGCTGAGAGGTGTAAAGGAAATGTGATGTGATTTAGCTTCTATTATTTTAATCAAGGAGTTAGTTAATTGCCCCCCTACCTCCAAACAGGCCTTTCAGCATTTCAGTTTTCCAGGAAATTTGGAACTGTGTAGCCAAAATGATAGGCTGGCCAGAAAAAAAATTTTACATTGAATTAATTTGTTCCAAATCCTTTGTAGTGAAAAACTGACAGCAACAGTGCACAGCCAGCAAGAACACTCTCCCACTTCAAACACAGCTTAGATGTTATGACTTCCCTTGACCTGTTACCCAAAGAGAGGTAGTTTTGGGGGAGACAGCTGGAGAGGGGCAGCTCTAGCAGCTGCAGGAAAATCTCACCAACATATCATACTGCTGTTATACTGCCCTCTCTGACACAAGGGAAGAGACCAAAACACTGACAGGATGAAGCCACTCCAGTCCTTCTTTCACCTTGCCTGCCTCAGTTGACTCCCCCATTATTATCAGGGCATGAGCTGCCACGAATATAACCCACACTAAATATGAGGGCTGTGGTTCCCTAGGAAAGTATTTAAAATAAAAATATGGAAGACAAGGACCCAGGGTGTAGCATTTTGCCCCTTCCCTTCAGTGTGGCCACTGTAGACACTCTGGAAGGGACAGAACAGCTGAGTGAGCTGCCCCTGTGCTATCACATATCTGGAAATGGGCCAAAGCATTCATGGAAGGGCAGGAGAAATAAGAGATGTAAAGCTCTGCTGTGGGACTGCCTTGAGTCACTAGATGTGACAGCTTGAAAAAAAAAAAAAAAAAAAAAACCTTTAAGCGCCTCAAGAGGCAGAACCTCCCTTGCTGCCAGTGCCTGACAGATCCAACTCTGCCTCCAAGCCAGAGTATCCATTTAACAGGACTCGCTGTTTACAGGAGGAAAGAAAATCATAATATCAGAAGTGCCCCGGGGGCTGACAGAGGATACCTGCCAAATACAAAAGCTCTGCTCTCAGCAGATTGATGGCTGGGGATGTTCTTTCTATTTGTTTAGCATTCAACTTTCCCTCAATGCACAACCACTTTTCTTGTCAGGTTTGAGTAAAGATATTGCATGATTCATTGCACGGGAGAGGAGAATGTAGCAAGGCTGTAAAAAAATTAGAAACAAAAACCCCACAGATACGGATAAAAATGTACACAATATTTTTCTGATGGTCCTGCTTGTTATGAGTCATTCACAGATGTGGAGTTAAAGGAGAGAAGCCAAGATTAAGTCAAAGACAAAGCTTTATACAGGAAACCATTTAAGTCTGTTGCAATGCAGGTTAAACACTGAGCTCTAAGGCCTTTTCCAGCATTAAGGAGACACTGCCTGTATCTGGACCCATTATGCTGAACAAGATCTTGGAATACATTTGACAGGAACAAAAAAAACCCATTATTTGGAATTACGAAGTCACTTGCTTTTCTAAAATTCAACCAACCCCACACTCCCCAGCTACCTGGATCAAACTGGAATATTTGGAGAGCAAAACAAGAGTTTCCTTTTTCTGTCCAAAGCCCACTTGCTCTTAATTTCTGTCTCTGCCAGAAGAAAAAACCCAACAGCCTCAGTTTTTAAACGACATGTTGTGAACCCTTTTCTAGGCGTCCGTTCTCCTGTTTTTGCACGTCCATACAGCTGGTAACACTTCAAATCCACACACCCCAGGCTGCTTGGCATCTCCTTTTCCCTTAACCCGACAATTTTGAATGTCTGCCATCTTCTATTTTGCATTCATCAGTTTCAAAGTATAGTGATTGCCTTAGATGTAAATTCTTCTCTAGATAAAAATCCATTTCAGGCTCCTTGCTATATTTTAATTCCAGGTTCTAAGGCATGTAATAACAATAGAGGAATTCTAGCAGAGGGCTATTCAGTTTAGAGGAGTCAATTTCCAGTTCTGAGTAAAATTGATTCACTCTTGTACACTAAATTTGTAATATGTTAGACTACTGGCAGTGCTACTTCAGCAGTGCCCACTTGACATCAGCTGTTGCCTTGCGTATTTGCAAAAAGTAAATTGGATCTTTTTTGTATCTTTTACTCCCCCTAAATGAAAAACACCAGTTTAAATTTACATACAGAACAATGCAAACCAACCCACTTAAACACTTCATGAGAAGGATAACTGAGCTATAAACCAGCATTAAGTACCAAGGACAAAAAGTTTAAAAAGCCAAGAAGAAAAGCATAAGATAAATTCAAGTAAGTGCAGGCATAAGCACTGGGGCAAGGCACTGATGCATTCAGTAATTAAAAAAACAAAAAAAAAGAACACGAAGGTAAAAATCACATTTAAACACATAACCCCCTTTTCATGAATACACTGTATGCCTCAATTCATAGCTTTAAAGACAGGAAAAAATAGTGCCAGTTTATTCTTGCATACTATAATAATCTACATAACATTTGAAGAAGGCAAATTCATCAGTTTGACCCAAGAACCAAAACAATTTGTTCAAGTAACATCACTGAGGAAATTGCAAAGCAGATTTCTAAACAGAGAGTGGGATGGATCCCCTCAAAGGGTGGAAGCAGAGGAAATAAACTCACCCATCCACCCAGTCCAGAGCTGTGTATCACGACAACAAAAAGTGCACCAACTTGTCCCCCATTTTTCCATGCACTTCCTAGGCAAGAAATCCAAATTATGTATCAGCACGAAAATACAGTGATAAAAGTTACTTTGCCAGACTCAAGTTTACTCACAACATCAAGATCTTTCTGCTTTTAAGAAACTAAGGAAATGAAGTAATTGTTTAGGTAAGACGATCAAAGCACAACAGAAGTCTAGACCCTTCTGGTAAAGGTGAACAAGTTTTATTTTCACAGCTGGTTTTATATCCACATTTTCATCATCTACATTATTTTTTCTTATGAACAGCTCCCACATCAAAAAATACAACTGCTATATACAGCTGCCAAAGCATTAAATTATTCTATTTATGTGCATGCATGTAAATAAAAACACATACACATTCACAGTGAATCAAGAATGTCAAGCTGCATAATTAGGATTTCTAGACACAGTTTGCAGTAAGATAAAAGCCTGCACTGGTTTTCATTACAGGGGTAAAATTTGGCCAGAACCTTGGCATCCACACCAGCTCCAACCATGCCACATTAGGTGATGTGGACTGCATAAGGTGTTAAGAATAATCTATCAGCTTTTAATTTAGAATTGTGGACTGTTTCGCAAAAAAGAGGACAGCTACCTTAAAACAAGAAAAAACACTGATTTAAGGGTGTTAAAAATAAATTAAACCAAGTATGTTAGTTTTAATGTGCTAAATTACTCCACCTGGCAAATCCTACCTGCTTTTTTACTGAGGCAGCACTACAGATAAAAACAGTTCTGGACTGAGACACAGCAGATGTATATACCCAGACAAATACTGCTCCAGCTGGCACCAGGAGAGAGCCTCTTCAGGGCAAAAAGATAAAACTCCACGAGAAGTTCTGCACTTCTACTGGTAGCATTTCTTTTTATTATGAGCTTTTCGAAGTAAATCATCTTCTATGAAAAGTTTGCTGAATGGTAGAAAATCCTTGTGAAATTCAGCTAAACAATGATTACATTCTTCCACCATCTATTTCTCATTGAGTTTCATTAATAACTACAGAAAACCTACAACAATTTTCTCTACAGTGGAAGAGGAGCTGAAGGACAGGAGGATAAACCATGCTGATACTGTATTTAGTTTGCTATATACTCTTTTGGAAAACCTGAGCATTCTTGCCAAACCAAGGGTAAGGTGGCATTTACAAGTGGAATTTCAAGTTACAGAAATAAGCAGCAAAGTCGCAGATTCATTACTGTTTCACTGTGAAATGCTTTACACTCCAAAGAATGCATGATGGTTCAAGTATTAGGAAATTGAGCTCAGGCTGTGTATGACAGTGTCAAAGGAAATAGACCACATGTTAGTCACCTAAAGGCTAAAATAAACCCAAACCAAAATCTTATCTGGCAGAACATACAGTCATATTTACTCAAATACCTCTATGCTATTGAGATTTGTCCTTCAGAGATTCCAAATTTCTTTCTGCAATTGAACACAGACATGCTGGAAGCACGCATCACTAAAGGCTACACATGAGTGAGAAGGTGCCCCTTCACCTTAAAGCACTGATCTAGGCTGCCAGCCCTCTTCACATGCGGACTCCTCCCAAATTTGGGGAGATCTTAAGAAAACAAAATTAGTCAAAGATGCAAGTGTTGCAGTACTTAAAAAAAAAAAATCAACATCTTACAGGAATAAAGGTTAGCAATTTTATAGCTCAGCCATCAAACCCTGTAGGCATTTTTGGGCCATGCTTTCATATACATTAACATGTTCAAGTTAGTTTTTCTTGGTTTCCAAGCTATGTCTTCTGGCTACAGTGAAGATGTATAGAAATGCAACGGTCCGTCCACCCTAAGTCTCTAAACAGATGAGTCTTTAGAAATCCAGCTGCATTAACTGCTGGATTCCTTGTGATTTCCACCTCCTAGAGGCAAGGTCCTGCCACAGGGTATCTAAAACACTCCCAAGGGACTGCAAAGTCCTGGCAACACCTTTGAACTGCTACACTTGTGAGGTGAAAGAAATCTTCATTTGCACATTTCAGTACTCAGGAAGCAACCCTGCAGAGGGGTGAAACCCCCAGAAGACGCCTGGACTGCTCAAACCTATCCCAACACTGCTGTGGGCATCAGACTAACTCTAAATAAACATCACTTAGGAGTGTGCGCACCAAGACTTGAAAGCCAGCCTTTGTGGGCTGCTGAACCTTTTATTCAAACCTTATGAAACCAAGAGAGGCGGTTAAGGAGTGGGCAGGAAGTGGAGAGTTGAAGTTACGTGGCCTACACAAAATATGTTACTCAAATCCTGAGATTCCTTTCTTTCCAAGCACAAGCAAATCACTGACAACAGTGTATGATCTCAAAGACTTGCATCTTGCCCCCTGCTAAACTGTATTTTTATGGAATCAAAGCTATTTCTACAACTGCTGTTTACAAGAAATATATGTCAGGAAAACTCTACAAAGCTGCATTTACACAACCTTGTGATACAGTGGAGGAAATGCTTAAGCTAAATTAATGACCACAAGTAAACAAGAAAGCATTGTTTTGTCCTTTAAATAACTGTAATTCAGAGTTACACAACTCATTTATCTAGAAACCTTGACTATTTCTGAAATTAAATTCCCCTTCATTATCTTCAAGACTCAGGAAAGTCCTGCTTAGAAAGCTGATACAATACAAAACCCTTTAAGTTCATGCAAAATAAACTGGAAAGAAACTTGTAAACTTAAAGGATATAAAATGTCAAGTGCAGGGAAGTGAAAAATTAAAACAAAGAATGTGCAATTTCTGCCAAAATCTAGAAAAGCAAACAATAACAAGTAAGGAACTAATATTTGGCACACTTCTGCCTCCAGTTCCTACATGGGGGCTTTAGCTCAAGAAATATCATATTTTTGCAAACAAAAAGAAGCTTAAATAGCAAGATGTTAGTGCAGCTGATTTAATGTAATGCTTTTTTCAGGACTAATTTTACCATTTTTGCTCAGTGTTACTCAATATGGATCTTTTCTGTAAAAGTTTATGTCAATTTTTTTTTCTGTAATAGGTCAAGGATCAACTCCTTTTCCAGTAACAAATACAAAACCAATTCTTTATCACCAAACACAGAATGACATTACCACCTATTCATAAAAACCACTATGGGCTGAGCATTGTGTAACATCTCTCGCCATGTTGCACTTGCAAAATATCCCTGTTTTTATAAATATTGCCCACATGTTTCATGCTTTCATAAAGCTTTTGCCAAAACACTCACTTTTTAAGTGACATGGAAAGCTGAGTAATCTGGAAGGAATGTCAGTGAACCAAAGAGAAAAATCAAGTCTACTTTCAAACCTTGCTATCTGCCCTATTACCTGGCAATTGGTATTCTTTGGAGTAATCATAATTAACTGACATAATTAATGCACACATCCAGATCTGCTGAGGATGAGCTGACATGTTACACTTAGCAATTTAATGTTATCTTTTATGATCAAGGAGCATAATGTCACTCTCTAGACTCCACAGTGAATAAAACCAAAACCACAGCCAGTTTTTGGACAAAAAAAAAAACAACTTAAAGTATCACCTGATAATTAGATAACAATTAGATTGCTATGGTAGCAGATAAGTTAGACTGGAAACCACAGGAAAGCAAGCTCTTACTAAACAGGTACAGAAGTATTGATGAGTTTCTTTGCAAAAAGACCAAGAAATAACTAGCATAAAACATCAACTTAAGTATCAAGGAAGCCTGGCAAAAGGAAAAATATTATCCAAAAGTCTTTAAAATAAGCACAGCCAAGAGCCATACACAGAGAACACTAGAAGAGAGATTGCTCTTGAGAATAATTCTAGCTAGGAATGATAAAGACAGCCAGTATAAGAAAAAGGGCTCTTTTATTTATTTTTGGAGCCACGTTTGCTCCTGAGAAATCACTGTGTGTGACTCATATGATGTAAAGAACAAGCAGACACTTCCAATAAGGTACTTCCAATTCAGTTATACAAACAGGGTACTTTTAATTTACAATAACCACATCTGTATGCTGTTACATGGGAAAACAAGAACGCCCTGCAAATGCCTGATTTTAAACAACAGTTTCGTTTCAAACAGGCAAGGGAGCTTTGAACTGCAAACCTTCCTAAGGAAATACAGTCCACTTGAGAGCAAGGGGAAGTAGCTCAAAGTCGGAATTCCCAGACATAAATAAGCATGTACTGGGGTCAGCTTTCTGCGAAAGAAATTAGTTACCCATCAATAAAAAATGACTATATGTGTGTTTGTAATAGCCATCAATAGTTTCTTCAACCAAAATCGAACCATGTGAGTGTTTTACGTTCAACAGAATTAACAATAAACCAAGCCTCAAGCACTCAGTTTTGCTGCAGAGTAACAACATAATGGCACTGTTGCCACTTGACAGCCAAGGGGATCTTAGCTTTGTATTTCAGCGAAAAACAATCACCACCCTGGAGCACAGATTGGTCAATACCCCTTTTGTGCCCACTTTTGGCTACTGTTTCCAGTAAACACCAGCTAGTAGTTCATTTAAAAAACAAAAATAAAGTATGCAACAAAACCTTGTTCTAGTCCTAAGCAGATCCAGTTAAGAAATATTGAAAAAATTCGCTTTAGGTTTTCATTCTGTATCAAAATGTGTAATAGGAGTGGATGATGAACAAAGAATAGCAGTAACAAAACCACCCCAATAAAAACCACACAGTTTATGTAAGAGGTGAACATGCTGTAACTCAGCCTCACTTTCTCTCTGATGACTATTTCAAGCCATATAATTTTCCAACACCAAAATGCAATGCATGCAGGCAAGTATCACTACTACAGAAAAACCTGTTGTTTTCCAAGTCCTCCATTACTTCCTTGAAGTTTTATCAAGCCCTCAGAAAAGAAATCTCATATATTGGGTGAGATTTAGACTTTTTGAAAGTTCTGTAAGTTAACTTGCAAGTTAAAAAAAATAGAATAAACATATATAACAAACCCAAAATAACGTCTAATGCTTCTTCTTCTTCTTATAATCTAACAAAAAAACCCTCCACAGAACAACCACATAAACTGAGTGGCTCCCAATAGAGTGAGCCTCTGACCTTTATTTCAGCTTTTTTAATCACACAGAGCAACTCAGGATCGAAAAAGCCAGGTCAGTATTCCCAGAGGCTTGCAAGAACTATGCAAAGCCTGGAATAACGCTGAATAAGCTACAAAGCCATCCAGGAGAAAAATAAAAACAAAGCTGTACCACCAGCTGAAAACTGAAAATTTAAGGCTAAGTATTTTACTCAGAACTGCCAACCCAACAACTATTTTCCTGAGAAAGGAAGGAGAGGATAGATCATGGAGCCCTCGAATATGAAAATGCCTGCTACTGAGGAACAGAAAAGTTTAAAAAGCCATGACAGCCTTTGCTCCTTGCCATCCAGAAAGCTCCGCTTTAAAAAAAAAAACAACAACAAACTGTCTACAAAAGATTCCAAACATTCCTCTTCCATTACAATTATATAGACTTCAAGATGTTCCACAACGTGAACCAGAGCTTTGTGCAGTGCAAAGCAGCCAACAGAAAAATACATTCTTCCTGCAGTTAAAATGAATTAGCTTTAAAACCAAGCAGGGAAAAAATTGAGGACTTGCTGCTCTAGTTCCTCTGCTGAATGTTTAGAAAGTTCATGTTTCGGGAGTCTTTAAGCAGAGTAAACAGCAGGAAACCACTGGAAGAGGAAGAAGGTTAAACACTAAGTTATACTGGTAGAGTCAGGGATCTTAAATCACAAATGCATTAAGAAAGGATAAGAACAAGTCCCCATACAGAGAACAGAAGCCGTGCTCAGCCCTGCTGTCACACAGCACACACAAACACCACCAGGGAAAATGGGCATTTCCAGTCAGAAAAACCCTCCCTACAGTGCAAGCGTCCACTCAGAAACTGCATTATGCCTCCTGCAGAAAAATGGCAAACACACCCCTACTTATCCACACATGATAAGTATTAAACAAAGCCTCCTACTATTGACTTTATTTAACTGGGTCTTCCTAGAGTTGCAATTAATCCCTAGGAATTTTCCAAGTTCCTCAGTTTGCAGAGACTGTGGGTGATTTTTATACCAAGCCTGCTTTTGCAGTTGAAAAAAGTCTATGTACTCAGAGAAATGCAAGCCCAAAATTCAACCACCACCTCCTGACACTGAAATCCAGATACTAAAAAAAAAAGAATTATAAATACATGCATCTTATTTACTCTAAAGACAATACATATCATCAATAGCACTTTATCTTGAGCTCAAAAATTATACAGAAGCATCAACTGCATATAGAGTTTATTGCATAGATGCAGTAGTACAAGTATGACCCATCAGATGTGGCTCCAGTCTTCACAGTTCACAGTGTTCTTGAGATAAACATCACAGTATTGTGCTTCCTACTGTGCCAACAATTACTTTATCAATTAATTTATGCTTCTTCCTACATGCTGGTTTTTTACCAGTGCTATTTCAACTATTTGAGCTGTTCCTTTAAAACAGAATTTGGCTATTGTTTGCTTTTTTTGGCACATTACTAAAAACAATGAGGCATTGCATACAATTAGCACTAATTAAGTGGTATGGAGACCAGTAGATTGTTCTGTAAGAACAAGCATGTAAGTTTATAAATTACTCTTGTGGAGGAAAGGACATTGTAACAGCGAGAAGTTACAGTCAAAGCAGGTCACTAGACTTGAAAGTCTCTGCCTATCTCAACCATGCATAATTAAAAACACCAAAAAACCAAACCATCTAGAATTAACAGAGGTGAAAGTCTGGGGGGTGTACTCCATTCCTGGAGTTCACAAGCCATTATTATTAAGCCTGCCAAAAAAAGCAACATTTCCTGCTTGCATTTTTTTCCTTCTGTTTTGATTTTGGTTGAATTTGGGTATTCTGTTACAGCTTAACTGGATTTCACCATAAAATACTTTTCAGCTCTTTAAGTTGCTACCCTGAAATCATGAGACTGCTTGGCTACCACAAACCCACAACCTTGGCAAAACTGATTTGCAGAAATGGATACAATTTTTTTCTGTAACTTAATGAAAAATAATCACCAAATTTAAGGTGTCAGAAGAAAATCTTTGTTTTAGAAAAGAAAAACAAATAAACTTCTGTTGCCTAAGCTGTCATAGTGAAATGTTAACCAGCTCTCACTGCCTACGTTGAGTCCACCTGACCACAGATCAGAGAGGTTTCTCCAGAAAAGGAAACTATTCTTCCATTGCTGAAGAAGTAGCACCAGGGAGCTGAGACAGCTCAAGCACCAGTCCCCTAGGTGTTCAATCCACTTCAGTCTCTACATTGCAGTAATTAACCAGTTCTTGCCAGAAACTTCCCAAACCAATCTGTATTTGAGCAAAATGAATCGACCCAGGATCCACCTGCAGCATTAACCACCACTTAGAGAAGAACAAGCAAGTTTCATTAGAGCACATTAAAAAGTTGAATTGTAAGTTATTTAACTTACCAGAAAAGGTGTTTTCCTCCTAAACAGCCTCTTCACCTCTACTTAAAAACGCTGAGATACTCTCCCTTCAAATTCAATTAGGTTTAACTCATGGACTACCTCAAAAGTTAAATTTACTTTGTATTTCTGAACAAAAAGAAATATAGCCCAAGAGCAGAATGTTTGAGAAGACTACATCACTTGGGAATCACAAGAGACCGCAAAGATAATTACATTTTATAATTAGAGTAGAGAACCATGTGGTCACTTGTGCTGATGTTAAACCCTTTCACAGGATATAAAATTACTCAGACATTATTAAGAGCACATTCTTACTCCTTTGATTATTTAAATGGTAGAAGAAAGGTTAAATTACTTCAAAATGCTAAATACTAAGGACTTTAAAGTGCTTCAGAATGAGAAGCTCCATCTATAAGTTTGCCATTACCTTCACACTATCAGGTAAGATTGACCTACTTTACAAATATGTGCATTCCCTCAATTATTTTTTAATCATTTGTAAGTAATTAAGATGAGTAAAACAGCACAACAGCAATCCCTTAAAAAGTGACTACTCAGCTGTATGCAAAACTACACTACTGTTATCCAGAAGATTCCAAAAGTTCTTTTATGGCTGTGGCTCTTCTCTAGAAAAATGCAAATCCATGCTGACTGACACCTGACCAGCAGCTCCACACCACAGTCCTCCAGTTCACATCTTTAACATCTTTGACATGGAAGTCAACATGCACTGTGGCATCTGACTTTGCTCTATTGCAGCAAACAAAATGCACCCAAATATCAAATATCCCTACCATCTTGCCACTGCCTCCATTCCAGTGAAGCAGGCCTGATGAACCGGAGTGGCTGTTTGGGGACACACATCAAGGAGAAAGAACCCATCCTGGGTAGATACAAAGCATCTACACCAAAGCCTACAGTCAAATGTAATGTTCACCAGTGATTGATACTCTGTCTGAAAGAGTAGTGAGGAGAGGATGGAAAAAGGTTGTGCTCATCGAGCCCCTGCAGGCCCCCAGCTCTCCCTGCCTGCCCTTGCCCTGCTCTCACTCACACAAAGAGGAGCAGCCCTAAGTCTCAGTACTAGGTGCAGAAATGCCAGACATGCTCCAAGTGATCTCGATCCATCATGCTGCTGGGACGGGGCAGAACTGAGCTGGTGAGTGGTTCCTCCTCCTCTCCTCCCATAAAACACTACAAACAGAAAGAGAGCAGAAGAGAGGCTGAACAGAAGCACTGAGCAGTTCCTCTCCTGACAGCATGCCTGGCTGCCATGCAATGTACAGGGAGATTCTTCCTGTGCACATCCAAAGCTACTGGACTTTAATAATCCTCTTAGTCACGTCTCCCTTCGCCTCTTGGGTCCTGAGATTTCCCACTTTAAAATTTCCTATCCGTCTGAAAATCTTGGCTTTGATGCGCTCCACTAACCCTCTGGTCTGGCTAACCTGCACGGGCAGTTGTGTAAATCTTTCCTTTAGCTCAGCCACTCGCTGCTCCCACGTCTCGCTCACTCCTGCAGTGGCCAGACCCAAGCCACTGCTCCTCTTGGAGGATGAACATTCCTTTAACTCACGCAATGCAGAAAGCAGGAGCAGGGAAGAGAGACACCAAAAGCAGCCTCAGGCAGCACAGAGCTGCAGCACGGAGCTGACAGCACTTAATTCTTTAACACATTATTAAAACCAGTCTCAAACTCTCTGCTGGCTATTCAAGCCTAGAGGGAAGGCAGTGCCAACAGAAGCTCTGCAGTGATACAGGAGATACACCCAGTGAAAAGATTCCTGCAAATATGGAACTGATATCCTCTAAGGAAAGAAGTGTATTAACATTCTACATTTTAATTGATTTGTATTATATTCTCTAGTCAAAACACCACTAACCTTCAGCTCTCTACATAAATACAGAAAATATACTTCCAATGACATATAAACCAATTTAAAAAAACTTCAGTCAGATAAAATTTATCTGTTGCCTAAGTTTGCATCTTTCAGGTGATAAATACCTACAACTATACTTTAAATCCAGCAGAATAATCTTCTAGCACTCACTTCCCCCAAGCATTGACAAGAATATAAAGGTTTTTAAATGTTTAAATATATACAAAACTTTACAATACCCTACTCTTTTTTTTTTCCACAGCTTAAACGATTCCTCATGTCTCAAACACTGGAATGACTTTTTTTAGTTCTGCCAAGTCTCTCAGCAATCTAAAGATGTCACTGAAGACCACTTAAAGTAAAAAACCTGAGTGCTGCTAAGCAACCCAGAAAACATCATTACATGTTCAATTGTTTAGTGCATTGAAAAATTTCACACATATTGAGAATCCATGTATGCTGCACTCTAATGATGGTAATGTCTTCCACACAGATGAAGAAAAGAAAATTCTGCAGAATTTGTTCGTATTTTGAAAAGGAATTGCTTATAAAGAACTAAAGATTTGATCACATTTATTCACCGTTTCTGCACATGGAACAGATTAGAAACAGATTCTCTCTTATCCACTATTTTATACACACTCCGGAAGCAAATTTACTAAGGAAAAACAGCACTTGTGTTTGACTAAAAAACTAAAGACATACCAGGACTCTTTTCCACTATATAAAACAGTATTTTAAAAATGTATTCCACATCCAGACTCTTTAAATCAATGCTATTTTAACTGCTCCAGCTGCATATAAACAAAGGCCATCTAATGTAATTTAATATTTCACCACTCTATAGCACTTCTCACCCATGGATATGCTTACACTTCCAGAAAAAGGAAGACCAAGTCTTATATTCCTTCAATGAAACACAGGATTTCCATATCACAGCATGAGCAACATGCAAATGTATCCTTCATTTCAATTACACAAATACATAAGTGTGTTTTTCCATTTCAATGTAAGTATTAGACACACACAGATATGGTTTTAAACACAGGTGATTTAAACCCCTTTCTGTTCAGCACATGGCTCATCTTTTACTTATCATGGCTCTGTACCGCAGTGTAATGTTCTGCACAAGAACTCCCCTACAGCAAAGCTCCTGGTTTAATTACTCTGCATCCCAGTTTATACAACCTTAAGGAACATAATCGCACCATAAAGGTCATAGGGAATACCTTCAGAAGACATCAAAGTAACTAAACATAAAAATGTTTCACTGCATCACTTATAACGGACTTAATATTTGTTTTGGAATTATGGATTTCATTTTTTCCATCTCTCATAATGTTTGGTCTTGAGTTACCTATCTTGTATATTCAACTGCCATAAATTTATATCAGGCACAGACTGAACAGAGCAGAGCCAATCAAAATAGACATAATCAAAGCCCTCCATTCACATAACATGATTGGCAATAAGGTAAAAGGCACACTTAAAGTTTAACCACTAATTCAGAGTGGTAACACATTCCTCAAACCAAAGTTTGCTTAAAACATGAAAAAAATCATCACCTGTACGTAGAATTAAAAAATGTTTTATAAACAAAAAGGAAGAGGTGAAAATCTATTTAAAACATTGGAATATGTGGTAACCTCACCATGAAACCTTAGACTATCAAAACAATCAAAAAATTTAAAGTTTTATATAGCAAGGCAGAACAAGAGACAACAAGAGGCAGAAGCTGATGCCCAGGAAGTTCCACCTGACATGAGGAAGAACCTCCTTATTGTGCGGTGATCGAGCACTGGGACAGCCTGCCCTGAGAGGGTGTGGAATCTCCCTCACTGGAGATATTCCAGACCCAGCTGGACCCAGTTCTCTGCCATGTGCTCCAAGATGAACAGGGAGGCAGGACCAGATGACCCCTGTGGTCCTTTCCTGACCCACTCTGTGACTGTGTGAGGTAAGAACAGCACAGATACAGGTGCATGTTCCACAAAACAAAAGCAGCACTACAAAACAACAGGATAAATCATTAATGTTACCAATTTCTCCCTCCGGTTATCTTTTAACATTGCTTCCTTCAGACCTGATTTACTTGGCTTAATAACAATTTTCAGATATGTTGTACTAGAGACCATTTAGCTCAGCTTGATTATAAAAATGTTGCAAGTTCTCCTTGCAAGGAAATCTAACATAATTCCTTTCCAAGAACCAAGTTTAAACAGATGAAGCCCATGATCTGAGCTGTTCCACAGGCAGCAGAATGGCATTTTGGGTTTGTTCTGCTTGTCATCTCATCACTAGTATGGACAATCATTCAAGCTTTTACACGTACTTTGTGCCAAGTAAGTGAGAAAACACATAGCTCAATCTTTTTAAGTACATAATTTGAACGTGCAGATATACTTCACTTGAATGATCTGGAATGAGGCTTCATTTTTTCTTTCCTTGGCACTCTTATTTATAGTTTTTTGCTTTCAAAACCTCTGTAGTATTTTAGCAGCCAGAGCAAAATCCTGCACTATTATAACTCCTACAAAAAGAAGTTATTTTTACAAGTTAAAAAGCTGTAGAGAAGGACTGAAAGACGTAAAAAAATTATAAACCCATAGCTTCCTGACATGTTGGACAGGCACATAGGAAAACAAACAAACCAGAAAAACTTTCCTATAAGATGGGGGAAAAGAAGTACCTATAAAACCACATATAATAAACATTCCTCAGCATCTACATACTGCAAGCCTGATAATAACCACAGAAGCAGAACAATTGCTGCTTACTTTTCCTCGAAAACCATTCTTACAGACATGATTCATATCACATAGTTTTAGGGGAAAATGGTACCAAGATTTTGCAAACCTCCCAGGCCTGGCCTGCAGAGAAGTTTAGTAAATGGAAAAAGGATGGCTCATGCCTCACTTGCCTCTACACGTTCTCAACAGGCAAAAAGCAAAAAAGAGGAATGGAGACTCACTATTTTCATACATTAATATTTGAGAAAAAGCTTCTCTATACAAGTTATCAAGTTTTATACATAATGAATATTTTTCTCAAGTTTTAATGCAACCTTTACACACCAGGCAAGCCCTGGAATTACATCAGAATGGGGAATGCAGCTGCCTTGTGGCTGGCACCAGTGACACTGACCAGCTTCCTACCTGTGGGAAAAGGCTCAGCAGTTGAAATCAGATGGGGCAAAGAAAAGCAATTTTTTTCGAAGTCTCAAAGCACAAACCAGAGAATATTCCTTTTAGTCCAGTAAAACTTCTACCAGGCTGCATTTGAGCCCTTCTAGAAATGGTAACAGCTAAAACATTTAGCTGCATACATAACTATCACTCAATAGCTAACTTCATCCTCAAAACATCTTTAGATGGCAGACTGTGTGGGCGTCCTGGAAAGCATCTCCTCAAGCGACCAGTGTGCCCCAGAAGTTCACAGCCCCTAAAGGAATGGGCCAAAATCTAATCTTTAAAATTGCCCAACCTGGGCAATTAAAAAAAAACCAACCAAACAAAAAAAAAAACAACAAACCAAAAAACAACCTAAGTGATAAAAAAGGAACTTTACTCCACAGCATTTATAAATTGTTGATCTCAAGATGCCAAATTCAAGACACAGCTGCTGGCAGTGGGCCATTTGGGAGGTAGTCAGAATGACTGGAAATCTCATGCCTTTTAAATGCATCATCTATTACTGTCTTTCTCACCACAAGTGATACATTTATAAAGATATTTTTAAAAAACCTTCCACCCTCAAAGGAAAAGAAACCTGAAGAACAAGTTACGACCTGTTTGTTCTCACATGTGCAAGGAAGACACTTCCAGGAAGAATAAATTGAGCAACGTGTCCTTCTGTGGTTTACACAATGGAATCCAAGCAATAGAGATAACAGGACTGTACTCCAACCCCAGCTGCACTCCCAAGTCCTGTTTTCACAGCTTGCTCAAATACCATCAGCAACAACACAAAGCTTAGGAGGATGCAGCGTGATCCAGAACACAGTGTCCCTGAACTACGCCACTGGAACCAGCAAAGCCACTGCAGCCCACAGGCAGCTCCCACCACTCAGCCACTGAGCATCAGTTAGATTATCCCATCCCAGGGAGCCAACCCTGATAAAGCCTCAGCAAAACCTCCAGCAGGTGAGAGGCACACAGAGCTAACTACAGCTATCATTTCAAAAGCTGTCTGAAGGCAGCAAAGCAGCAGCACTCACTCTGCCATAGCAGGTCCATGTCCCAGCTCACCCAGCCAGGCTGCAGGGACCCTCCAGTTGTGGTCCCATGGGCCAGAGCACCTCAACACCATGACCTGCAGCCAAACACAGCCCCCAAGCACCAGCACTCCTCATGTGCATGAGAACCAAGACCTGCCCTGGCAGCAGCTGCCTGACCCAGCCATCATCTTGCCTTCCTGGGGTCTGTAGGGATCTTCCTGGGGGCCAGCACCACCAAATCCTACCACGACTGCTAACGGTGGGGTGTACAGACAAGTTTTCCCAGCAAATGTTTCTCAGTGCCCTGAGGAAAGCAAATTGACCCCTAATTCAATCACAATTTTATCAACTCTGGAGAACACTTCAGGATGCAAACTGCTATTTTTTAATACTGGTATCTGATCAAGGATTTACCTAGAAATGTATTTTTAGTCAGCCTCAATACCTAATATTAATAAACACTGTGCTTCATTATTACAGTCCAATCTCAGATTTAGTATTTTACCTCAACAATTGAAATTGTAGTTAAGAATCCTTTGATTCCTTTGCTGCCCAAAAGAGACAAGCAGTGATCTCACTTTAGCAATGAACACTGCAAAAACTGGAAAGTCTCCAGGTTTTATGGATTATTTCCTTTTCAGAAAAAGAGGAAAAGTCATAAAATGACATTTTTTTCTGCTTGTCCTGTCATTAGGCACCACAGACAAAACTTTGGCTCCATCTGCTTATATCCTCTGACACACACAATTCCTACGGTGTTCCCTGTGCCTTCTCAAGATTAAAACTAAGCAATCCCAGATGTCTCAGCACCTCCTCCTGTGTCAGTTCTCCAGCCCCTCAGTAGCATTGTGGCCTTTGCTGGATTTGTTCCAGAATGCTCATGTCTCTCTGCCACTGGGGAAACCAGGGCTGGACCCAGCACTCCTGATGTGTCTCACCAGGGCTGCACAGCATGTCAGGCCCCAACCTGGGACAGTTTTCTCCCCTGGTGCAGCACTTCATGTTCCCTTTTGCTGAACTTCATGAAATTCCTTTGGGCTATTTCTTCAGCTTGCCAGGGTCCCTCCGAACAGTTGCCCTCCATCTACACATTCATGATTAATTTTTCCTTGCAAGCAAGGCAAAAGCCCAGCAAACCAGTTCTTGCTATCACAAAAGCATTCCAGAAACCTCCTATATGGCTTGTGTCCTGCCAGGCTCCTGCCCCAGCAGAGAACAGAGGGGTTAAGCTCCTCCATGGGGATCAACTGCAAACAGGAGCCTCCCCCCAGCTGTTTGAAGGCCTCATCTGCTGCCTCTTCCCACTCAGATGGTCTGCAGCAGCCACCTGTAAAACCACCCAGCACTCCTGCCCCAGCACTCTCAAATGGCTGGTGGTGTACTCCAAGGCAGAGCTCCCTGCACCCCTGCCTCTCCCCCACATGAAAGGACAACACCACCTCCTCAGCATCCCACTCTGTGCACCCTAAAGACCCTGGCACTGAAGGACTCCAGTCGTCAGAGCTATGCCATCACACCTCTCCATCCTCAGGGAAATCCCAGCCCTGCAGTTTCACCTGTCTGCTACCCATGCATTACCATCAGGTGCTTCAGACATGGGTTTGCCAGTAAAGAACATTCCTGCACGCACACGCCTACGGCATGCCTTCCCAGTTTCTATGCCCTGCTGTCTACTTCGGTAGAGCTACACAGCAGGAGAACAGCTAGGACAGAACAGTGTTGCTACATGCCCATCTACCTCTCCATGAAATCTGACTTGCAGCAGAAAAATTTAAACAAGCTATGCTACCAGACAAGTGACTTATTTGACTTTACCAGACATTACTAGTGTCTAAATAAGTCCACAGTTATGTATTTGTTTTCAATCCCCTATCCATCACACCAATCTTGTTCTGCAGAGACATCAAGAGTTTTTCCACCAATATCCAAAAACCGCTTTCACACATGAGAGAACTCATTGATTACTCAGATTCCTCAGACTGTATTATCTAGTGAGATAACACTCTCACTCAGGAGCATTCCTTCTAAACATTAATAAAACTTTAACATGAAACTATTTATTCCAGTAAAGAGGCTATCACTGCAGACATCTTTACATAAATCAGCTATAAAAGCCACTGAAACATGAAGAGTTCCTTTGCCTCATGCAATACACTCATACTGGTCTGAGCCAGAGACAAGAAATAAAAATGCTGAACAAAAGCTGAGGCTATGTTCAAAGAATGGTTTGAATTGCTTAAATCAAAATTATTTTAGAAACCAATACTGATTAATAGCTAGCATCTTTAAGAAGAAACCCTTAAATCAAGTGCTTATTCCTTCAGATAGCTTATTAGATGCGTTTATTTTCTGTAGTTGAACTCCAACTCATGTAGTCATACTGGTTTTTAAGCTCAAAGTTCAAAGTCACCACAGAATCTTCCCAGCAAAAGGTCACTACTGTAAAAACGTTTTAAAAAGCTATTAGTTCTTTGACACACAGGTTTGAAATTAATGAAAACTAGCATGTTTCATTGTTTGAGAGGCATAAAGCCAAGAGCCTGAAATGAGTACTCAAAATAGGACATACTTTCCAGTGGAGGTAAAGATTACAATATAACCAACAGGAATGTGCAAGCCAGCAATACTTAACTCGGCAGCCCATGCCAAACCATGATGGTCCGTTGTACTACTTGAACATTGAAACTTGAGAAAGTGGTATTATTACAATTGTTAATAATGGAATGCAAGAACTACAAGTCACACAAATTCATTTCATATATTTATTTTTTGCAGAAATAGACTATTCAGCACTTTGGGGATTTGAAAACCTGACAAAGAACTTGGATTCTTTTTTCCTGCTACATATAAACTAAAAACCAAATGTAAATGCTATTAGGAAGGTTCCAATTTCCCCACAACTATGTCCTTGTATAGGTTATGCTGACACATTACAAGGAATAAAATATAATAAAAACCACCAACAGAAATCTCACAATTTAGTAGAAAAACCCCACATTTTCCTCCTCTAGGAAAAGCAACTGTGGTTAGGATCTACCAGAATAAAGCGTAAGATATTTCAGTACGTATCTGGTCATAGACATGACATAGTTCACAACCCCTGGAGCTCCAAGAGGGACATGGGAACTGTAAACAGGAGTATAAACCAACAGCACTCTGAGTATTTTTAACTTCAGCTGCAAGCAAGGGACATGAATTATTTGAAGTAGCACAGCACACTTAGTTTTATTGTACAGATTTCTGCCACCATCACAAACACACAAAATCCAGGAGAATATCAGTAATTCCTGCTTAGCCATTTAAACATAAAACCCAAAAATAGATTTAACATGGAACTTGCCCTCCCTGCACAAACACCAACATAGGAACATTACAATTGCTTGTTAAGCAGCCAACTTGCTCAAAATTCATATCTTCAGGGTTCAGCTTCTAATAAAACCCATTGTTTGTAGCACTCAGCAGAAGCCTGGGTTTCTTAGAATATCTCTGTCTTCTTTAGCACATTCCAATAAAAGTGCTTTTCTTCCCCCCCCCCAAACTTTGCCTGCAACACATATCGATTTATCATTCCCTGTAGATGAAACAAACTAGTGCAGAAGACTATGAAAAGTAAACTTTCCAACAGTTATGCATTAAGTAGGGAAAATATACTTGTTTAAACACAAGTTTCACCTGATGGATCAGCAAACAAAAGCTGGTTATCAACCAGGCATCAGAAAGAGGCATTGCATAAGTACAATCAAGATCTGACAATGGTCTCAGGGTGACCTTTAGGCAAAGGAATTAACAATTGATTTACAGTAAGTTTTGCCTGGATTAAACCGTGCAAAAAAGTTATCTAAGTATTTGTGTCACCTTCCCCTAAGAAAAATAGGGCTTGTTTTAGCAGGCAAAGAGCACCAAAACAGAGGGATTAGGATGGGGGAGAGCTCACTCAACACTGCAATGGCAGGACAGAGCTTCACAAAGGCACCTCAGTGAGCTGCTTGCACTGACTGCTCATACTGAATTTGTTACAGCACTTGGGTCCTTACTGCCTGGAAAATAACCAGTGATCCACTATTATTTTTAGAAACTGAGTCTACATTACATGAACTCAGATTGACATGATTCCTATAATTCTGGCCTACTCCAGATGACCTGTGACATAACCAATATAGCCAGTACCAAACCCACTGCTATTTTCCAAGGTGCTCACCTGGTAGCAACACAACTTGCTCTGTAAGATGAGCTCAATAGCAAATTGGGTGCTTGTGCTGCTATGTGCTCTTCAGAGTTTCCTGGGCATGCAGGTCTGTGCTTTTCTTCATATGTTTGCTTACCAATAAATAGTCAGGCATATGCTGATTTACCTCATAAGGGAAAAAAAAAGCCCAACGAAACCAATAAAATCACAGAACAAAAAATCCACCACCCATAAAGTTTTAGATTCCTAATTAAAATTACCCTGAGGCGTCCTCAAAATGAAAGATGATGCATAAAAAAATACAAAACAGAGTGAAGAAAAACAATTTTAATGAACACAATTCTGTTCTTTAATGAAAGAGCCATATATAATATGGGCCCATACACCATTGCTAGATTTAGATTCTTATTAAAAACAGAATGGATTTGTTTTTTTAGCAAACTACTATCATGTGATAGTGCATTATAAAGTCAAAGTATTTCACCGTGAGTGCTTAAACCACCCTGTATCACATAAAAAACCTCTACATCTGCTAAAGAACATGACAAAGAAAAAGGTTTACTTAAAATGCAAGACTGGCATAACATTTGGTAATCAAGAATAAGACACACCACACAAGCAACAAAAAGGTGTTGCTTTCTTCGGTTTGCGGTTATTTTTAATGTTCGTGGCTAACTTGTTTAAGCCTACTGATTGCTGCAACATCAGCTGATAGATTGTACTTTTTGGACAGCTTTCCTAAGTTTACTGTTCTGCATCTTTGCCATAATACTCAGGTCCTACGGTAACAGGCACTCAAACACACATTAAGTAAATCATCCCACAATACGAAGTCACCTGAGCATTTACCAGAATATGTGCAGAGCAGCTGTAACTAATTGGGCTACTAGGAAATACCATCTTCTATCACTGCTGAAAAGAACAGCTGATCTGTTCAAATTATACTGGCCTCCAAGAAAAAAAACCACTATTCTAGAAGAATCTGTTCACCAACAAACTGATGAAGACATGAGGTATAAGAGCTTGCACCCCACTGTAAAGACTGAGATTTGTTTATGGACACGATTCCAGTCATCTATGTGCAAGTAATAAAACAGTCATACAAAGAAGGTGGACACAAGGAAAAAAGCAGTTCTTATTTGCAAGGGGTTTACCACAGCTTTTGCAATTTCTGATATTCCAAACAGAAACGTTCAGGAAATACCAATACAATTATTTTTAAATGGGGGGAGGAAAAAAAATAGGTAGCAGAAGCATCCTCAAATCAACTGAAATTTTCTGACACCTCAAGTCAGATTTGATTTCTGCTTCAGATACAACTGGTAGCAAACTACCTGCACCTCCTCTTCTTTGAAAGAGAGCTACTGAGTTCTTGATACAGCACTTACTGCAGTTACTCTGTATCTCCCAGGAAGGTGCCCCAGTCCCCTCGTGAGCTGCAGAGTCTGCTATTCCCAGGTGAGCCTTGCTGGGATCAGCCCTGGCCCTCAGGAAACTCCTAACAAACTGTCAGCTGTGGGAAAGATGAAAATAACCACAGCAGCAACACATATAAAACTCAGCAATGCAAAAAGTATCAGAAGCACTGAGTTGAACATTGAGCTGCTGCATGTTCTTTCTCCCAGATAGTTTTTCTTACATTTCACGATTAGTATAGTAAACAACAGATGTTGATGAGCAAAAACAAAAACAAAAAAAAACCCCAAAACAAAACCACCAAGGCACCCCCAAGCCAGAATGAGAACATTTCCTGATAAATTCCTTCAACAGATGCTCTTTCAAACTTGGCTTTAAAGACAACTGAACTAAAGATGACACATTTTCACTCTTCCATAATATAAGAAAGGTGTGGTGATCACTAGAAGATATTCTAAGTCATTAAATAATTTAAAAAGCAACTTTCCCAAATGTAAACAAGCTATCTAGTAGCTGGTAAAAGAAAAAGAGGAGTCTTTAAGCATCGAATATGAACAAAAAGCTGCATTTACACCAGCCTGAATTTAAAAAAAAAAAGCATAAAAAATGGCTAACTTTTGGAAATAAGAAATCTGCTCATCATCACTTGGATTGAAGAGATGTTTCTCTTCCACGACGCAACTTCTGCATATTTTAAGAACTTCCAGTGAAGGATTTGGTATTAGAAACCAGAGGGAACACAACCCTACAAATTATTTAACAGAAGTTTGTCCCTGGAGATGGTTCACACTGCATCTTTTCCATTGTCCCTTTCCTACTAGGGCATGTCATAGCTTCTATTCCCAAAAGACAGGCACAAACAAAAGGTGAGGACAGTGAGAGAAGTTAAAAAATAAAATCAAGTTTGGCTTGTAATCAAGCAGCACAACTGATTCAGAATTTCTGGGTACCAGTTACAGATCTGGCTCCACGATGCCTTCCCTGACAGAGCTGCTTGGTGCTTGAGGTTCTTGTAAGTCAAGAGATGAGACAAATACCTATAAAGCACAGAGAGAAAACTGAGAGGACACTGACAGAAAGTGACAATGTTTAACAAACAGTTCAGTTTTCTCATTTCTTGTTTCCTCATAAGCACTTTTTCATTAACAGTAAGCCAGACAGTTCAGATTTTCACATAAAGCCACTTATTTCCAAGTACAACATAAACTTTCCACCATAACAAGGATAACTATACGATACAAACCCTCCTCAAACCATCACCAGAAGAATGTGTATTCCAGACAGGGTATACAGCAACCTCACATCAAAAGACAGGCAGTATTCTGCTTGCATTTACTCACTATGCTCTATCATTCATATACTTTATACTACTTTATTATTCTCACAAAGATAAGAAATAAAATTTTAAAAAGGAGCAAAGAAAAATCTTACATTTTGACACTGGCTACTACTGGGTCACGCAACCTATATAGTATTTGTTTTCTGCTTGGGAGCTTTGTTTACCCCTTCATGCTTACTACCTCAGGCAGTAGAAGAAAGGACTGTGTGACGGATGAGATAACAGAAATGCATTTGGCTATTAGAGGAAAGTCAGGGCAACCTTCATCTTCTTACAGAACTTTCGACAAGCACATCTTTATAAATAGCTGTTACTGCTCTGTTTCTCCAAATTCCTTTCTCTTTACTGCATTACATTATGAGATTTTTCTACTAGCACTGAAGTATTAACTGATTAAAGATTAACTCACCCCCAGGAGAGAGCATCTCGATTTTAAAAATTCCAATCATTGTAGTCAGCAAGTCAAACCGCAGCTCTTCAGTGACCAACCCAACTCACCAGCTCCTGTTCCCCTGCTTCTCTCCCTTCCACTGCTGCAAGGAGGAAGGCAGGTGCCCTGACAGGGCATGCTCATATAGGAAGCACCTAAAGTTTCCAGTAAGTGACTGAAATGCCTTCCTTGTGACACGCCAGGTGAAACATTTGTCAAGGATTTGTTTGTTCTGAAAACGTACACAAATATGTGGGTTACCATGCTAGTGTAACATTAAATGTTTACAAAACAGTAATTCCAAAGGAAAAAGCGCCCTCTTGAAACCACCACCGTCTCTTCTTGTTCATCCAGACACACCCTGAGATTTGACACTGTAAGGCCTGAAACCCACCTCGGTTCTCACAGGCTCCTCAGACAAGACAGCCGGGAACACCCCGGGGGAATTACCCCGCCCAGCAGGATCCTCAACTGGTTCAAACCTACTCATGTGCTCTTTAGCAACAAAGTCAGCAATTACTACTCATGTTTTGTCAAAAGCTGCCTACGTAGCTTCCACTGAGAGCAGATAATTCAAAACATACTCGCATAAAATATACAGCCTCAAGGAAAAAAAAAAAAAACTTCAAAAAACCCCAGAAAGCGGAGCCAAGGGCCGAGCCGGTTCCACGGCAGCGGCGGTCGCTGTCAGCTCTGCGGAGCCGTCCCCGCTCCGCCGGCCGGGACGCCCGGCTGCAGCGGCTCCGTGCCCGCCAGCCTGTTCCTCGAAAGCCGAGAGCCCGCACCGCCCTGCCCGAGCGGGAGGGATGTCACGTTTTCACAGACGGAACTCTGCGGGACAGGGACCCTCCGAGCCGAAGCGGCGCGGGTCAAGCCCCGAGAGACGCCGGGGCCGGCCCGTACCCAGCAGCATCTGGGCGGCCACCCGGGCTACGGGGCCGGGGCGCTCGGCTCTGCTCCGGGGGCACAAGGAGCCGCTTGCCCCGGCAGAGCGGGAGCAGCCTCGGCCCGAGAGGCCACGACAGCGCCCGGAGCCGGGACCGGCCCGCGGGGCTCCCGCCGACCCAGGCTCGCATCCAGCGCCCGGGGAAGGGACTGACAGGACGGGGCGCCCGTTCCGGCGGGGATGGGGGAGCCAGGACAGGGCATAGCGGGGGCCGGGGCCCC